>JANJXV010000124.1:1587103-1609603 GCA_024803745.1 Megascapheus bottae | reverse complement strand
GTGGTAGGGTATGGGTAAGGGTTATGGTTATGGTTAAGGTTAAGGTTAGGGTTAGGGTTTGGGTTATGGTTAGGGTTGGGAAATGGTAAGGGTTAGTGTTAGGGCTAGGGTTAAGGTTAGGATAATGGTTAGGGTTAGGGTTAGTGTTATGTTTAGGGTAAGGGTTAGGGATAAGGTTAGGGTTAGGGTTAGGGTTAAGGTTAGGATTAGGTTTAGGTTTAGGTTAAGGGTTAGGGTTAGGGTTAGTGTAAGGGTTAGGGTTAGGGTTAGGGTTGGTGTTAGAGTTAGGGTTAGGGTTACGGTAAGGGTTAGGGTTAGGGTTAGGGTTAGGGTTAGGGTTAAGTTTAGGGTTAGGGTTAGGGTTAGCGTTAGCATTAGGGTTAGGTTTAGGTTTAGGGTTAGGGTTGGGGTAAGGGTAAGGATTAGGGTAAGGTTTAGACTTAAGCTTAGGGTTAGGGTTAGGGTTAATGTTAGCGAAAGAGCTGGGGTCAGGGTTAGGGTTATGTTTAGGGTTAGGGGTTAGGGTTAGGTTTAGGGTTAGGGTTAGGTGTTAGTCTTAGGATTATGGTTAGGGTTATGGTAAGGGTTAGGGTGAGGGTAACGGTAAGTGTTAGGGTTAGGGTTAGGGTTAGGGTAAGTGTAAAGTTTAGGGTTAGGGTTAGGGTTAGGTTTAGGATTAGGGTTAGGGTTAGTGTTAGGGTTAGGATAAGGGTAAGTTTTACGGTTAGGTTTAGGGTTAGGGTTAGGGTTAGGATAAGGGTTAGGGTTAGGGTTAGGGTTAGGGTTAGGATAGGGGTAAGGGTTAGGGTTAGGGTTAGGGTTAGGTTTAGGGTTAGGTGTTAGGGTTAGGTTTAGGGTAAGGGTTAGGGGTAGGGTAAGGGTTAGGGTTAGGGTTAGGGGTTAAATTAGGGTTAGGATTAGGGTTAGGGTTAGTGTTAGTGGTTAGGGTAGGGTTTGGGTTACGATTAGGGTTAGGGTTAGGGTTAATTTAGATTTAGGGTTAGGATTAGGGTTAGGATTAGGGTTAGGTTTATTTTTAGGGTTAGGGGTAGGGTATGGGTAAGGGTTATGGTTATGGTTAGGGTAAAGGTTAGGGTTAGGGTTTGGGTTAGGGTTAGGTTTGGGAAATGTTAAGGGTTAGGGTTAGGGCTAGGGTTAGGGTAGGGTAATGGTTAGGGTTAGGGTTAGTGTTATGGTTAGGGTAAGGGTTAGGGATAAGGTTAGGGATAGGGTTAGGGTTAAGGTTACGGTTAGGTTTAGGTTTAGGCTAAGGGTTAGGGTTAGGGTTAGGGTTAGGGTTGGTGTTAGAGTTAGGGTTAGTGTTACAGTAAGGGTTAGGGTTAGGGTTAGGGTAAGGGTTATGGTTCGGGGTTAGGGTAAGTGTTAGAGTTAGGGTTAAGGTAGGGTTTAGGGTTAGGGTTAGGGTTAGGGTAAAATTTAGGGTTAGGTTTAGTGTTAGGATAAGTGTAAGTGTTTGGGTTATGGGTAGGCTTAGGGTTAGGGTAAGGGTAAGTGTTAGGGTTAGGGTTTGGGTTAGGGTAAGAGTAAGGGTTTGGGTTAGGGTTAGTGTTATGGTTAAGTTTAGGGTTAGGCTTAGGGTTAGCGTTAGCATTAGGGTTAGGTTTAGGTTTAGGTTTAGAGTTGGGGTAAATGTAAGGATTAGGGTAAGGTTTAGACTTAAGGGTTAGGGTTAGCGGTAGGGTAGGGTTAGGGTTAGGTTTAGTGTAGGGTTAGGGTAAGGGTTAGAGTTAGTGTGAGGGTAGGGTAAAGGTAAGGGTAAGTCTTAGGGTTAGGGTTAGTGTTAGGGTTAGGGTACGGGTTAGGGTTAGGGGTAGTGTTAGGTAAGGGTTAGGGTTAGGGTTAGGGTTAGAGTTAGGGTTAGGGTACAGTAAAGGTAAGGGTAAAGGTTAGGATTAGGGTTAGGGTTAGGGTAAACGTTAGCGTTAGGGTTAGGGTAAGGGTTATGGTTAGGGTTAGGGTTAGGGTAAAGGTAAGGGTTAGGGTTAGGGTTAGGGTTAGGGTTAGGTTTAGGTTTAGGGTTTGGGTAGGGTAAGGGTAAGGGTTATGTTTATGGTTATGGTTAGGGTTAAGGTTATGTTTATGGTTTGGGTTAGGGTTAGGGTTAGGAAAATGGTAAGGTTTAGGGATAGGGCTAGGGTTAGGGTTAGGGTTAGGGTTAGTGTTAGGGTTAGGGTACGGGTTAGGGTTAGGCTTTGGGGTAGGGTTAGGTAAGGTTTAGGGTCAGGGTTTGGGTTAGAGTTAGGGTTAGGGTAGGGTAAAGATAATGGTAAAGTTTAGGATTAGGGTTAGGGTTAGGGTTAAGGTTTAGGTTTAGGGTTAGGGTAAGTGTAAGGGTTAGGGTTAGGGTTAGGGTTAAGGTTAGTGTTAGGGATAGGGTTAGGGTTAGGTTTAGAGTAAGGGTAAGGGTTAGGCTTAGCGTTAGGTTTAGGTTTAGGTTTAGGGTTAGGGAAGGGTATAGTTTAGGTGTGGGTTTGGGTTAGGGTCAGGGGTTAGGGTTAGGGGTAGGGTTATGGTTAGGGTTAGATTTACGAATACGGATAGGGTAAGGGTAAGGGTTGTGGTTAGGTTTAGGTTTAGGGTTAGGGTTAGGTTTAGGGTTAGGGTTAAGGTAAGGGTAAGGGTTAGGGTAAGGGTTAGGGTTAAGGTTAGGGTTAGGGTTAAGTTTAGGGTTAGGGTTAGGGTTACGGTAAGTGTAAGGGTTAGGGTTAGGGTTAGGTTTAGGATGAGTTTCAGGGTTCGGGGTTAGGGTAAGGGTAAGGGTTAGGGTTAGGGTAAGGTTTAGGGTTAGGGTTAGGGTTAGGGTTAGGGTTAGGGTAAAATTTAGGGTTAGCGTTACGGTTAGGGTTATTGTAAGTGCAAGTGTTTAGGTTAGGGGTAGGATTAGGGTTATGTTAAGGGTGAGTTTTAGGGTTAGGGTTAGGGTTAGGTTTAGGGTTAGTGTTAGGGTAAAAGTAAGCGTTAGGGTTCGGGTTATTGTTAGGGTTAGGGTTAAGTTTATGGTTAGGATTAGGGTTAGCGTTAGCATTAGGGTTAGGTTTAGGTTTAGGGTTAGGGTTGAGGTAAGGTTAAGGATTAGGGTAAGGTTTAGACTTAAGCTTAGAGTTAGGGTTAAGGTTAATGTTAGCGAAAGAGCTGGGGTTAGGGTTAGGGTTATGTTTAGGGTTAGGGGTTAGGGTGTGGGATAGGGTTAGGGTTAGGTGTTAGGTTTAGAGTTATGGTTAGGGTTAGGGTAAGGGTTAGGGTTAGGGTAAGGGTAAGTGTTAGGGTTAGGGAAAGTGTAAGGTTTAGGGTTAGGGTTAGGGTTAGGTTTAGGATTAGGGTTAGGGTTAGTGTTAGGGTTAGGTTAAGGGTAAGTTTTAGGTTTAGGGTTAGGGTTAGGGTTAGGATAAGGGTAAGGGTTAGGGTTAGGGTTAGGGTTAGGATAAGGGTAAGGGTTAGGGTTAGGGTAAGGGTTAGGTTTAGGGTTAGTGGTTAGGGTTAGGTTTAGGGTAAGGGTTAGGGGTAGGGTAAGGGTTAGGGTTAGGGTTAGGGGTTAAAATAGGCTTAGGGATAGGGTTAGTGTTAGTGGTTAGGGTTAGGGATAGCGTAGGGTTAGGGTTACGATTAGGGTTAGGGTTAGGGTTAAGTTTAGATTTAGGGTTAGGCTTAGTGTTATGGTTAGGGTTAAGGTAAGGATTAGGGTTAGTGTAAGGGTTAGGGTTAGGGTTAGGGTTAGGGTTGGTGTTAGAGTTAGGTTTAGGGTTACGGTAAGGGTTAGGGTTAGGGTTAGGTTAAGGGTTATGGTTCGGGGTTAGGGTAAGGGTTAGAGTTAGGGTTAAGGTAGGGTTTAGGGTTAGGGTTAGGGTTAGGGTAAAATTTAGGGTTAGGTTTAGGGTTAGGATAAGTGTAAGTGTTTGGGTTAGGGTTAGGCTTATGGTTAGGGTAAGGGTAAGGGTTAGGTTTAGGGTTTGGGTTAGGGTAAGAGTAAGGGTTAGGGTTAGGGTTAGGGTTAGGGTTAAGTTTAGGGTTAGGCTTAGGGTTAGCGTTAGCATTACGGTTAGGTTTAGGTTTAGGTTTAGGGTTGGGGTAAGGGTAAGGATTAGGGTAAGGTTTAGACTTAAGGTTAGGGTTAGGGTTAGGATTAATGTTAGGGAAAGGGCAGGGGTTCGGGTTCGGGTTAGGGTTAGGGTTAGGGGTTAGGGTTAGGTGTAGGGTTAGGGTTAGGGTTAGGGTTAAGGTAAGGGTAAGGGTTAGGATTAGGGTTAGCGTTATGGTTAGGGTAAGGATTAGGGTTAGGTTTAGGTTAAGGGTAAGGTTTAGGGTTAGGTTTAGGTTTAGGGTTAGGGTTAGGGTTACGGTTAGGGTGAGGGTTAGGGTTAGGGTTAGGGTTACGGTTAGGGTGAGGGTTAGGGTTAGGGTTAGGGGTTAGGCTTAGGGTTATGGTTAGGGTTAGGGTAAGGGTTAGGGTTAGGTTAAGGGTAAGTGTTAGGGTTAGGTTTAGGGTTTGTGTAATTGTAAGGGTTAGGGTTAGGGTTTGTTTTAGGGTTAGGGTTAGGGTTAGTGTTAGGTTTAGGATAAGGGTAAGTGTTAGGGTTAGGTTTAGGGTTAGGGTTACGGTTAGGATAAGGGTAAGGGTTAGGTTTAGGGTTAGGGTTAGGGTTAGGGTTAGGGGTTAGGGTTAGGGTTAGGATAAGGGTTAGGGTTAGGGTAAGGGTTAGGGTTAGGGTTAGGTTTAGGGGTTAGATTAGCGTTAGGGTTAGGGTTAGGGTTAGGGTAATGTTAGGGTTAGGGTCAGGGTTAGGGTTAGGGTAAGGGTAAGTGTTAGGGTTAGGGTTAGGGTTAGGGTAAGATTAAGGGTTAGGGTGAGGGTTAGGGTTTGGGTTGGGTAAGGGTAAGTCTTAGGGTTAGGGTTAGGGTTAGGGTTAGGGTTAGGGTTAGGGTAAGGCTTAGGGTTAGGGTTAGAGTAAGCGTCAGGGTTAGGGTTAGGGTTAGGGTAAGGGTTAAGTTTAAATTTAGGGTTAGGATTAGGGTTAAGTTTAAATTTAGGGTTAGGATTAGGGTTAGGATTAGGGTTAGGTTTAGGTTTAGAGTTAGGGGTAGGGTAAGGGTAAGGGTTATGGTTAGGGTTAATGTTAAGGTTAGGGTTAGGGTTTGGGTTAGGGTTAAGGTTAGGGAAATGGTAAGGGTTAGGGTTAGGGCTAGGGTTAGAGTTAGGGTAAGGGTTAGGGTTAGGGTTACAGTTAGGCTTAGGGTAGTGTAAGGGTAAGGGTTAGGATTAGGGTTAGGGTTAGGTTTAAGGTTAGGGTTAGGGTTAGGGGTTAGGTTTAGGGTTAGGGTGAGGATTAGGGTAAGATTAGGGCTGGGGTCAGGATTAGGGTTAGGGTAAGGGTAAGTGTTAGGGTTAGGGTTAGGGTTAGGGTTAGGGTAAGGGTAAGGGTTAGGGTTAGGGTTAGGGTTAGGGTAAGGGTAAGGGTTAGGGTTAGGGTTAGGGTTAAGTTTAGATTTAGGGTTAGGATTAGGGTTAGGATGAGGGTTAGGTTTAGGTTTAGGGTTAGGGGTAGGGTAAGGGTAAGGGTTATGGTTATGGTTAGGGTTAAGGTTAGGGTTAGGGTTTGGGTTAGGGTTAGGGTTAGGGTTAGGGAAATGGTAAGGGTTAGGGTTAGGACTAGGGTTAGGGTTAGGGTAAGGGTTAGTGTTTGGGTGAGTGTTAGGGTAAGGGATAGGGTTAGGGTTAGGTTTAGAGTTAAGTTTAGGGTAGGGTAAGGGTAAGGGAAAGGGTTAGGATTAGGGTTAGTGTTAGGGTTAATGTTAGGGTTAGGGTTAGGGTTAGGGTTAGGCTAAGGGTTAGGGTTAGTGTAAGGGTTAGGGTTAGGGTTAGGGTTAGGGTTGGGGTTAGAATTAGGATTAGGGTTAGGGTAAGGGTAAGGGTTAGGGTTATTGTTAGGGTAAGGGTTCTTGTTTGGGATTAGGGTAAGGGTTAGGGTTAGGTTTAGGGTAAGGTTTAGGTTTAGGGTTAGGGGTAGGGTAAGGGTTAGGGTTAGGGTTAGGTTTAGGGTTAGGGGTTGGAATAGGGTTAGGTTTAGGGTTAGGGTTAGGGGTTAGGGTTATGGTTAGGGTTAGGTTTAAGTTTAGATTTAGGGTTAGGTTTAGGGTTAGGATTAAGGTTAGGTTTAGGTTTAGGGTTAGGTGTAGGGTAACGGTAAGGGTTATGGTTATGGTTAGAGTTAAGGTTAGGGTTAGCGTTTGTGTTAGGGTTACGGTTACGGTTAGGGAAATGGTAAGGGTTAGCGTTAGGGCTAGGGTTAGGGTTAGGGTAAGGGTTAGGGTTAGGGTTAGTGTTAGGGTTAGGGTAAGGGTTAGGGTTAGGGTTAGGGTCAGGGTAAGGTTTATGGTTAGGGTTAGGGTTAGGGTAAGGGTAAGGGTTAGGGTTAGGGTTAGGGTTAAGGTTCCAATTAGGGTGAGGGTTAGGGTTAGGGTTAGGGGTTAGGCTTAGGGTTATGGTTAGGGTTAGGGTAAGGGCTAGGGTCAGGGTTAGGGTTAGGGTAAGTGTAAGGGTTAGGGTTAGTGTTAGGGTGAGGGATAGGATTAGGGGTTAGGGTTAGGTTTAGCCTTAGTGTAAGGGTTAGGGTTAGAGTAAGGGTAAGTGTTAGGGTTAGGGTTAGGGTTAGGGTAAGTGTAAGGGTTAGGGTTAGGGTTAGGGTTAGGTTTAGTGTTAGGGTTAATGTTAGGGTTAGGGTTAGGATAAGGATTAGGTGTTAGGGTTAGGGTTAGGTTTAGGTTTAGTGGTAGGTTTAGGGTAAGGGTAAGGGTTAGGGTTAGGGTTAGGGTCAAGTTTAGGTTTAGGGTTAGGGTTAGGGTTATGGTTTGGGTAAGTGTTAGGGTTAGGGTAAGGATTAGGGTTAGGGTAAGGGTAAGGGTTAGGGTTAGGGTTAGTGTTAGGGTTAGGGTAAGGGTTATGGTTATGGTTAGGGTTAGGGTAAAGGTAAGGATTAGGGTTAGGTTTACGGTTCGGGTTAAGTTTAGATTTAGGGTTAGGATTAGTGTTAGGATTAGGGTTAAGTTTAGGTTCAGGGTTAGGGATAGAGTAAGTGTAAGGGTTATGGTTATGGTTATGGTTAGGGTTAAGATTAGGGTTAGGGTTTGGGTTAGGGTTAGGGTTAGGAAAATGGTAAAGGTTAGGGTTAGGGCTAGGGTTAGTGTTAGGGTAAGGGTTAGGGTTAGGGTTAGGGTAATGGTAAGGTTTAGGGTTAGGGTTAGGGTTAAGGTTACAGTTAGGGTGAGGGTTAGGGTTAGGGTTAGGTGTTAGGCTTAGGGTTATGTTTAGGGTTAATATAAGGACTAGTGTCAGCGTTAGGGTTAGGATAAGTGTAAGGTTTAGGGTTAGTGTTAGGGTGAGGGATAGGGTTAGGGGTTAGGGTTAGGTTTAGCGTTAGTGTAAGGGTTAGGGTTAGAGTAAGGGTAAGTGTTAGGGTTAGGGTTAGGGTTAGGGTTATGGTAAGGGTAAGGGTTAGGGTTAGCGTTAGGGTTAGGTTTAGTGTTAGGGTTAATGTTAGGGTTAGGGTTAGGATAAGGATTAGGGGTTAGGGTTAGGGTTAGGGTTAGGTTTAGTGGTAGGGTTAGGGTAAGGGTAAGGGTTAGGGTTAGGGTGAGGGTTAAGTTTAGGTTTAGGGTTAGGGTTAGGGTTAGGGTTTTGGTAAGTGTTAGGGTTAGGGTAAGGATTAGGGTTAGGGTAAGGGTAAGGGTTAGGGTTAGGGTTAGCGTTAGGGTAAGGGTTATGGTTAGGGTTAGGGTTAGGGTAAAGGTAAGGGTTAGGGTTAGGTTTACGGTTAGGGTTAAGTTTAGATTTAGGGTTAGGATTAGTGTTAGGATTAGGGTTAAGTTTAGGTTCAGGATTAGGGATAGAGTAAGGGTAAGGGTTATGGTTATGGTTATGGTTAGGGTTAAGATTAGGGTTAGGGTTTGGGTTAGGGTTAGGGTTAGGAAAATGGTAAGGGTTAGGGTTAGGGCTAGGTTTAGGGTTAGGGTAAGGGTTAGGGTTACGGTTAGTGTTAGGGTTAGGGTACGGGTTAGGGTTAGGGTTAGGGGTAGTGTTAGGTAAGGGTTAGGTTTAGGGTTAGGGTTAGTGTTAGGGTTAGAGTTAGGGTTAGGGTAGGGTAAAGGTAAGGGTAAAGGTTAGGATTAGGGTTAGGGTTAGGGTAAACGTTAGCGTTAGGGTTAGGGTTAGAGTTAGGGTAAGGGTTATGGTTAGGGTTAGGGTTAGGGTTAGGTTTAGTTTTAGGGTTTGGGTAGGGTAAGGGTAAGGGTTATGCTTATGGTTATGGTTAGGGTTAAGGTTATGTTTAGGGTTTGGTTTAGGGTTAGGGTTAGGAAAATGGTAAGGGCTAGGGTTAGGGTTAGGGTTAGGGTTAGTGTTAGGGTTAGGGTACGGGTTACGGTTAGGCTTTGGGGTAGGGTTAGGTAAGGTTTAGGGTCATGGTTTGGGTTAGAGTTAGGGTTAGGGTAGGTAAAGGTAAGGGTAAAGGTTAGGATTAGGGTTAGGGTTAGGGTTAAAGTTAGGGTTAGGGTTAGGTTAGGGTAAGGGTAAGGGTTAGGGTTAGGGTTAGGGTTAGGTTTAGGTTTAGAGTTAGGGTAAGGGTAAGGGTTAGGGTTAGGGTTAGGGTTAATGTTAGTGTTAGGGATAGGGTTAGGGTTAGGTTTAAAGTAAGGGTAAGGGTTAGGCTTAGGGTTAGGTTTAGGTTTAGGTTTAGAGTTAGGGAAGGGTAAAGTTTAGGTGTGGGTTTGGGTTAGGGTTAGTGGTTGGGGTTAGGGGTAGGGTTATGTTTACGGTTAGATTTACGATTACGGATAGGGTAAGCGTTAGGGTTAGGGTTAGGTTTAGGTTTAGGGTTAGGGTTAGGTTTAGGGTTAGGGTTAAGGTAAGGGTAAGGGTTAGGGTAAGGGTTAGGGTTAAGGTTAGGGTTAGGGTTAAGTTTAGGGTTAGGGATAGGGTTAGGGTTAGGGAAAGGGCAGGGGTTAGGTTTAGGGTTAGGGTTAGGGGTTAGGGTTAGGGGTAGGGGTAGGGTTAGGGTTAGGATTAGGTTTAAGCTCAGGGTAAGAGTTAGGGTTAAGGTTAGCGTTTGGGTTAGGGTAAGGGTTAGGTTTGGGTTTAGGGCAAGAGTAAGGTTTAGGCTTAGGGTTAGGTTAGGATAAGGGTAACGGTTACTGTTAGGGTTAGGGTTAGGGTTAGGATAAGGGTAAGGGTTAGGGTTAGGGTTAGGATAAGGTTTAGGGTTAGGGGGTAGGGTTAGGGTAAGGGTTAGGTTTAGTGGTAGGGTTAGGGTAAGTGTAAGGGATAGGGTTAGGGTTAGGGTTAAGTTTTGGGTTAGTGTTAGTGTTAGGGTTAGTGTAAGGGTTAGGGTTAGGGTAAGGGTCAGGGGTAGGGTTAGGGTTGGGGTTAGGGGTTAGAATAGGGTTAAGGTTAGGGTTAGGGTTAGGGGTTAGGGTTAGTGTTAGGGTTAGGGTAAGTTTAGGGTTAGGGTCATGGTTAGGGTTAGGTAAGGGTAAGTTTTAGGTTTAGGGTTAGGGTTAGTTTTAGGGTAAGGGTAAGGGTTAGGGTTAGGGTTAGGGTTAGGGTTAGTTTTAGGGTAAGGGTAAGGGTTAGGGTTAGGGTTAGGGTAAGTGTAAGTGTTAGGGTTAGGATTAGGATTAAGTTTAGATTTAGGGTTAGGATTAGGGTTAGGATTAGTGTTAGGTGTAGGTTTAGGTTTAGGGGTAGGGTAAGGGTAAGGGTTAGGATCAGGGTTACGGTTAGGGTTAAGGATAGGGTTAGGGTTAGGGTTAGGGTAAAGGTAAGGGTTAGGTTTAGGGATAGGGTTAGGGTTAGGTTTAGGGTTAGGGTTAGGGTAAGGGTAAGGGTTAGGGTTAGGGTTAAGTTTAGGGTTAGGGGTAGGGTTAGGGTTAGTGTAAGGTAAGGGTTACGGTTAAGGTTAGGTTTAGGGTTAGGTTTAGGGTAAGGGTAAGGGTTAGGGTTAGGGTTAGGGTTAGGGTTAGGTTTAGGGTTAGGGTTAGGGTAAGGGTAAGGTTTAGGTTTGGGTAAGGGTTAGGGTTAGGGGTTAGGGTTAGGGTAAGGGTTACGGTTATGGTTAGGGTTAAGGTTGGGGTTAATATTAGTGTTAGGGTTAGGGTTAGGGTAAGGGTTAGGGTTAAGGTTAGGGTTAGGGTTAGTGTTAAGGTTAGGGTTAGGGATAGTGTAAGGGTCAGGGTTAGGGTTAGGGTTAGTGTTACAGTTAGGTTAGGGTTAGGGTGTGGGTAAGGTTGAGGGTTAGGGTTATGGTAAGGTTTAGAGTTAGGGTAAGGGTTAGGGTTAGGGTTAGGGTTTAGATTATTGTTAGGGTTAGGGTTAGGGTTAGGGGTTAGGGTTAGATTTAGGGTTAAGGTTAGGATAAGGTTAGGGTTAGGGTTATGGTTAGGGTTAGGGTTAGTGTAAGGGCAAGGGTTAGGGTTAGGGTTAGGGTTAAGTTTAGATTTAGGGTTAGGATTAGGGTTAGGATTAGGGTTAGGTTTAGTTTTAGGGTTAGGGGTAGGGTAATGGTAAGGGTTATGGTTATGGTTAGGGTTAGGGTTTGGGTTAGGGTTAGGGTTAGGGTTAGAGTTAGGGAAATGGTAAGGGTTAGGGTAAGGGCTAGGGTTAGGGTTAGGGTTAGGTTTGGGGTTAGGGTTAGGGTAAGGGTAGGGGTTAGTGTTAGGGTTAGGGTTAGTTTAAGAGTTAGGGTTAGGGTTAGGTTTAGGGTAAGGGTAAAGTTTAGGGTTAAGGTTAGGGTTAGGGTTAGGTTTAGGGTAAGGGTTAGGGTAAGGGTTAGGGTTAGGGTTAGGGGTAGGGTTCAAGTTAGGTTTAGAGTTGGGGTTAAGGTTAGGGTTAGGGTTAGGGTTAGGGTAAGGGTTAGGGTTATGTTTAGGTTTAGAGTAAGGGTAAGGGTTAGAGTTAGGGTTAAGTTTAGGGTTAGGGTTAGGGGTTAGGGTTAGGGTTAGGTTAAGGATTAGTGTTAGGATTAGTTTTAGGTTAAGGGTAATTGTTAATTTTATGATTAGGGTTAGGGTAAGGGAAAGGGTTAGGGTTAGGTTTAGGGTTGGGGTTAAGTTTAGGGTTGGGGGTTAGGGTAAGGGTTAGGGTTAGGGTTAGGGATAGGGTTAAGTTTAGTGTTAGGGTTAGGGTTAGGGTTAGGATAATGGCAGGGGTTAGGGTTACGGTTAGGGTTAGAGTTAGGGTTAGGTAAGGGTTAGGGTTAGGGTTAGGATGAGGGTTATTTTTAGGGTTAGCATTAAGGTTAGCCTTTGGGTTAGGGTAAGGGTAAGGGTTAGGGTTAGGGTTAGGGTTAGGTGTTAGGGTTAGGATTAGGGTTAGGTTTAGGGTTAGGTTTAGGGTTATGGTAAGGGTTAGGGTTAGAGTTAGGGTTAGGGTTAGTGTTAGGGTTAGGTTGAGTGTTAGGGTTCGGGTAATCGTAAGCTTTAGGTTTATGGTTAGAGTTAAGGTTAAGGTTAGGGCTAGGGTTAGGGTTAGGGTTAAGTTTAATTAGCGTTAGGGTTAGGATTTGGGTAAGGATTTGGGTTAACGTTAGGGATAGGGTAAGGGGTAGTGTTAGGGTTAGGCTTAGCATTAAGGTTAGGGTTAGGGTTAGGGTAAGGGTAAGGTTAGGGTTAGGTTTAGGGGTTAGTGTTAGGGTTAGGGTTAGGGTTAGGTTTAGGGTTAGAGTTAGGGTAAGGATAAGGGTTACTGTTATTGGTAGGCTTAGGTTTACGGTTAGGGTTAGGGTAATTGTAAGGGTTAGTGTTAGGGTTAGGTTTAGGGTTAAGGTTAGGGTTATGGTTATGGTTAGGGTTAGGGTTGGGGTAACGTTAAGGGTTATGCTTAGGGTTAGGTTTAGGGTAAGATTAGGGCTAGAATTAGGGCAAGAGTTAGGGTTATGGGTTAGGGTTAGGGTTAGTTTTAGGGTTAGGGTAAGGGTAAGGTTTAGGGTTAGGGTTAGGGTAAGTGTTAGGGTTAGGGTTATGGTTAGGGGTTAGGGTTAGGGGTAGGTTTAGGGTTAGGGTAAGTGTAAGGTTTAGGGTTAGGTTTAGGGTTAGGGGTTAGGGTTAGGGTTAAGGTAAGGATAAGGGTTACAGTTAGGGTTAGGTTTAGGGTTAGTGTTACGGATAAGGATTACGGTTAGGTTTAGGGTAAGGTTAAGTTTTAGGGTTCGGGTTAGGGTTAGAGTAAGAGTAAGGGTTAGGGTTAGGGTTAGGTTTGGGTTTAGGGTTTGGGTAAGGGTAAGGGTTAGTGTTAGGGTTAGGGTTAGTTTAAGAGTTAGGGTTAGGGTTAGGTTTAGGGTAAGGGTAAGGGTTAGCGTTAAGTGTAGGGTTAGGGTTAGGGTTAGGGTAAGGTTTAGGGTAAGGGTTAGGATTAGGGTTAGGGTTAGAGTTAGGTTTAGAGTTGGGGTTAAGGTTAGGTTTAGGGTTAGGGTTAGGGTAAGGGTTAAGGTTAGGGTTAGGTTTAGGGTAAGGGTAAGGTTTAGAGTTAGGGTTAAGGTTAGGGTTAGGGTTAGGGGTTAGGGTTAGGGTTAGATTAAGGGTTAGGGTAAGGATTAGGTGTAGGTTAAGGGTAAGTGTTAGGGTTAGGGTTAGGGTAAGGGTAAGGGTTAGGGTTAGGTTTAAGGTTGGGGTTAAGGTTAGGGTTAGGTTTAGGGTAAGGGTAAGGGTTAGGGTTAGGGTTTTGGTAAGGGTTAGAGTTAGGGTTAGGGTTAGGGTGAGCGTTAGGTTTAGGGTTAGGGTTCGGAGTTAGGGTTAGGGTTAGTGTTACGGTAAGGGTTACGGTTAGGGTAAGGGTTAGTGTTAGGGTTAGGGTTAGGGTAAGGGTAAGGGTTAGAGTTAGGGTTAAGGTTAGGTTTAGGGTTAGGGGTTAGGGTTAGGATTAGGGTTAGGGTTAGGTTAAGGGTTAGGGTTAGGATTAGGTTTAGGTTATGGGTAAGTGTTAGGGTTAGTGTTAGGGTTAGTGTTAAGGTAAGGGTAAGGGTTAGGGTTAGGATTAGGGTTAGTGTTAGGGTTAGTGTAACGGTAAGGGTTAGGGTTAGGGTTGTGGTTAGGTATAGGGATAGGGTTAAGTTTAGGGTAGGGTTAGGGTTAGGGTTAGCATAAGGTTAGTGGTTATGGTTAGGTTTAGGGAAAGGGTAAGGATTAGGGTTATGGTTAGGGTTAGGATTAGGGTTAGGGTTAGGGTTAGCATTAATGTTACCGTTTGGGTTAGGGTAAGGGTAAGGGTTAGGGTTAGGGTTAGGGGTTAGGATTAGGGTTAGGTTTATGGTTAGGCTTAGGGTTAGGGTTAGGGTAAGGGTAAGGGTTAGATTTACGGTTAGGTTTAGTGTTAGGTTAGGTTTAGGGTTAGGGTTCGGGTAATCGTAAGCTTTAGGGTTAGGGTTACGGTTAAGGTTAGGGTTAGGGTTAGGGTTAGGGTTAGGGTTAGGGAAAGGGTATGGGTTAGGTTAGAGTTTGGGTTAGGGTTAGGGTAAGGATTAGGGTTAAGGTTAGAGATAGGGTAAGGGGTAGTGTTATGGTTAGGCTTAGCATTAAGTTTAGGGTTAGGTTTAGGGTTAGGGTTAGGGTAAGGATAAGGGTTACGGTTAATGGTAGGCTTAGGTTTACGGTTAGGGTTAGGCTAATGGTAAGGGTTAGGGTTAGGGTTAGGTTTAGGGTTAAGGTTAGGGTTATGGTTATGGTTAGGGTTAGGTTTAGGGTAATGGTAAGGTTTAGGCTTAGGGTTAGGGTTAGGGTATTCGTTAGGGTTAGAGTTACGGCAAGGGTTAGGGTTAGGGGTTAGGGTTAGGGTTAGAGTTAGAGTAAGGGTAAGTGTTAGGTTTAGAGTTAGGGTTAGGGTTAGGGGTTAGGGTTAGGTTTAGGGTTAAGGTTAGGTTTAGGGTTAGGGTTGGGGTTAGGTTTAGGGTTAGGGTTATGGTTAGGGGTTAGGGTTAGGGTTAGGTTTAGGGTTAGGGTAAGGGTAAGTGTTAGGGTTAGGGTTAGGGTAAGGGTTAGGGTTAGGTTTATCGTTAGGGGTTACGGTTATGGTTAGGTTTAGGGTTAGGATAAGTGTAAGGTTTAGGGTTAGGTTTAGGGTTAGGGGTTAGGGTTAGGGTTAGGGTTAAGGTTAATGATAGGGTAAGGGGTACTGTTAGGTTTAGGCTTAGCATTAAGGTTAGGGTTAGGGTTAGGTAAGGGTAAGGTTACGGTGAGGTTTAGGGGTTAGGGTTAGTGTTAGGGTTAGGGTTAGGTTTAGGGATAGGGTTAGGGTAAGGATAAGGGTTACGGTTAATGGTAGGCTTAGGTTTAGGGTTAGCGTTAGGGTAATGGTAAGGTTTAGGGTTAGGGTTAGCTTTAGGGTTAACTTTACGGTTATGGTTTGGGTTAGGGTTAGGGTTAGGGTAACGGTAAGGGTTAGGCTTAGGGTTAGGGTTAGGGTAAGGGTTAGGGTTAGAGTTAGGGCAAGGGTTAGGTTTAGGGGTTAGGGTTAGGGTTAGGGGTAGGGTAAGGGTAAGTGTTAGTTTTAGAGTTAGGGTTAGGGTTAAGGGTTAGGGTTAGGGTTAGGGTTAAGGTTAGGTTTAGGGTTACGGTTAAGGTAAGGGTAAGGGTGAGGGTTAGGGTTAGGGTTAGGGTTAGGTTTAGGGTTACGGTTAGGGTAAGGGTAAGGGTTAGGGTTAGGGTTAGGGTTAAGGTTGGGGTTAGGGTTAGGGTTAGGGTTAGGGTTAGGGAAAGGGTAAGAGTTAGGGTAAGTGTTAGGGTTAGGGTTAGGTTTAGGGTAAGGGTTAGGGTTAGGTTTAGGGTCACGTTTGGGTAAGTGTAAGGTTTAGGGTTAGGGTTAGTGTAAAGGTTAGGGTTAGGGTTATGGTTAGGGGTTATGGTTAGGTTTAGGGTTAGGGTAAGTGTAAGGTTTAGGGTTAGGTTTAGGGTTAGGGGTTAGGGTTAGTGTTAGGGTTAAGATAAGGATAAGGGTTACAGTTAGGGTTAGGTTTAGGGTTAGTGTTAGGGTTAAGGATTATGGTTAGATTTAGGGTAAGGTTAAGGTTTAGAGATAGGGTTAGGGTTAGGGTAAGAGTAAGGGTTAGGGTTAGGGTTAGGGTTAGGTTTGGGGTTAGGGTTAGGGTAAGGGTAAGGGTTAGTGTTAGGGTAAGGGTTAGTTTAAGAGTTAGGGTTAGGGTTGGGGTTAGGGTAAGGGTAAGGGTTAGGGTTAAGGTTAGGGTTAGGGTAAGGGTTAGGGTAAGGTTTAGGGTTAGGGTTAGGGTTTGGGTTAGGGTTAGGGTTAGAGTTAGGTTTAGAGTTGGGGTTAAGTTTAGGGTTAGGGTTAGGTTTAGAGCTAGGGTTAGGGTTAGGGTTAGGGTTAGGCTTAGGTTAAGTGTTAGGGTTAGGATTAGGTTTAGTTTAAGGGTAAGTGTTAGGGTTAGGGTTAGGGTAAGTGTAAGGCTTAGGTTTAGGTTTAGGGTTGGGATTAAGGTGAGGGTTAGGGTTAGGGTAAGGGTAAGGGTAAGGGTTAGAGTTAGGGTTTTGGTAAGGGTTAGAGTTAGGGTTAGGGTAGGTTTAGCGTTGGGGTTAGGGTTAGGTTTCGGAGTTAGGTTTAGGGTTAGTGTTAGTGTAAGGGTTACGGTTAGGGTAAGGGTTAGGGTTAGGGTTAGGATTAGGATAAGGTTAAGGGTTAGGCTTAGGGTTAAGGTTAGGGTTAGGGTTAGGGGTTAGGGTTAGGATTATGGTTAGGGTTAGGTTAAGGGTTAGGATTAGGATTAGGTTTAGGTTAAGGGTAAGTTTTAGGGTTAGGGTTAGTGTTAGTAATAGGGTAAGGGTAAGGGTTAGGGTTAGGGTTAGGGTTAGGGTTAGGATAAGGGTAAGAGGTAGGGTTAGGGTTAGGGGTTAGGGTTAGGGTTAGGGTTAGGGTTAGCATTAAGGTTAGCGTTTGGGTTAGGGTAAGGGTAAGGTTTAGGGTTAGGGTTAGGGTTAGTGGTTAGGGTTAGGATTAGGGTTAGGTTTAGGGTTAGGGGTAGGGTAAGGGTAAGGGTTAGAGTTAGGGTTAGGGTTAGTGTTAGGGTTAGGTTTAGGGTTAGGGTTCGGGTAAGGGTAAGATTTAGGATTAGGGTTAGGGTTAAGGTTAAGGTTAGGGTTAGGGGTAGGGTTATTGTTAAGGTTAGGGTTAGGGTTAGGGTTAGGGGTTAGGGTTAGGGTTAGCGTTAGGGTTAGGGGAAAGGTAAGGTGTAGGCTAAGCTTTAGGCTTAGGGTTAGGGTAAAGGTAACGTTTAGGGTTAGGTTTAGGGTTAGCGTTATGGTAAGGGTAAGGGTTAGGGTTAATGTTATGGTTAGGTTTAGGGTTAGGGTTAGGGTTAGGTTTAGGGTTAGGGTAAGGGTAAGTGTTAGGGTTAGGGTTAGGGTAAGGGTTAGGGTTAGGGGTTATCGTTAGGGGTTACGGTTATGGTTAGGTTTAGGGTTAGGATAAGTGTAAGGTTTAGGGTTAGGTTTATGGTTAGGGGTTAGGGTTAGGGTTAGGGTTAAGGTTAATGATAGGGTAAGGGGTACTGTTAGGTTTAGGCTTAGCATTAAGGTTAGTGTTAGGGTTAGGTAAGGGTAAGGTTACGGTGAGGTTTAGGGGTTAGGGTTAGTGTTAGGGTTAGGGTTAGGTTTAGGGATAGGGTTAGGGTAAGGATAAGGGTTACGGTTAATGGTAGGCTTAGGTTTAGGGTTAGCGTAAGGGTAATGGTAAGGTTTAGGGTTAGGGTTAGCTTTAGGGTTAACTTTACGGTTATGGTTTGGGTTAGGGTTAGGGTTAGGGTAACGGTAAGGGTTAGGCTTAGGGTTAGGGTTAGGGTAAGTTTTAGGGTTAGAGTTAGGGCAAGGGTTAGGTTTATGGGTTAGGGTTAGGGTTAAGGGTAGGGTAAGGGTAAGTGTTAGTTTTAGAGTTAGGGTTAGGGTTAAGGGTTAGGGTTAGGGTTAGGGTTAAGGTTAGGTTTAGGGTTACAGTTAAGGTAAGGGTAAGGGTGAGGGTTAGGGTTAGGGTTAGGGTTAGGTTTAGGGTTACGGTTAGGGTAAGGGTAAGGGTTAGGGTTAGGGTTAGGGTTAAGGTTGGGGTTAGGGTTAGGGTTAGGGTTAGGTTTAGGGAAAGGGTAAGAGTTAGGGTAAGTGTTAGGGTTAGGGTTAGGTTTAGGGTAAGGGTTAGGGTTAGGTTTAGGGTCACGTTTGGAGTAAGTGTAAGGTTTAGGGTTAGGGTTAGTGTAAAGGTTAGGGTTAGGGTTATGGTTAGGGGTTATGGTTAGGTTTAGGGTAAGGGTAAGTGTAAGGTTTAGGGTTAGGTTTAGGGTTAGGGGTTAGGGTTAGTGTTAGGGTTAAGATAAGGATAAGGGTTACAGTTCGGGTTAGGTTTAGGGTTAGTGTTAGGGTTAAGGATTATGGTTAGATTTAGGGTAAGGTTAAGGTTTAGAGATAGGGTTAGGGTTAGGGTAAGAGTAAGGGTTAGGGTTAGGGTTAGGGTTAGGTTTGGGGTTAGGGTTAGGGTAAGGGTAAGGGTTAGTGTTAGGGTAAGGGTTAGTTTAAGAGTTAGGGTTAGGGTTGGGGTTAGGGTAAGGGTAAGGGTTAGGGTTAAGTTTAGGGTTAGGGTAAGGGTTAGGGTAAGGTTTAGGGTTAGGGTTAGGGTTTGGGTTAGGGTTAGGGTTAGAGTTAGGTTTAGAGTTGGGGTTAAGTTTAGGGTTAGGGTTAGGTTTAGAGCTAGGGTTAGGGTTAGGGTTAGGGTTAGGCTTAGGTTAAGTGTTAGGGTTAGGATTAGGTTTAGTTTAAGGGTAAGTGTTAGGGTTAGGGTTAGGGTAAGTGTAAGGGTTAGGTTTAGGTTTAGGGTTGGGATTAAGGTGAGGGTTAGGGTTAGGGTAAGGGTAAGGGTAAGGGTTAGAGTTAGGGTTTTGGTAAGGGTTAGAGTTAGGGTTAGGGTAGGTTTAGCGTTGGGGTTAGGGTTAGGTTTCGGAGTTAGGTTTAGGGTTAGGGTTAGTGTAAGAGTTACGGTTAGGGTAAGGGTTAGGGTTAGGGTTAGGATTAGGGTAAGGTTAAGGGTTAGGCTTAGGGTTAAGGTTAGGGTTAGGGTTAGGGGTTAGGGTTAGGATTATGGTTAGGGTTAGGTTAAGGGTTAGGATTAGGATTAGGTTTAGGTTAAGGGTAAGTTTTAGGGTTAGGGTTAGTGTTAGTAATAGGGTAAGGGTAAGGGTTAGGGTTAGGGTTAGGGTTAGGATAAGGGTAAGAGGTAGGGTTAGGGTTAGGGGTTAGGGTTAGGGTTAGGGTTAGGGTTAGCATTAAGGTTAGCGTTTGGGTTAGGGTAAGGGTAAGGTTTAGGGTTAGGGTTAGGGTTAGTGGTTAGGGTTAGGATTAGGGTTAGGTTTAGGGTTAGGTTTAGGGTTAGTGTTAGGGTAAGGGTGAGGGTTAGAGTTAGGGTTAGGGTTAGTGTTAGGGTTAGGTTTAGGGTTAGGGTTCGGGTAAGGGTAAGATTTAGGATTAGGGTTAGGGTTAAGGTTAAGGTTAGGGTTAGGGGTAGGGTTATTGTTAAGGTTAGGGTTAGGGTTAGGGTTAGGGGTTAGGGTTAGGGTTAGCGTTAGGGTTAGGGGAAAGGTAAGGTGTAGGCTAAGCTTTAGGCTTAGGGTTAGGGTAAAGGTAATGTTTAGGGTTAGGTTTAGGGTTAGCGTTAGGGTAAGGGTAAGGGTTAGGGTTAATGTTATGGTTAGGTTTAGGGTTAGGGTTAGGGTTAGGGTTAGGGAAGGATAAGTGTTAGGTTTTGGGTTAGGGTTAGTCAGGGTTAGGGTTAGGGTTAGGATAAGGGTTAGGGTAAGGGTTAGGGTTAGGGTTAGGGTTAGGGTGAGGCTTAGGGTTAGGGTAAGAGAAAGTGTTATGGTTAGGGTTAGGGTTATGATTAGGGTTAGGGTAAGGGTTAAGGTTAGGGTTAGGGTTAGGGTTAGGGTAAGGGTAAGGGTAAGTGTAAGGGTAAGGGTTAGGGTAAGGGTTAGGGTTTGGTTTAGGGGTTAGGGTTAGCGTAAGGGTAAGGGTTAGGTTTAGGGTTCTGGTAAGGGTAAGGGTTAGGGTTAGGGTTAGGGTTAGGGTTAGGAGTTAGGGTTAGGGTAAGGGTTATGGTTATGGTTAGGGGTTAGGGTTATGGTTAGGGTTAGGGTAAGAGAAAGTGTCATTGTTAGGGTTAGGGTTAGGGAAAGGGGAAGTGTTAGGGTAAGGGTTAGGGTTTTGTTTAGGGTTAGGGTAAGGATTAAGGTTAGGGTTAGTGTTAGGGTAAGAGTTAGGGTTAGGGTTAGGGTTAGTGTTAGGGTAAGGGGAAGGGTTAGGGTTAGGGTAAGTTTAGGGTTAGGGAAAGGGTAAGGGTTAGGGTAAGCTTTAGGATTAGGGATAGGGTTACGTTAAGGATTAGGGTTAGGTTTAGTGTTAGGGTAAGGGTTAGGATTAGGATTAGGGTTAGGGTTAGCATTAAGGTTAGGGTTAGGGTTAGGGTAAGGGTTAGGGTTAGGATTAGGTTTAGAGTTAGTATTAGGGTTAGATTAAGGGTAAGGTTTAGGGTTAGTGCTAGAGTTAGGGGTTAGGGTTAGGGTTCGTGTTAGGTTTAGATGTAGGGTTAGGGTTAGGGTTCGTGTTAGGTTTAGATGTAGGGTAAGGGTAAGGGTTTGGGTTAGGTTTAGGGTTAGGGGTTAGAGTTAGTGTTAGGTTTAAGTTTACGGTAAGGGTAAGGGTTAGGGTTACGGTTAGGGGTAAGGGTTAGGGTTAGGGGTAGGTTTAGAGTAAGGGTTAGGGTTATGTTTAGGGTAAGGGTAAGGTTTAGGGTTAGCTTTAGAGTTAGGGTTAGGGTAGCATTAAGTTAGGGTTAGGGTTAGGGTAAGGGTAAGGGTTATGGTTAGGGTTAGGTGTTAGGGTTAGTCTTAGGGTTAGGGTAAGAGAAAGTGTTATGGTTAGGGTTAGGGTTATGATTAGGTTTAGGGTAAAGGTAAGGGTTAGGGTTAGGGTAAGAGTAATTTTTAGGGTTAGGTTTAGGGTTAGGGTTAGAGTTAGGGTAAGGGTAAGGCTTAGGGATAGGGTTAGGTTTAGGTTTAGGGTTAGGGTTAGGGTAATTGTTAGGGTTAGGGTTAGGATTAGGGTTAGGGGTTAGGGTTAGAGTTAGGGTTAGGGTTAGGTTTAGGGTTAGCGTTACGGTAAGGGTAAGTGTGAGGGTTAGGGTTAGGGTTAGGGTAAGGGTAAGGGTTAGGATTAGGGTTAGGGTTACGGAAAGGGTAAGGGTTAGGGTAAGGTTTACGGTTAGGTTTAAGGTTAGGGTTAGGGTAAGGGTAAGGTTGAGGGTTAGGGTTATGGTTAGGGTTAGGTTTATGGTTAGGGTTAGGGTAAGGGTTTGGGTTAGGGTTAGGGTTAGGGTTAAGGTTAGAATTAGGGTAAGGTTTAGGGTTAGGGAAAGGGTAAGGGTTAGGGTTATGGTTAGGGTTAGGGTTAGGTTTAGGGTAAGGATTAAGGTTAGAGTTAGGTTTAGGGTAAGGGTTAGGGTTAGGGTTAGGTTTAGGGTTAGCATTAAGGTTAGGGTTAGGGTTAGGGTAAGGGTTAGGGTAGGGTTAAGTTTTAGAGTTAGGGTTAGGGTAAGGATTAGGGTTAGGATTAGGGTAAGGGTGAGGGTTAGGGTTAGGGTTAGGGTTAGGGGTTAGGGTTAGGGTTAGGGTAAGGGTTAGGTTTAGGGTTAGAGTTAGGGTAAGGCTAAGGGTTAGGGTTAGAGTTAAGGTTAGGGTTAGGGTTAGGATTAGGGTTACGGTTAGGGTTAAGTTTAGGGTTAGGTTTATTTTTAGGGTTAGGGAAAGTGTATGGGTTAGGTTAGGGTTAGGGTTAGGGTTAGGGTAAGGATTAGGGTTAAGGTTAGGGATAGGGTAAGTGGTAGTGTTAGGGTTAGGCTTAGCATTAACGTTAAGGTTAGGGAAAGGGTAAGGTTAGGGTTAGGTTTAGGGGTTAGTGTTAGGGTTAGTGTTAGGGTTAGGTTTAGGGTTAGGGTTAGGGTAAGGATAAGGGTTAGGGTTAATGGTAGCCTTAGGTTTAGGGTTAGGGTTAGGGTAATGGTAAGGGTTAGGGTTAGGATTAGGTTTATGGTTAAGGTTAGGGTTATTGTTAGGGTTAGGTTTAGGTTTAGGGTAACGGTAAGGGTTAGGCTTAGGGTTAGGGTTAGGGTAAGGGTTAGGGTTAGGGTTAGTGCAAGGGTAAGTGTTAGGGTTAAAGTTAGGGTTAGGGTTAGGGGTTAGTGTTAGGGTTAGGGTTAAGGTAAAGTTTAGGGTTACTGATAGGGTAAGGGTAAGGGTGAAGGTTAGGGTTAGGGTCAGGGTTTGGTTTGGGTTACGGTTAGGGTAAGGGCAAGTGTTAGGGTTAGGGTTAGGGTTAAGGTTGGGGTGAGGGTTAGGGTTAGGGTTAGGGTTAGGGAAAGGGTAAGAGTTAGGGTAAAGTTTAGGGTTAGGGTTACGTTTAGGGTAAGGGTTAGGGTTAGGTTTGGGGTTAGGTTTACGGTTAGGGTTATGGTTAGGGGTTAGGGATATGGTTAGGTTTAGGGTTAGGATAAGGGTAAGGTTTAGGGTTAGGGTTAGGGTAAGGGTTAAGATTTGGGTTTTGGTTAGGGGTTAGGGTTTGGGTTAAGTTTAGGGTTATGGTAAGGGTAAGGTTTACGGTTAGGGTTAGGGTAAGGGTAAGGGTTAGAGTTAGGGTTAAGGTTAGGGTTAGGGTTAGGTTATTGGTTAGTGTTAGGGTTAGGTTTAGGTTAAGGGTAAGTGTTAAGGTTAGGGTGAGAGTTAGGGTAAGGGTAAGGGTTAGGGTTAGGTTTAGGATTGGGGTTAAGGTTAGGTTTAGGGTTAGGGTTAGGGTTAGTGTTAGAGTAAGGGTAAGGGTAAAGGTTAGAGTTAGGGTTAAGGTTAGAGTTAGGGTTAGGGGTTAGGGATAGGGTTAGGTTATTGGTTTTGGTTAGGATTAGGTTTAGGTTAAGGGTAAGTGTTAGGATTAGGTTTAGGGTAAGGGTAAGGGTTAGGGTTAGTTTTAGGGTTGGGGTTAAGGTTAGGGTTAGGGTTAGGGTAAGGGTAAGGGTAAGGATCAGGGTTAGGGTTAGGGTAAGGGTTAGGGTTAGGGTTAGGGTGAGCGTTAGGGTTAGTGTTAGGGTTCAGATTTAGGGTTAGGTTTAGGGTTAGGGTAAGAGTTATGGTTAGGGTGAGGGTTAGGGTTAGGGTTAGGGTTAGGGTCACGGTAAGGGTTAGAGTTAGGGTTAAGGTTAGGGTTAATGTTAGGTGTTAGTGTTAGGATTAGTGTTAGGGTTAGGTTAAGGGTTTGGTTTAGGATTAGGTTTAGGTTAGGGTTAGGGTTAGGGTTAGGATAAGGGTAAGAGTATGGGTTAGGGATAGGGTTAAGTTTAGGGTTAGGGTTAGGGTTAGGAAAAGGGTAGGGGTTATGGTTAGGGAAAGAGTAAGGGTTAGGGTTAGGGTTAGG
>JANJXV010000124.1:1574473-1587003 GCA_024803745.1 Megascapheus bottae | reverse complement strand
GGATTCGGGTTAGGGTTAGGTTTATGCTTAGGGTTAGGTTAAGTTTAAGGTGAGAGTTAGGGTTAGGTTTAGGGTTAGGTTTAGTGTTAGCATTAGGGTAAGGTTAAGGGTTAGTGTTAGGTTTAGGGTTAAGGTTGCGGTTAGGGTTAGGGTTAGGTTTAGGGTTAGGGAAAGGGTAAGAGTTAGGGTAAGGGTTAGGGTTAGGGTTAGGTTTAGGGTAAGGATTAGGGTTAGGGTTAGGTTTAGGGTTAGGGTTAGGGTTAGGGAAAGGGTAAGGGTTAGGTTTAGAGTTAGGGTTAGGGTAAGGATTAGGGTTAGGATTAGGGTAAGGGTTATGGTTAGGGTAAGAATTAGGGTTAAGGTTAGGGATAGGGTAAGGGGTAGTGTTACGGTTAGGCTTAGCATTTAGGTTTGGGTTAGGGTTAGGGTAAGGTTAAGGTTAGGGTTAGGTTTAGGGGTTAGTGTTAGGGTTAGGGTTAGGGTTAGGTTTAGGGTTAGGGTTAGGGTAAGGATAAGGGTTAGGTTTAATGGTAGGCTTAGGTTTAGGGTTAGGGTTAGGGTAATGGTAAGGGTTAGGGTTAGGTTTAGGGTTAAGGTTAGGTTTATGGTTAGGGTTAGGGTTAGGGTTAGGGTAACGGTAAGGGTTAGACTTAGGGTAGGGTTAGGGTAAGGGTTATGGTTAGGGTTAGGGCAATGGTTAGGTTTACGGGTTAGGGTTGTGGTTAGGGTTAGGGTTAGGTTTAGGTTTAGGATTAGGGTAAGGATAAGGGTTAGGTTTAATGGTAGGCTTAGGTTTAGGGTTAGGGTTAGGGTAATGGTAAGGGTTAGGGTTACGGTTAGGTTTAGGGTTAAGGTTAGGTTTATGGTTAGGGTTAGGGTTAGGTTTAGGGTAACGGTAACGGTTAGACTTAGTTTTAGGGTTAGGGTAAGGGTTAGGGTTAGGGTTAGGGCAATGGTTAGGGTTAGGGGTTAGGGTTAGGGTTAGGGTTAGGGTAAGGGTAAGTGTTAGGGTTAGCGTTAGGGTTAGGGTTAGGGGTTAGGGTTAGGGTTATGGTTAAGGTAAGGTTTAGGGTTACTGTTAGGGTAAGGGTAAGGGTGAGGGTTAGGGTTAGGGTTCGGGTGAGGTTTAGGGTTACGGTTAGGGTAAGGGTAAGGGTTAGGGTGAGGTTTAGGTTTAAAGTTGGGGTTAGGGTTAGGGTTAGCGTTAGGGAAAGGGTAAGAATTTGAGTAAGGGTTACGGTTAGGGTTATGTTTAGGGTAAGGTTTAGGGTTAGGTTTAGGGTTCGGGTTGGGGTTAGGTTTAGGTTTAGGGTTATGGTTAGGGGTTAAAGTTATTGTTAGGTTTAGGGTTAGGGTAAGGGTAAGGTTTATTGTTAGGTTTAGGGTAAGGGTTAAGGTTAGGGTTATGGTTAGGGGTTAGGGTTAGGGTCATTTTTAGGGTTAGGGTAAGGGTAAGGTTTAGGGTTAGGGTTAGGGTTAGGGTAAGGGTTAGGGTTAGGGTTAGGGTTAGGGTAAGGGTAAGGGCTACGGTTAGGGTTAGGGTTAGGGTTAGGGTTAGGTTTAGGGTAAGGGTAAGGGTTAGGTTTAGGGTTAGGGTTAGGGTAAGGTTAAGCGCTAGGGTTAGTGTTAGTGTTAGGTTTAGGGTTGGGGTTAAGGTTAGGGTTAGGGTTAGGGTTAGGTTTTTGGTTAGGGTTAGGATTAGGTTTAGGTTAAGGGTAAGTGTTAGTGTTAGTGTTAGGGTTAGGGTAAGGGTAAGGGTAAGGGTTAGGGTTAGGTTTAGGGTTGGGGTTAAGGTTAGGGTTAGGGTAAGGTTAAGGGTAAGTGTTAGGGTTAGGGTTAGAGTAAGGGTTAGGGTTAGGGATAGGGTTAGGGTGAGTGTTAGGGTGAGGGTTAGGGTTCGGAGTTAGGGTTATGGTTTGGGTTAGGGTAAGTGTTACGGTTAGGGTAAGGGTTAGGGTTAGGGTTAGGGTTAGGGTAACGGGAAGGGTTAGCGTTAAGGTTAATGTTAGGGTTAGGGTTAGGGGTTAGGTTTAGGATTAGGGTTAGGGTTAGGTTAAGGGTTAGGGTTAGGATTAGGTTTAGGTTAAGGGTAAGTGTTAGGGTTAGGGTTAGGGTTAGTGTTAGGGTAAGGGTAAAGGTTAGGGTTAGGGTTAGGGTTAGGGTTAGCATAAGGGTAAGAGTTAGGGTTAGGGGTAGGATTAGGGGTTAGGGTTAGGGTTAGGGTTAGTGTAAGGGTAAGGGTTAATGTTAGGGTTAGGGTTAGGTATAGGATTAAGTTTAGGGTTAGGGTTAGGGTTAGGGTTAGTATAAGGGTAGGGGTTATGGTTAGGGTTAGGGTTAGGTAAAGGGTAAGGTTTAGGTTTAGGGTTAGGGTTAGCATTAAGTGTAGGGTTAGGATTGAGGTAAGGGTAAGGGTTTGGGTTAGGGTTAGGGTTAGGGTTGGTGTAAGTGTAAGGATTAGGGTTAGGGTTAGTGTTAGGGTAAGGGTTAGGGTTGGGTTTAGGGTTAAGGTTAGGGTTAGGGTTAGGGTTAGGTTTAGGGTAAGGGTTAGGGTTAGGTTTAGGGTTAGGGTTAGAGGTAGGCTTAGGTTTAGTGTAAGGATAAGGTTTAGGGTTAGGGTTAGGGTTAGGGTAATGGTTAGGGTTAGGGTAGGTTTAGGTTTAGGGTTAGGGATAGGGTAAGGGTAAGGTTTAGGGTTAGGTTTAGGGGTAGGGTTAAGGTTAGGAGTAGGGTTAGGTTTAGGCTTAGGGTTAGCGAAAGGGTAAGGGTTAGGGTTAGGGTTAGGGTAAGGGTAAGGTTTAGGGTTAGGGTTAGGGTTAGGGTTAGGAGTTAGGGTTAGGCCAAGGGTTATGATTAGGTTTAGGGGTTAGGGTTATGTTTAGGGTTAGGATATGAGAAAGTGCTATTGTTAGGGTTAGGGTTAGGGAAAGTGTAAGGGTTAGGGCAAGGGTTAGGGTTAGGTTTAGGGTTAGGGTAAGAAATAGGGTTAGAGTTAGTGTTAGGGTAAGTGTTAGAGTTAGGGTTAGGGTTAGGGTAAGGGTTAGGGTTAGGGAAAGGGTAAGGGTTAGGGTAAGATTTAGGTTTAGGCATAGGGTTAAGTTAAGGATTAGGGTTATGGTTAGGGTTAGGGTTAGGGTAATGTGTAGGATTAGGGTTAGGGTTAGGGTAAGCATTAAGGTTAGGGTTAGGGTTAGGGTAAGGGTTTGGGTGAGAATTAGGGTTAGAATTAGGGTTAGGGTTAGGTTAAGGGTAAGGGTTGGGGATAGTGTTAGAGTTCGGGGTTAGGGTTAGGGTTAGTGTTAGGTTTAGATTTAGGGTAAGGGTAAGGGTTTGGGTTAGGGTTAGGGTTAGGGGTTAGAGTTAGGGGTAGTGTTATATTTAGGGTTAGGGTTAGGGGTAGGGGCAGGGTTAGAGTAAGGGTTAGGATTAGGTTTAGGGTAAGGGTAAGGTTTAGGGTTAGCTTTAGCGTTAGGGTTAGGGTTAGCATTAAGGTAGGGTTATGGTAAGGGTAAGGGTTAGGGTTAGGGTTAGGGTTAGGGGTTAGGGTTAGTGTTAGGGTTAGGGTAAGAGAAAGTGTTAGGGTTAGGGTTAGGGTTATGATTAGGGTTAGGGTAAGGGTAAGGGTTAGGATTAGGGTTAGGGTTAGGGGTTAGATTTAGGGTTAGGGTTAGGGTAAGGGTTAGGGTTAGGGTAAGGGTAAGAATAAGTGTTAGGGTTAGGGTTAGGGTTAGGGTTAGAGTTAGGGTAAGGGTAACCGTTAGGGTTAGATTTAGGGTTAGGGTTAGAGTTAGGGTAATTTTGAGTGTATGGGTTAGGGTTAGGGTTAGGGTAAGGGTAAGGGTTACGATTAGGGTTAGGGTTACGGAAAGGGTAAGGGTTAAGGTAAGGGTTACGGTTAGGTTTAAGGTTATGGTAAGGATTAGGGTTAGGGTTAGGGTAAGGGAAAGGTTGAGGATTAGGGTTAGAGTTAGGGTTAGGTTTAGGTTTAGGGTTAGGGTAAGGGGTTATGTTAGGGTTAGGGTTAGGGTTAAGGTTACAATTAGTGTAAGGGTTAGGTTTAGGGAAAGGGTAAGTGTTAGGGTAAGAGTTAGGGTTAGGATTAGGGTTAGGGTAAGGATTAAGGTTAGGGTTAGGGTTAGGAAAAGGGTTAGGGTTAGGGTTAGGTTTAGTGTTAGCATTAAGGTTAGGGTTAGGGTTAGGGTAAGGGTTAGGTTTAGGGTTAGGATAGAGTTAGGTTTAGGGTAAGGATTAGGGTTAGGGTTAGGTAAGGGTTAGGGCTAGGTTAGGGTTAGGGTAAGGGCAAGGGTTAGGGTTAGGGTTAGGGTTAGGATAAGGGTAAGGGTTAGGATTAGGGTTAGGGTTACGGAAAGCGTAAGGGTTAGGGTAAGACTTACGGTTAGGTTTAAGGTTAGGGTAAGGATTAGGGTTAGGGTTAGGGTAAGGGAAAGGTGGAGGATTAGGGTTAGGGTTAGGGTTAGGGTTAGTTTTAAGGTTAGAATTAGGGTAAGGGTTAGGGTTAGGGAAAGGGTAAGGGTTAGCGTAAGAGTTAGGGTTAGGATTAGGGTTAGGGTAAGGATTAAGGTTAGGGTTAGGCTTAGGGTGAGGGTTAGGGTTAGGCTTAGGTTTAGGGTTAGCATTAATGTTAGGTTAGGGTTAGGGTAAGGGTTAGGGTTAGGGTTACGTTTAGAATTAGGGTTAGGGTAAGGATTAGGGTTAGGATTAGGGTAAGGGTGATGGTTAGGGTTAGGGTTAGGGGTTAGGGTTAGGGTTAGTGTTAGGTTTAGGTTTAGGGTAAGGGTAAGGGTTAGGTTTAGGTTTAGGGTTAGGGGTTAATGTTAGGGTTAGTGTTAGGTTTAGATTTAGGGTAAGGGTAAGAGTTAGGGTTAGGGTTAGGTGTTAGGTTTAGGGTAAGGGTTAGGGATAGAGTACGGGTTAGTGTTAGGTTTAGAGTAAGGGTAAGGTTTAGGGTTAGGTTTAGAGTTAGATTTAGGGTTAGCATTAAGGTAGGGTTAGGGTCAGGGTAAGGGTAAGGATTATGGTTAGGATTAGGTTTAGGGTTAGGGGTTAGGGTTAGGGTTAAGGTTAGGTGTTAGGGTTATGGTTAGGGTTAGTGTAAGGATTGGGGTTAGGGTTAGGGTTAGGGTAAGGGTTAGGGTTAGGGTTAGGGTTAGGGTAAGGGCAAGGGTTAGGGTTGGGGTTAGGGTTAGGGTTAGGGGTTGGCTTAGGGTTAAGTTTAGGTTTAGGGTTAGGGTTAGGGTAAGGGTAAGGGTTAGGGTTAGGGTTAGGGTTAGAGATAGGGTTAAGTTTAGGGTTAGGTTTAGGGTTACGATAAGGGTAAGGGTTATGGTTAGGGTTAGGGTTAGGGAAAGGTTAAGGTTTAGGGTTAGGGTTAGTGTTGGGGGTTAGGGTTAGGGTTCGGGTTAGGGTTAGGTTTACGCTTAGGGTTAGGGTAAGGTTAAGTGTGAGTGTTAGGGTTAGGTTTAGGATTAGCGTTAGGGTAAGGGTAAGGGTTAGGGTTAGGTTTAGGGTTAAGGTTTAGGGTTAGGGTAAGGGTAAGGGTTAGGGTTAGGGTTAGATTTAGGTTTAGGTTAAGGATTAGGGTTAGGGTTAGGGTAAGGGTAAGTGTTAGGGTTAGGTTTAGGGTTAGGGGTTAGGGTTAGGGTTAGTGTTAGGTTAGGGTTAGTGTTTGGGTTAGGTTTAGGGTTAGAGTTAGGGTTAGGGTAAGGGTAAGCTTTAGGGTTAGGGTTAGGGTTAAGTTTAAGGTTAGGGTTAAGGTTAGGGTTAGGTTTAAGGTTAGGGTTAGGGTTAGGTTTAGGGGTTAGAGTTAGGGTTAGGGTTAGCGTAAGGGTAAGGTGTAGGGTTAGGTTTAGGGTAAGGTTTAGGGTAAGGGTATGGTTTAGGGTTATGTTTAGGGTCAGCGTTAGGGTAAGGGTAAGGTTTAGGGTTAATGTTAGGGTTAGGGTTAGGGTTAGGTTTAGGGTAAGGGTAAGTGTTAGGTTTTGGGTTAGGGTTAGTGTCAGGTTAGGGTTAGGGTTAGGGTTAAGATAAGGTTTAGGGTAAGGGTTAGGGTTACGGGAAGGGTAACGGTTATGGTTAGGGTTAGGGGTAGGTTTAGGATTAGGGATAGGGTAAGGGTTAGGTTTAGGGTTAGGTTTAGGGGTAGGGTTAAGGTTAGGGTTAGGGTTAGGTTTAGGCTTACGGTTAGCTTAAGGGTAATGGTTAGGGTTAGGGTTAGGGTAAGGGTTAGGGTTAGTGTAAGGGTAAGGGTTAGGGTTAGGGTTAGGGTTAGGGTTAGATAAGGTGTAGGGTTAGGGTTAGGGTTAGGGTTAGGGTTAGGGAAAGGGAAAGGTTTAGGGTTAGGGTTAGGGTTAGAATTAAGGGTAGGGTTAGGATTGGGTAAGGGTACGTGTTTGGGTTAGGGTTAGGGTTAGGGTTAGGGTAAGGTATAGGGTTAGGGTAAGGGTTAGGGTTAGCATTAAGGTTAGGGTTAGTGTTAGGGTAAGGGTAAGGATTAGGGTTAGGGTTAGGTTTAGGGGTTAGTGTTAGGATTACGGTTAGAGTACGGGTTAGGTTTAGGTTTAGGGTAAGTGTAAGGTTTAGGGTTAGGTTTAGAGTTAGGGTTAGGGTTAGCATTAAGGTAGGGTTAGGGTTAGGGTAAGGGTAAGGGTTATGGTTAGGATTAGGGTAAGGGTTAGGGGTTAGGGTTAGGGTTAGGGTTAAGGTTAGGTTTAGGGTAAGGGCAAGTGTTAGGGTTAGGGTTAGGGTTACTGTTAGGGTTAGGGTTTGGGTAAGGGTAAGGATTAGGTTTAGCATTAGGTTTAGGTTTAGGGTTAGGGTTAGGGTAAGGGTAAGGGTTAGGGTTAGGGTTAGAGATAGGGTTAAGTTTAGGGTTAGGGTTAGGGTTAGGATTAGGATAATGGTAAGCGTTAAGGTTAGGGTTAGCGTTAGGGTTTGGGTAAGGACAAGGATTAGGTTTAGGTTTAGGTTTAGGTTTAGTGTTAGGGTTATGGTTACGGTTATGGTAAGGGTAAGGATTAGAGTTAGGGTTAGGGTTAAGGTTAGGGTAAGGTTAGGGTTAGGCTAAGAGTTACGGTTAGGGTAAGGGTTAGGGTTCGGGTTAGGGATAGGGTAAGGGTTAGGGTTAGGGTTAGGGTTAGGGATAGGGTTAAGTTTAGGGTTAGGGTTAGGGTTAGGAAAGGGTAGGGGTTAGGGTTAGGGTTAGGGTTACCATTAAGTGCAGGGTTAGGGTTGGGGTAAGGTAATGGTTTGGGTTAGGGTTAGGGTTAAGGTTAGCATTAAGGTTAGGTTTGGGGTTAGGATAAGGGTAAGGGTTAGGGTTAGGGTTAGGGGTAGGGATTAGGGTTAGGATTAGTGTTAGGTTTAGGGTTAGGTTTTGGGTTAGGGTTAGGGTAAGAGTACGGGTTAGAGTTAGGGTTAGGGTTAGTGTTAGGGTTAGGTTTAGGGTTAGGGTTAGGGTTAGGGTAATGGTAAGCTTTAGGGTTAGGGTTAAGTTTAAGATTAGGTTTAGCGTTAGGGTTAGGGTCAAGGTTAGGGTATGGGTAAGGTGTATGGTTAGGTTTAGGGTTAGGGTTAGGATAAGGGTAAGGTTTAGGGTTATGTTTAGGGTTAGCGTTAGGGTAAGGGTATGGGTTAGGGTTAATGTTAGGGTTAGGTTTAGGGTTAGGGTTAGGGTTAGGGTTAGGGTAAGGGTAAGTGTTAGGTTTTGGGTTAGGGTTAGTGTCAGGGTTAGGGTTAGGGTTAGGTTTAAGATAAGGGTTAGGGTAAGGGTTAGGGTTAGGGGAAGGGGAAAGGTTAAGTTTAAGGTTAGGGTTAGGTTTAGGGTTAGGGATAGGGTAAGGGTAAGGTTTAGGGTTAGGTTTAGGTGTAGGGTTAAGGTTAGGGTTAGAGTTTGGTTTAGGCTTAGGGTAAGCGTAAGGGTAATGGTTAGCGTTAGGGTTAGGGTAAGGGTAAGGGGTAGGATTAGGGTTAGGGTTAGGGTTAGATTTAGGGTAAGTGTAAGGGTTAAGGTTAGGGTTAGGTTTAGGGTTAGTTTTAGGCTTAGGGTAAGTGTTAGGGTTAGGGGTAGGTTTTGGGTTAGGGGTTAGTGTTAGAGTTAGGGGTAGGGTTAGGTTTAGGGTTAGGGTTACGTAAAGGTAAATGTGAGTGTTAGTGTTAGGGTAAGGGTAAGGGTTAGGATTAGGGTTAGGGTTACGGAAAGGGATGGGGTCATGGTAAGGGTTACGGTTAGGTTTAAGGTTAGGGTAAGGATTAGGGTTAGTGTTAGGGTAAGGGAAAGGTTGAGGGTTAGGTTTAGGGTTAGGGTTAGGTTTAGGGTTAGGGTTAGGGTAAGGGGTTGAGTTAGTGTTAGGGTTATGGTTAAGATTAGAATTAGCGTAAGGGTTAGGGTTAGGGAAAGGGTAAGTGTTAGGGTAAGAGTTAGGGTTAGGATTAGTGTTAGGGTAAGGATTAAGGTTAGGGTTACGGTTAGGGTAAGGGTTAGGGTTAGGGTTAGGTTTATGGTTAGCATTAAGGTTAGGGTTAGGGTTAGAGTAAGGGTTAGGGTTAGGGTTAGGTTTAGAGTTAGGGTTAGGGTAAGGATTAGGGTTAGGATTAGGGTAAGGGTGAGGGTTAGATTTAGGGTTAGGGGTTAGGGTTAGGGTTAGTGTTAGGTTTAGGTTTAGGGGAAGGGTAAGTGTTAGGGTTAGGTTTAGGGTTAGGAGTTAGGGTTAGGGTTAGTGTTAGGTTTAGATTTAGGGTAAGGGTAAGGGTTAGGGTTAGGTTTAGGATTAGGGGTTAGGGTTAGGGTTAGTGTTAGGTTTAGATTTAGGGTAAGGGTAAGGGTTAGGGTTAGGGTTAGGTGTTAGGTTTAGGGTAAGGGTTAGGGTTAGAGTACGGGTTAGTGTTATGGTTAGAGTAAGGGTTAGGGTTAGGGTTAAGGTTAGAATTAGGGTAAGGGTTAGGGTTAGGGAAAGGGTAAGGGTTAGCGTAAGAGTTAGGGTTAGGATTGGGGTTAGGGTAAGGAATAAGGTTAGGGTTAGGCTTAGGGTGAGGTTTAGGGTTAGGCTTAGGTTTAGAGTTAGCATTAATGTTAGGTTAGGGTTAGGGTAAGGGTTAGGGTTAGGGTTAGGTTTAGAATTAGGGTTAGGATTAGGGTAAGGGTGAGGGTTAGGGTTAGGGTTAGGGGTTAGGTTTAGGGTTAGTGTTAGCTTTAGGTTTAGGGTAAGGGTAAGGGTTAGGTTTAAGTTTAGGGTTAGGGGTTAGGGTTAGGGTGAGTGTTAGGTTTAGATTTAGGGTATGGGTAAGAGTTAGGGTTAGGGTTAGGTGTGAGGGTTAGGGTAAGGGTTAGGGTTAGAGTACGGGTTAGTGTTAGGTTTAGAGTAAGGGTAAAGTTTAGGGTTAGGTTTAGAGTTAGGGTTAGGGTTAGCATTAAGGTAGGGTTAGGGTCAGGGTAAGGGTAAGGATTATGGTTAGGATTAGGTTTAGGGTTAGGGGTTAGGGTTAGGGTTAGGGTTAGGGTAAGGATTTGGGTTAGGGTTAGTGTTAGCGTAAGGGTTAGGGTTAGGGTAAGGGCAAGGGTTAGGGTTGGGGTTAGGGTTAGGGTTAGGGTTAGGGTTAGGGTTAGGGTAAGGGTAAGTGTTAGGGTTAGGTTTAGGGTTAGGGCTTAGGGTTAGGCTTAGTGTTAGGTTAGGTTTAGTGTTAGGGTTAGGTTTAGGGTTAGGGTTAGGGTTAGGGTAAGGGTAAGCTTTAGGGTTAGGGTTAGGGTTAAGTTTAAGGTTAGGGTTAGGGTTAGGGTTAGGGTTAAGGTTAGGGTTAGGGTTAGGTTTAGGGGTTAGGGTTAGGGTTAGCGTAAGGGTAAGGTGTAGGGTTAGGTTTAGGGTAAGGTTTAGGGTAAGGGTATGGTTTAGGGTTATGTTTAGGGTCAGCGTTAGGGTAAGGGTAAGGTTTAGGGTTAATGTTAGGGTTAGGTTTAGGGTTAGGGTTAGGGTTAGGGTTAGGGTAAGGGTAAGTGTTATGGGTAGGGTTAGGGTTAGTGTCAGGGTTAGGGTTAGGGTCAGAGAAAGTGTTTTTGTTAGGGTTAGGGAAAGGGTAAGGGATAGGGTAAGGGTTAGGGTTAGGGGAAGGGTAACGGTTATGGTTAGGGTTAGGGGTAGGTTTAGGGTTAGGGATAGGGTAAGGGTAAGTTTTAGGGTTAGGGTTAGGGTTAGGGTTAGGGTTAGGGTTAGGGTCAGAGAAAGTGTTTTTGTTAGGGTTAGGGAAAGGGTAAGGTTTAGGGTAAGGGTTAGGATTAAGTTTACGGTTAGGGTAAGGATTAGGGGTAGGGTTAGTGTTAGGGTAAGTGTTAGAGTTAGGGTTACGGTTAGGGTTAGGGTTATGGTAAGGGTAAGGGTTAGGGTTAGGGTTAGGGGAAGGCTTAGGATTAGGGTTAGGGTTAGGGTTAGCATTAAGTTTAGGGTTAGGGTTAGGGTAAGGGTTAGGGTTAGGATTAGGGTTAGAGTTAGGGTTAGGGTTAGGGTTAGGGTTAGGGTAAGGGAAAGATTTGTGGTTAGGGTTAGGGTTAGGGATAGGGTTAAGTTTAGGGTTAGGGTTAGTGTTAGGGTTAGGGTAAGGGTTAGTGTTAGGGTTAGGGTTAGGGTTACGGTTAGGTTACGGTTAGGGTTAGGGGTGGGGGTTGGTTTAGGGTTAGGGTTAGTGTAAGGATAAGGGTTGGGGTTAGCATTAGGGTTAGATATAGGGTAAGGGTTAGGTTTAGGGTTAGTGTTAGGGTTAGGTAAGGTGTAGGGTTAGGGTTAGGGTTAGGGTTAGGGAAAGGGAAAGGTTTAGGGTTAGGTTTAGGTTTAGAATTAAGTGTAGGGTTAGGATTGGGTAAGGGTACGTGTTTGGGTTAGGGTTAGGGTTAGGTTTAGGGTAAGAATTAAGGTTAGGGTTAGGGTTAGGGTAAGGTATAGTGTTAGGGTAAGGGGTAGGGTTAGCATTAAGGTTAGGGTTAGTGTTAGGATAAGTGTAAGAATTAGGGTTGGGGTTAGGTTTAGGGGTTAGGGTTAGGATTATGGTTAGAGTACGGGTTAGGTTTAGGTTTAGTGTAAGTGTAAGGTTTAGGGTTAGGTTTAGAGTTAGGGTTAGGGTTAGCATTAAGTTAGGGTTAGGGTTAGGGTAAGGGTAAGGGTTATGGTTAGGTTTAGGGTTAGGGTTAGGGGTTAGTGTTAGGGTTAGGGGTTAGGGTTAGTGTTAGTGTAAGGATTAGGGTTAGGGTTAAGGTTAGGTTTAGGGTAAGGGCAAGTGTTAGGGTTAGGGTTAGGGTTAGGGTTAGGGTTTGGGTAAGGGTAAGGATTAGGTTTAGCATTAGGTTTAGGTTTAGGGTTAGGGTTAGGGTAAGGGTAAGTGTCAGGGTTAGGGTTAGGGTTAGAGATAGGGTTAAGTTTAGGGTTAGGGTTAGGGTTAAGGTTAGGATAAGGGTAAGCATTAAGGTTAGGGTTAGCGTTAGGGTTTGGGTAAGGATAAGGATTAGGTTTAGGTTTAGGTTTAGGTTTAGGTTTAGGGTTAGTGTTAGGGTTATGGTTACGGTTATGGTAAGGGTAAGGATTAGGGTTAGGGTTAGGGTTAAGGTTAGGGTAAGGTTAGGGTTAGGCTAAGAGTTACGGTTAGGGTAAGGGTTAGGGTTAGGGTTAGGGTTAGGGAAAGGGTAAGGGTTAGGGTTAGGGTTAGGGTTATGGTAAGGATTAGGGTTATGGGTAGGGTAAAGGTTAGGGTTAGGGTTAGAATTAAGGTTAGGGGTAGGGTTAGGGTAAGGGTAAGGGTAAGGGTTAAGGCTAGGGTTAGGGTTAGGGTTAGGTTTAGGGTTAGGTTTTGGTTAAGGGTAAGGGTTAGGGTTAGGGTAAGGATTAGGGTTAGGGTTAGGGTTAGGGTAAAGGTTAGGGTTAGGGTTAGAATTAAGGTTAGGGGTAGGGTTAGGGTAAAGGTAAGGGTTAAGGTTAGGGTTAGGGTTAGGGTTAGGTTTAGGGTTAGGTTTTGGGTAAGGGTAAGGTTTAGGGTTAGGGTTAGGTTTAGGTTTAGGGTTAGGGTTAGGGTAAGGGTAAGGGTTAGGGTTACGGTTAGGGTTAGGGATAGGGTTAAGTTTAGGGTTATGGTTCGGGTTACGGTTAGGATAAGGGTAAGGTTTAGGTTTAGGGTTAGGGTTAGGGAAAGGGAAAGGGTTAGGGTTAGGTTTAGGGCTAGCATTAAGCGTAGGGTTAGGGTTGGGGTAAGGGTAAGTGTTTGGGTTAAGGTTAGGGTTAGGGTTAGGGTAAGGATTAGGGTTAGGGTTAGGGTTTGGGTAAAGGTTATGGTTAGGGTTAGGGTTAGGAGTAGCATTATGGTTATGGTTAGGGTTAGGGTAAGGGTAAGTGTTAGGGTTAGGGTTAGAGTTAGGGTTAGGATAAGGGTAAGGGTTAGGGTTAGGGTTAGGGTTTAGGGTTAGAGTTAGGGTTAGGGTTCGGGTAAGTGTAAGGGTTAGGGTTAGGGTTAGGGTTAGGATTAAGGTTAGTGTAAGGGTT
>JANJXV010000124.1:1544473-1569473 GCA_024803745.1 Megascapheus bottae | reverse complement strand
TTAGGGTTCGGGTAAGGGTAAGGGTTAGAGTTAGATTTAGGGTTAGGGATATGATTAACTTTAGGGTTTGGGTTAGGGTTAGGGTTAGGATAAGGGTAAGGGTTAGGTTTAGGGTTAGGTTTAGGGAAAGGGAAAGGGTTAGGGTTAGGGTTAGGGTTAGCATTAAGAGTAGGGTTAGGGTTGGGGTAAGGGTAAGTGTTTGGGTTAGGGTTAGGGTTAGCGTTAGGGTAAGGATTAGGGTTAGGGTTAGGGTTAGGGTTTGGGTTAGGGTTAGGGTTAGCTTAAAGGTTAGGGTTAGGGTTAGAGTAAGGGTAAGGGTTGGGGTTAGGGTTAGGGTTAGGGGTTATGGTTAGGATTAGGGTTAGGTTTAGGGTTAGGTTTAGGGTTAGGGTTAGGGTAAGGGTAAGATTTAGGGTTAGGTTTAGGGTTAGGGTTAGGTTTTGGTTTAGGGTTAGGGTAAGGGTAAGGGTTAGGGTTAGGGTTAGGGTTTAGGGTTAGGGTTAGGTTTAGGTTTAGGGTAAGGGTAAGTGTGAGGGTTAGGTTTAGTGTTAGGGTTAGGGTTGTGGCAAGGGTAAGGTTTAGGGTTAGGGTTAGGGTTAGGGTAAGGATTAGGGTTAGGGTTAGTGTTAGGGTAAGGGTTAGGGTTAGGGTTAGCATTAAGGTTAGGGTTAGGGTTAGGGTAACGGTAAGGTTTAGGTTTAGGGTTAGGTTAAGAGTTTAGGGTTAGGATTAGGGTTAGAGTACTGGTTAGGTTTAGGTTTAGGGTAAGTTTATGTTAGGGTTAGGGTTAGGGTTAGGGTTAGGTTATGATAAGGGTAAGCGTTAAGGTTGGGGATAGGGTTAGGGAAAGGGTAAGGGTTGGGGTTAGGGTTAGGTTTAGGGTAAGGGGTTAGGGTTAGGGTTAGGGTTAGAGTTAGGGTAAGGGTAAGTGTTAGGGTTAGGGTTAGGGTTAGGGTTAGGATAAGGATAAGGTTTAGGGTTAAGGTTAGCGGTTAGGGTTACGGTTAGGGTTAGGGTTAGGTTTAGGATTAGGGTTCGGGTAAGGGTAAGGGTTAGGGTTAGGGTTAGTTTTAGGGTTAGGATTAGGGTAAGTGTAAGTGTTAGGGTTAGGGTTAAGTTTAGGGTTAGTGTTAGGGTTATGGTTTGGTTTAGGGAAAGGGTTAGGGTTAGGGTTAGGGAAAGGGTAAGGGTTAGGGTTAGGGTAAGGGTAAGGGTTAGGGTTAGGGTTAGGGTTAGGGTTGAGTTTAGGGCAAGGGTTAGGTTTAGGATAAGGTTTAGTGTTAGGGTTAGGGAAAAAGTAAGAGTTAGGGTTAGGGTTAGTGTAAGGGTTAGGGTTAGGGTTAGCATTAAGGTTAGGTTTAAGGTTAGGGGAAGGTAAGGGTTAGAGTTAGGGTTAAGTTTAGGGTTTGGGTAAGGGTGCGTGTTAGAGTTAGGGTTACGTTTAGGTTTAGGGTTAGGGTTAGGGTAAGGGTAAGGGTTAGGGTTAGGGTTAGGTTTAGGATAAGGGTAAGGGTTTGGGTTAGGGTTAGGGTTAGGGAAAGGGAAAAGGTTAGGGTTAGGGTTCGCATTAATTGTAGGGGTAGGTTTGGGGGTAAGGGTAAGTGTTTGGGTTAGGGTTAGGGTAAGGGTTTGGGTAAGGATTACGATTAGGGTTAGGGTTAGGTTTAGGATTAGGGTTCGGGTAAGGGTAAGGGTTAGGTTTAGGGTTAGTTTTAGGGTTAGGATTAGGGTAAGTGTAAGTGTTAGGGTTAGGGTTAAGTTTAGGGTTAGTGTTAGGGTTATGGTTAGGGTTAGGGTAAGGGTAAGGATTATGGTTAGGGTTAGGGTTAAGGTTAGGGTAAGGTTTAGGGTTAGGCTAAGGTTTAGGGTTAGGGTTAGGGTAAGGGTTAGGGTTAGGATTAGGGAAAGGGTAAGGGTTAGGGTTAGGGTTAGGGTTAGGGAAAGGGTAAGGGTTATGGTTATGGTAAGGCTAAGGGTTAGGGTTAGGGTTAGGGTTAGGGTTAGAATTAAGGTTAGAGTTAGGGTTAGGGGAAGGGGAAGGGGTAGGGTTAGGGTTAAGTTTAGGGAAAGGTAAGGATATAAGGTTAGAGTTAGGGTTAGGGTAAGGATTAGGGTTAGGGTTAGGGTTAGGTGTAGCATTAAGTTTAGGGTTAGGGTTAGGGTTAGGGTTAGGGAAAGGGTTAGGGTTAGGGTTAGGGAAAGGGTAAGGGTTAGGGTTAGGGTAAGGGTAAGGGTTAGGGTTAGGGTTAGGGTTAAGTTTAGGGCAAGGGTTAGGTTTAGGCTAAGGTTTAGTGTTAGGGTTAGGGAAAAGGTAAGCGTTAGGGTTAGGGTTAGTGTAAGGGTTAGGGTTAGGGTTAGCATTAAGGTTAGGTTTAAGGTTAGGGGAAGGGAAGGGTTAGAGTTAAGGTTAGGTTTAGGGTTTGGGTAAGGGTGCGGGTTAGAGTTAGGGTTACGTTTAGGTTTAGGGTTAGGGTTAGGGTAAGGGTAAGGGTTAGGTTTAGGGTTAGGTTTAGGATAAGGGTAAGGGTTTGGGTTAGGGTAGGGTTAGGGTAAGGGTTAGGGTTAGGTTCAGGTTTAGGGTTAGCATTAAGGTTAGGGTTAGGGTTCGGGAAAGCGTAAGTGTTTGGGTTAGGGTTAGGGTTAGGGTTAGGGTAACGATTTTGGTTAGGGTTAGGGTTAGAGTTAGGTTTAGGTTTAGGGTTAGGGTTAGGGTAAGGGATAGTGTTAAGTTTAGGGTTAGGGTTAGGGTTGCTGTAAGGATAAGGGTAAGGGTGAGGGTTAGGTTTAGGGAAAGGGTAAGTGTTTGGGTTAGGGTTAGGGTTAGGGTTAGGGTAAGGATTAGGGTTAGGGTTAGGGTTAGGGTAAGGGTTAGGGTTAGGTTCAGGTTTAGGGTTAGCATTATGGTTAGGGTTAGGTTTAGGTTAAGGGTAAGAGTTAGGTTTAGGTATAGGGATAGGGATTAGTGTTAGGATTAGGGTTAGAGTAAGGGTTAGGGTTAGGTTTAGGGTAAGGTTAATGTTTAGGGTTAGGTTTATAGTTAGGGTTAGGGTAGGCATTAAGGTAGGGTTAGGGTTAGGGTAAGGTTAACGTTTATACTTAGGAATAGCGTTAGTGTGAGGGGTTAGGGTTACGGTTTGGGGTTAGGTTTAGGGTTAGTATTAGGGTAAGGATTAGGGTTAGGGTTAGGGTTAGGGTTAGCATAAGGGCAAGGTTTAGGGTTAGGTTAATGTTAGGTTTTGTGTAAGTGTAATGATTAGGTTTAGGGTTAGGGTTAGGATAAGGGTAAGGGTTAGGGTTAGGTTCGGGTTAGGGAAAGCCTGAGGGTTATGGATAGGGTAAGGATTAGAGTTAGGGTTAGGTTTAGTTTTAGGGTTAGGGTTAGGGTAAGGGTAAGGTTTAGGGTTAGGGTTAGGGATAGTTTTAAGTTTAGGTTTAGGGTTAGGGTTAGGGTTAGGATAAGGGTAAGGGTAAGGATTAGGGTGAGGGTTATGTTCGGGTAAGGGTTAGGGTTAGGGTTAGGGTTAGGGTTAGAGTAGGGGGAAGGGTTAGAGTTAGGGTTAGGGTTAGGGTTAGGGGTTAGGGTTAGGGTTAGGTTTAGGTTAAGGGTTAGGGTTAGTGTTAGGTTTAGGGTCAGGGTAAGTGTTAGAATTAAGGTTAGGGATAGTGTTAGGGTAAGGGTAAAGTTTAGGGTTAGGGTTAGGTTTAGGGTTAGGGTTAGGGTTAGAGTTAGGGTAAGGGTAAGTGTTAGGGTTAGGGTTAGGGTTAGTGTTAGGGTAAGGGTTAGGGGTTAGGGTTAGGTTTAGGGTTAGGATTAGGATAAGGGTAAGGGTTAGGGTTCGGATTAGGCTTAGGGTTAGGTTTAGGGTTAGGGTTAGGGTAACAGTAAGGGTGAGGTTTAGGTTTAGGTTTAAGGTTGGGGTTAGGGTTAGGGTTAGGGTTAGGATTAGGGGTTAGAGTTAGGGTTAGCGTTAGGTTTAGGTTTAGGGTAAGGGTAAGGGTTAGGGTTAGGGTTAGGGGTTAGCGTTAGGGGTAGGGTTAGAGTAATGGTTAGGGTTAGGTTTTGGGTAAGGGTAAGGTTTAGGGTTAGGGTTAGTGTTAGGGTAAGGGTAAGGGTTAGTGTTAGGGTTAGGGTAAGGGTAAGGGTTAGGGTTAGGGTTAGGGTTAGGGGTTAGGGTTAGGTTTAGGGTTAGGGTTAGGGTTAGGGAAAGGGAAAAGGTTAGGGTTAGGGTTAGCATTAAGTGTAGAGGTAAGGTTTGGGTAAGGGTAAGTGTTTGGGTTAGGGTTAGGGTAAGGGTTAGGGTAAGGATTACGATTAGGGTTAGGGTTAGGGTAAGGGTTAGGGTTTGGGTTATGCTTAGCGTTAACATTAAGGTTAGGGTTAGGGTAAAGGTAAGGGTTGGGGTTAGGTTTAGGGGTTAGGGATAGGATTAGGGTTAGGTTTAGGGTTAGGTTTAGGGTAAGGGTAAGGTTTAGTGTTAGGGTTAGGTTTATGGTTAGGTTTAGGTTTAGGGTTAGGGTAAGGGTAAGGGTTAGGGTTAGGGTTAGGGTTAGGGGTTAGGGTTAGGGTTAGGGTAAGGGTAAGTGTGAGGGTTAGGGTTAGGGTTAGGGAAAGGGTAAGTGTTAGGGTTAGGCTTAGGGTTAGGGTAAGGATTAGAGTTATGGTTAGGGTTAGGGTAAGTGTTAGGGTTAGGGTTAGCATTAAGGTTAGGTTTAGGGTTAGGGAAAGGGGAAGGGCTAGGGTTAGAGTTAGGGTTAGAGTTAGGTTTAGGTTTACGGTTAGGGTTAGGGTAAGGGTAAGTGTTAGGGATAGGGTTAAGTTTAGGGTTAGGGTTACGGTTACGGTAAGGATAAGTGTAAGGTTTAGGGTTAGGGTTAGGGAAAGGGAAAGGGTTAGGGTTAGGGTTAGGGTTAGCATTAAGAGTAGGGTTAGGGTTGCGGTAAGTGTAAGTGTTTGGGTTAGGGTTAGGGTTAGGGTTAGGGTAAGGATTTTGGTTAGGGTTAGGGTTAGGGTTAGAGTTAGGTTTAGGTTTAGGGTTAGGTTTAGGGTAAGGGTAAGGGTTAGGGTTAGGGATAGTGTTAAGTTTAGGGTAAGGGTTAGGGGTTAGGGTTAGGTTTAGGGTTAGGATTAGGGTAAGGGTAAGGGTGAGGTTTAGGTTTAGGTTTAAGGTTGGGGTTAGGGTTAGGGTTAGGGTTAGGATTAGGGGTTAGAGTTAGGGTTAGCGTTAGGTTTAGGTTTAGGGTAAGAGTAAGGGTTAGGGTTAGGGTTAGGGTTTAGCGTTAGGGGTAGGGTTAGAGTAAGGGTTAGGGTTAGGTTTTGGGTAAGGGTAAGGTTTAGGGTTAGGGTTAGTGTTAGGGTAAGGGTAAGGGTTAGTGTTAGGGTTAGGGTAAGGGTAAGGGTTAGGGTTAGGGTTAGGGGTTAGGGTTAGGGTTAGGGTTAGTTTTAGGGTTAGGGTTCGGGTAAGGGTATGGGTTAGGGTTAGGTTTAGGGTTAGTTTTAGGGTTAGGGTTAGGGTAAGCGTAAGTGTTAGGGTTAGGGTTAAGGTTAGGGTTAGGGTTAGGGTTCGGGTAAGGGTAAGGGTTAGGGTTAGGGTAAGGGTAAGGGTTAGGGTTAGGGTTAGGGTTATAGTAAGGTTTAGAATTAGGGTTAGCATTAAGGTTAGGGTTAGGGATAGGGTAATAGTAAGGGTTAGGGTTAGGGTTAGGGTTAGGTTTAGGGTTAGGGTTTGGGTAAGGGAAAGGGTTAGGTTTAGGGTTAGTTTTAGGTTTAGGATTAGAGTTAGGGTAAGGGTAAGTTTTAGGGTTAGGGTTAGGGATAGGGTTAAGTTTAGGGTTAGGGTTAGGGTTAGGGTTAGGATAAGGGTATGGCTTAGGGTTAGGGTTAGGGTTAGGGAAAGGGAAAGGGTTAGGGTTAGGGTTATGGTTAGCATTAAAGGTAGGGTTAGGGTTTGGGTAAAGGTAAGTGTTTGGGTTAGGGTTAGGAGTTAGGTTTAGGGTAAGGATTACGGTAATGTTTAGGGTTAGGATAAGGGATAGGGTTAGGGTTAGTGTTAGCATTAAGGTTAGGGTTAGTGTTAGGGTAACGGTAAGGATTACGATTAGAGTTAGGGTTAGGTTTAGGTATAGGGTTAGGATTAGGGTTAGAGTACGGGTTAGGGTTAGGTTTAGGGTAAGTTTAAGGTTTAGGGTTAGGTTTAGAGTTAGGGTTAGGGTTAGCATTAAGGTAGGGTTAGGGTTAGGGTAAGGGTAAAGGTTACGGTTAGGATTAGGGTTAGGGTTAGGGGTTAGGGTTAAGGTTAGGTTAGGGTAAGTGCAAGCGTTAGGGTTAGGGTCAGGTTTAGGGTTTGGGTAAGGGTAAGGATTAGGTTTAGGGTTAGGTTTAGGTTTAGGGTTAGGGTTAGTGTAAGGGTAAGTGTTAGGGTTAGGGTTAGGTTTAGGGATAGGGTTAGGGTTAGGATAGGGTATGCGTTAAGGTTAGGTATAGGGTTAGGGAAAGGGTAAGGGTTAGGGTTAGGGTTAGGGTTAGGTTTAGGGTAAGGGGTTAGGGTTAGGGTTAGGGTTAGCGTTAGGGTAAGGGTAAGTGTTAGGGTTAGGGTTAGGGTTAGGATAAGGATAAGGGTTAGGGTTAGGTTTAGTGTTAGGGGTTAGGGTTAGGGTTAGGGTTCGGATAAGGGTTAGGGTTAGGGTTAGGGTTAGGGTAATGGTAAGAGTTAGGGTTAGGATTAGGGATAGGGGTTAGTGTTAGGATTAGGGTTAGAGTAAGGATTAGGGTTCGGTTTAGGGTAAGGGTAAGGTTTAGGGTTAGGTTTAAAGTTAGGGATAGGGTTAGCATTAAGGTAGGGTTAGGGTTAGGGTAAGGTTAAGGGTTATGGTTAGGAGTAGCGTTAGTGTGAGGGGTTAGGGTTAGGGTTAGGTTAAGGGGTTAGGGTTAGGGTTAGGGCTAGGGTAAGTATTAGGGTTAGGGTTAGGGTTAGGGTTAGCGTAAGGGCAAGGGTGAGGAATAGGTTTTGGGTTAGAGTTTGAGTAAGTGTAATGATTAGGTTTAGGTTTAGGTTTAGGTTTAGTGTTAGGGTTAGGGTAAGGGTAAGGTTTAGGGTTAGGGTTAGGGATAGGTTTAAGTTTAGGGTTAGAGTTAGGGTTAGGGTTAGTATAAGTGTAAGGGTTAGGGTAGGTTTGGGTTAGGGAAAGGGTAAGGGTTAGGGTTACGGTTAGGGTTAGGGGTTAGGGTTAGGTTTAGGATTAGGGTTAGGGTAAGGGTAAGGATTAGGGTTCGGGTTAGGGTTAGGGTAATGTTAAGGGTTAGAGTTAGGGTTAGGGTTAGGGTTAGGGGTTATTGTTAGGGTTAGTTTTAGGTTAAGGGTTAGGGTTAGGGTTAGGTTTAGGGTAAGGGTAAGTGTTATGGTTAGGGTTAGGGTTAGTGTTAGGGTAAGGGTAAGGGTTAGGGTGAGGATTAGTGTTAGGGTTAGGTTTAGGGATAGGGTTAGGGGTAGAGGTAGGGTAAGGGTAAGTGTTAGGGTTATGTTTAGGGTAGTGTTAGGGTAAGGGTTAGGGGTTAGGGTTAGGGTTAGGTTTAGGTTTAGGGTTAGGGTTACGGTAAAGGTAAGGGTGAGGGTTAAGGTTAGGGTTAGGGTTAGGGCTATGGTTATGGTTAGGTTTAGGTAAGGTTAAGGTTTAGGGTTAGGGTTAGGTTAAGGTAAGGGTAAGGGTTAGGGTTAGGTTTAGGGTTAGTTTTAGGTTTAGGATTAGGGTTAGGGTAAGGGTAAGTTTTAGGGTTAAGGTTAGGGTTAGGGTTAGGGTTAGGGTTAGGGTAAGTATTAGGGTTAGGGTTACGGTTAGGGTTAGGGTTAGGGCTATGGTTATGGTTAGGTTTAGGGTAAGGTTAAGGTTTAGGGTTAGGGTTAGGTTAAGGTAAGGGTAAGGGTTAGGGTTAGGTTTTGGATTAGGGTTTGAGTAAGGTTAAGGGTTAGGCTTAGCGTGACTGTTAGTTTTGGAGTTAGGGTGAGGGTTATGGTTAGGGTAAGCTTAAGGGTTATGGTTAGGGTTAGGGTTAGGTTTAGGTTTAGGGTAAGGGTTAGGGTAAGGGTTAGGGTTAGGGTTATGGTTAGGGTTAGGGTTAGGGGAGGGTAAGGGTAAGGGTTAGGGTTAGGTTTATGGTTGCGGTTAAAGTTAGGTTTAGGGTTAGGGTAAGGGTAAGGATAAGGGTTAGGGTAGGGCTTAGGGATAGGGTTAGGGTTAGGGTGAGCGTTAGGGTTAGGGTTAGGGTTAGGGGTTAGGGTTAGGGTTAGGGTAAGGGTTAGGGTTAGCGTTAGGGTAAGCGTTAGGGTTAGGGTTAGGTTAGGGTAAGGTAAGGGTTAGAGTTAGGGTTAGGGTTAGGTTTAGGCTTAGGGGTTAGGTTTAGAGTTAGGTTAAGGATTAGGGTTAGGGTTAGGTTTACGGTAAGGGTAAGTGTTAGGGTTAGGGTTAGGGTTATGGTAAGGTTAAGGGTTAGGGTTAGGGTTAGGGTGAGGGTTAGGTTTAGGGCTAGGGTTAGGGTTAGAGTTAGGGTAAGGGTAAGTGTTAGGGTTAGGGTTAGAGTTAGGGTTAGGATAAGGGTAAGGGTTACGGTTAGGGTTAGGGTGAGGGTTAGGTTTAGGGCTAGGGTTAGGGTTAGAGTTAGGGTAAGGGTAAGTGTTAGGGTTAGGGTTAGAGTTAGGGTTAGGATAAGGGTAAGGGTTACCGTTAGGGTTAGGGGTTAGGTTTAGGGTAAGGTTTAGGTTTAGGGTTAGGGTTAGGGTTAGGGTTAGGGTAAGGGTAAGGGTTAGGGTTAGGGTTAAGGTTAGGTTTAGGGTTAGGGTTAGGTTAGGGTTAGGGTTCGGGTAAGGGTAAGGTTTATGTTTAGGGTTAGGGTTAGTTTTAGGGTTAGGGTTAGGGTAAGGGTAAGGGTTACGGTTAGGGTTAGGGTTAGGGTTATGGTTAAGGATAGGGTAAGGGTTAGGGTTATGCTAAGGGTTAGGGTTAGGATTAGGGTAAGGGTTAGGGTTAGGGTTAGGGAAAGGGTAAGAGTTAGGGTAAGGGTTAGGTTAAGGGTTAGGGTTAGGTATAGCATTAAGGTTAGGTTTAGGGTTAGGGGAAGGGGAAGGGTTAGGTTTAGGGTTAGGGTTAGGTTTAGGGTTAGGGTTTGTTTTAGGGTAAGGGTTAGGTTAGGGTTAGGTTTAGGGTTAGGGTTAGGGTTAGGGTTAGGGTAAGGGTAATGGTTAGGGTTAGAGTTAGGGTTAGGGATAGGGTTAAATTTATGGTTTGGGTTAGGGTTAGGGTTAGGATAAGGGTAAGGGTTAGGGTTAGGGTTAGGGTTAGGGTTAGGGAAGGGAAAGGGTTAGGTTTAGGGTTAGGGTTAGCATTACGGATATGGTTAGTATTGGGGTCAGGGTAAGTGTTTGGGTTAGAGTTAGGGTTAGGGTTAGGGTAAGGATAAAGATTATGGTTAAGGTTAGAGGTAGGGTAAGGGTTAGGGTTAGGGTTAGGTTTAGCATTAAGTTTAGGGTTAGGGTTACGGTAAGAGTAAGGGTTGGGGTTAGGTTTAGGATTATGGTTAGGGTTAGGGTTAGGTTTAGGGTTTGGGTTAGGGTAAGGGTAAGGGTTAGGGTTAGGGTTAGGGTTAGGGTTAAGGTTAGTGTTACGGTTAGGGTAAGGGTAAGTATAAGGGTTAGGGTTAGGCTTAGGGGTTAGAGTTAGGGTTAGGGTTAGGTTTAGGTTTAGGGTTAGGGTAAGGTTAAGGGTTAGGGTTAGGGTTAGGTTTAGGGGTTAGGGTTAGGTTTAGTGTTAGGGTAAGGGTAATGTGTAGGGTTAGGTTTAGGGTTAGGGTTAGGGTAAGGTTAAGGTTTAGGGTTAGGGTTAGGGTTAGGTTTGGGTTTAGGGTTAGGGTATCGTTAAGGTTTAGGGTTAGGGTGACTGTTAGTTTTGGAGTTAGGGTTAGGGTTATGGTTATGGTAAGGGTAAGGGTAAGGGTAAGGTTTATGGTTATGGTTATGGTTATGTTTAGGGTTAGGTTAAGGGTTAGGGTAAGGTTTAGGGTTAGGGTTAGGTTTAGCATTAAGGTTAGGGTTAGGGTTAGGGTTAGGGAATGGTAAGGGTTAAGGTTAGGGTAAGGGTAAAAGTTAGGTTTAGGGTTATGGTTAAGTTTAGGGTAAAGGTTAGGGTAAGGCTAAGGGTTTGTTTTAGGGTTAGGGAAAAGGTAAGAGTTAGGGTTAGGGTATGGGTAAGGGTTAGGGTTAGGGTTAGCATTAAGGTTAGGTTTAAGGTTAGGGGAAGGGGAAGGGTTAGGGTTAAGTTTAGGTTTAGTGTTTGGGTAAGGGTACGGATTAGATTTAGGATTACGTTTAGGTTTAGGGTTAGGTTTAGGGTAAGGGTAAGGGTTAGGGTTAGGGTTAGGGTTAGGATAATGTTAAGGGTTAGGGTTAGGGTTAGGATTAGCATTAAGTGTAGGGTTAGGTTTTGGGTAAGGGTAAGTGTTTGGGTTAGGGTTTGGGTAAGGGTTGGGGTAAGGTTTAGGATTAGGGTTAGGGTAAGGGTTAGGGTTTGGGTTAGGGTTAGGGTTATCATTAAGGTTAGGTTTAGGGTTAGGGTAAGGGTAAGGATTGGTGTTAGGGTTAGGGTTAGGGATAGTGTTAGGATTAGGGTTAGGTTTAGGGTTAGGTTTAGGGTTAGGGTTAGGGTAAGGGTAAGGTTTAGGGTAGGGTTAGGGGTTAGGATTAGGGTTAGGTTAAGGGTTAGGGTTAGGGTTAGGTTTAGGGTAAGGGTAAGTGTTAGGTTTAGGGTTAGGGTTAGTGTTAGGGTAAGGGTAAGGGTTAGGGTTAGGCTTAGGCTAAGAGTTAGGGTTAGGGTTAGGGAAAGGGTAAGAGTTAGGGTAAGGGTTAGGGTGAGGGTTAGCATTAAGGTTAGGGGAAGGCAAAGTGTTAGGGTTAGTGTTAGGGTTAGGTTTAGGGTTAGGGTTTGGTTAAGGGTAAGGTTTAGGGTTAGGGTTAGGTTTAGCTTTAGGGTTAGAGTTAGGGTAAGGGTAAGGTTTGGGTTAGAGTTAAGGTTAGGGATAGGATCAAGTTTATGGTTTGGGTTAGGGTTAGGGTTAGGATAAGGGTAGGGTTTAGGGTAAGTGTTAGGGTTAGGGTTAGGGAAAGGAAAGGTTTAGGGTTAGGATTAGGGTTAGCATTAATGTAGGGTTAGGGGTGGGTTAAGGGTAAGTGTTTGGGTTAGGGTTAGGGTTAGGTGTAGGGTAAGGTTTAGGGTTAGGGTTAGGGTAAGCGTTAATGTTAGGGTTAGGGTTAGGGTGAGCATTAAGTTTAGGGTTAGGGTTAGGTTAAGGGTAAGGGTTGGCTTTAGGGTTAGGGTAAGGGTAAGGGTTAGGGTTAGGGTTATGGTAGGGTTAGGGTTAGGTTTAGTTTTAGGGTTAGGGTAAGGGTAGGGTTAGGGTTAGGGTTAGGGTTAAGGTTAGTGTTACGGTTAGGGTAAGGGTAAGGGCAAGGGTTAGGTTTAGGTTCAGGGGTTAGAATTAGGGTTAGGTTTAGGGTTAGGGTTAGGGTAAGGTTAAGGGTTACGGTTAGGGTTAGGGGTTAGGGGTAGGGTTAGGGTAAGGGTTAGGGTTAGGGTAAGGTTTAGGGTAAGGGTTAGGGTTAGGGTTAGAGTTAGGGTTAGAGTTAGGGTTAGGGTTAGGGTTAGGGTTAGGGTAAGTGTTAGGGTTAGGGTTAGGGTTAGGGTTAGGGTTAAGGTTAGGGTTGGTGTTAGGGGTTAGGGTTAGGGTTAGGGTTAGGGTAAGGGTAATGGTTAGGGTTAGAGTTAGGGTTAGGGATAGGGTTAAATTTATGGTTTGGGTTAGGGTTAGGGTAAGGGTAAGGGTTAGGGTTAGGGTTAGGGTTAGGGAAGGGAAAGGGTTAGGTTTAGGGTTAGGGTTAGCATTAAGGATATGGTTAGTATTGGGGTCAGGGTAAGTGTTTGGGTTAGAGTTAGGGTTAGGGTTAGGGTAAGGATAAGGATTATGGTTAAGGTTAGAGGTAGGGTAAGGGTTAGGGTTAGGGTTAGGTTTAGCATTAAGTTTAGGGCTAGGGTTACGGTAAGAGTAAGGGTTGGGGTTAGGGTTAGGATTGTGGTTAGGGTTAGGGTTAGGTTTAGGGTTAGGGTTAGGGTTAGGGTAAGGGTAAGGGTTAGGGTTAGGGTTAGGGTTAAGGTTAGTGTTAGGGTTAGGGTAAGGGTAAGTATAAGGGTTAGGGTTAGGCTTAGGGGTTAGAGTTAGGGTTAGGTTTAGGTTTAGGGTTAGGGTAAGGTTAAGGGTTAGGGTTAGGGTTAGGTTTAGGGGTTAGGGTTAGGGTTAGGGTTAGGGTAAGGGTAATGTGTAGGGTTAGGTTTAGGGTTAGGGTTAGGGTAAGGTTAAGGTTTAGGGTTAGGGTTAGGGTTAGGTTTGGATTTAGGGTTAGGGTATCGTTAAGGGTTAGGGTTAGGGTGAGGGTTAGGGTTAGGGATAGGTTAACGGTTAGTGTTAGGTTTAGGTTTAGGGTTAGGGTAAGGGTAAGAGTTAGGTTTAGGGTAAGGGTTAGGGTTAGGGTTAGGGTTAGGGTTGGTGTTAGGGGTTAGGTTTAGGGTTAGGGTTATGGTAAGGGTAAGGGTTAGGGTTAGGGTTAAGTTAAGGGTAAGGGTTAGGGTTAGGGTTAGGGTAAGGGTTAGGGTTAGGTTTAGGGTAAGGGTAAGGTTTAGGGTTAGGGTTAGGGTTAGGGTGAGAGTAAGGGTAAGGGTTAGGATAGGGTTTCGGTTAGGTTGAGGGTTAGGGTAAGGATTAGGTTTAGGTTTAGTATTAGGGTAAGGGTTAGGTTAGGGTAAGGGTTAGCATTATGGTTAGGGTTAGGGTGAGGGTACACCTAAGGGTTAGGGTTAGGATAAGGGTTAGTCTTAGGTTTAGCTTTAGGGTTAGGGTTAGGTTTAGGTTTAGGGTTAGGGGTTAGGGTTAGGGTTAGGGTTAGCATTAAGGTTAGGTTTAGGGTGAGGGTAAGGGTAAGGATTAGGGTTAGGGTTAGGGTTAGGGTTAGGGTAAGGATAAGTGTTAGGGTTAGGGTTAGAGTTATTGTTACATTTAGGTTTAGGGTTAGGTTTAGGGTTAGGGTTAGGGTAAGGGTAAGTGATAGGGTTAGGGTTAGTGTTAGGGCTAGGTAAGGCTAATGGTTAGGGTTAGAGTTAGGGTTAGTGTTAGGTTTATGGTTCGGGGTTAGGATTAGGGTTAGGGTTAGGGTAAAGGTAAGGATTAGGTTTAGGGTTAGGGTAGGGGCAAGGGTTAGGGTTAGGGATACGGTTAGGGAAAGGGTAAGTGTTAGGGTTAGGGTTAGCGTTAGGGTAAGGATTAGGGTTAGGTTTAGTGTTAATGTAAGGGTTAGGTGAGGGTTAGGGTTAGGGTTAGGGTTAGGGTAAGGTAAGTGATAGGGTTAGGGTTAGGGTTAGGTTTAGGTAAGGCTAATGGTTAGGGTTAGAGTTAGGGTTAGTGTTAGGTTTATGGTTAGGGGTTAGGGTTAGGGTTAGGGTAAGGGTTAGTGTAAAGGTAAGGAATAGGTTTAGGTTTAGGGTAGGGGCAAGGGTTAGGGTTAGGGATAGGGTTAGGGAAAGGGTAAGGGTTAGGGTTAGGTTTAGGGTAAGGATTAGGGTTAGGTATAGTGTTAATGTAAGGGTTAGGGTTAGGGTTAGGGTTAGGGTCAGGGTAAGGGTTAGGGTTAGAGTTAGCGTTAGGTTTAAGTTTAGGGTTAGGGTAAGGTTAAGGGTTTAGGGTTAGGATTAGGTATAGGTTTAGTGTTATGTTTTCGGTAAGGGTTATGGTTAGGGTTAGGGTTAGGGTAAATGTTAGGGTTAGGTTTAAAGTTAGGGTTGGGGATTAGGGTTAGGGTTAGGGTTAGGGGTTAGGGTTAGGGTTAGGGTTAGTGTTAGGGTTAGGGTTAATGTTAGTGTTAGGGTAAGGGTAATTGTTAGGGTTAGGAGTAGGGTTAGGGTTACGGTAAGGTTTGTGGTAATGGTTAGGGTTAGGGTTAGGTTTAGTGTTAGGGGTTAGGGTTAGGTTTAGGGTTAGGTTTAGGGCAAGGGTAAGGATTAGGGTTAGGGTTAGGGTCGGGGTAAGGGTTACAGTTAGGGTTCGGGTTAGGGTTAGGGAAAGGGTAAGTGTTAGGGTTAGGGTTAGGGTTAGGATAAGGGTTAGGGTTAGGGTTAGTGTTAGGTAAGGGTTAGGGTTAGGGTTAGGGTAGCATTAAGATTGGGGTTAGGGTTAGGGTTAGGGTAAGGGTTAGGGCTAGGTTTACGGTTAGGGTAAGTGTAAGGGTGAGGGTTAGTGTTAGGGGTAGGGTTAGGGTTAGGTTTAGGGTTAGGTTTAGGTAAGGGTAAGGGTTAGGTTTAGGGTTAGTGTTAAGGTTAATCTTAGGGTTAGGGTAAGATTAAGGGTTAAGGTTAGGAATAGGCTTAGGGGTTAGGGTTAGGGTTAGGGTTAGGGTAAGGGTAAGTGTTAGGGTTAGGGTTAGGGTAGGGGTAATGGTTAGAGTTAGGGATCAGGTTAGGGAAAGTGTAAGGGTTAGGGTTAGGGTTAGGGTTAGGGTTAGGGTTAGGGTAAGGATTAGGGTTAGGGTTAGTGTTAGTGTAAGTGTTAGGGTTAGGGTAAGGGTTAGGGTTAGGGTTAGGGTTAGGGTTAAGGTAAGGGTAAGGGTTAGGGTTAGATTTAGAGTTAGGTTTAGGGTTAGGGTAAGGGTAAGTGTTTAGTTTTAGGGTTTGAGTTAGAGTTAGTGTTAGGGTTATTTAAGGGTTATGGTTATGGTTAGGGTTAGGGTAAGAGTAAGGGTTAGGGTCAGGTTTAGGGTAAGGGTTGGGGATTAGGGTTAGGGTTAGGGTTAGGGTAAGGGTTTGGGTTAGACTTAGGGCTGGGGTACAGGTAAGGGTTAGTGTTAGGTTTAGGGTTAGGTTAAGGGTAAGTGTTATGGTTAGGGTTAGGCTTAGATTTAGGTTTAGGATTAGGGTTAGGGTTAGGGTTAGGTTAAGGGCTAGGGTTAGGGTTAGGTTTAGGATTAGGGTCAGAGTTAGGGTTAGGGTTAAGTTAAGGGTGAGGGTTAGGTTTTTGTTTAGGGTTAAGGGTTAGGGTTAGGGTTAGGGTTAGGGTAAGGGTTAGGGTTAGGTTTAGGGTAAGGGTAAGTGTTAGGGTTAGGGTTAGGGTTAGGGTTAGGTTTAGGGTAAGGGTAAGGTTTAGGGTTAGGTTAGGGTTAGGGGTTTGGGTTAGGGTTAGGGTAAGGGTTAGGGTTAGGAATAAGGTTGGGTTTAGGGTAAGGGTAAGTGTTAGGGTTAGGGGTAGGGTTAGGGTTACGGTAAGGTTTGTGGTTATGGTTAGGGATAGGGTTAGGTCTATGGTTAGGGGTTAGGGGTTAGGGTTAGGGTTAGAGTAAGGGGAAGGATTGGGGTTAGGGGTAGGATCGGGGTAAGGGTTACGGTTAGGGTTAGGGTTAGATTTAGTTAAAGAGTAAGAGTTAGGGTTAGAGTTAGGGTTAGGGTAAGAATTAGGGTTAGGGTTAGTGTTAGGTAAGGTTTAGGGTTACGGTTACAATTAAGGTTAGGTTTAGGGTTAGGGTAAGGGTAAGGGTAAGGGTTAGGGTTAGGGTTATGGTTAGGTTTATGTTAGGGTTAGGTTAAGAGTAAGGGTTAGGGTTAGGGTTAGTGTTAAGGTTAGGATTAGGGTTAGGGTAAGGATTAGGGTTAGCGTTAGTGTTAGGTAAGGGTTAGGGTTAGGTTTAGGGTTAGGTTTACAATTAAGGTTAGGGTTAGGGTTAGGGTAAGGGTAGGGGTAAGGGTTAGGGTTAGGGTTAGGGTTAGGTTTAGGGTTAGGGTTAGGGTAAGGTTAAGTTTTAGGGTTAGGGATAGGGTTAGGGTCGGGGTAAGGGTTATAGTTAGGGTTCGGGTTAGGGTTAGGGAAAGGTAAGAGTTAGGGATAGGGTTAGGGTAAGGATTAGGGTTAGGGTTAGTGTTAGGTAAGGGTTAGGGTTAGGGTTAGGGTTAGGGTTACAATTAATGTTAGGGTTAGGGTTAGGGTAAGGGTAAGGGTAAGGGTTAGGGTTAGGGTTGTGGTTAGTTTAAGGGTTAGGGTTAGGTTTCGGGTAAGGATAAGGTTTAGGGTTGGGGTAGGATTAGGGTTAGTGTAAGGGTAAGGGTTAGGGTTAGGGTTAGGTTTAGGGCAAGGGTTATGGAAAGGGTTAGGGTTAGGTAAGGGTTAGGGTTATGGTTAGGGTTAGGGTTAGAGTTAGGTTTAGGTTTAGGGTTAGGGTTAGGGTTAGGGTTACGGAAAGGGTTAGGGTTAGGTTTAGGGTTAGGGTAAGGGTAATGGTTAGGGTTAGGGTTAGGGTAAGGGTTAGGCTTAGGTTTAGGTTTAGGGTTAGGGTTAGGGTTAGGTTAAGGGTTAGGTTTATGGTTAGGGTTAGGGTTAGAGTTAGGTTTACAGTTAGGGTAACGGTAAGTGTTACCATTAGGGTTAGGGTTGGGGTTAGGGGTTAGGGTTAGGGTTAGGGTTACGGTAGGCTAAGGGTTGGGGTTAGGGTTAAGGTAAGGGTAGGGGTTAGGGTTAGGTTTAGGGTTAGGGTAAGGGATAGGGTTAGGGTTAGGGTTAGGGTAAGGGTAAGAGTTAGGATTAAGGTTAGTTTTAGGTTGAGGGTTAGGGTAAGCATTAGGGTTAGGTTTAGTGTTAGGGTAAGTGTTAGGGTTGGGTAACGGTTAGCATTACGGTTAGGGTTAGGGTGAGGGTAAGGGTAAGGGTTAGGTTTTGGGTTAGGGTTAGGGCTAGGGTAAGGATAAGGGTTAGGGTTAGGGTTAGAGTTAGGGTTACGTTTAGGGTTAGGGTTAGGTTTAGGGTTATGCTTAGGGTAAGGGTATGTGTTAGGGTTAGGGTAAGGGTAAGGGCAATGGTTAGGGTTAGGGTTAGGGTTAGTGTTAGGTTTATGGTTCGGGGTTAGGATTAGGGTTAGGGTTAGGGTAAGGGTAAGGATTAGGTTTAGGGTTAGGGTAGGGGTAAGGTCTAGAGTTAGGGATCGGGTTAGGGAAAGGGTAAGGGTTAGGTTTAGGGTTAGGGTAAGGATTTGGGTTAGGGTTAGTGTTAGGGTAAGGGTTGGGTTTAGGGTTAGGGTTAGGTTTAGTTTTAAGTTAAGGGTAAGCGTTAGGGTTAGAGTTAGGGTTAGGTTTAGGGTTTGGGTTAAGGTAAGGGTAAGGGTTAGGGTTAGGGATCGGGTTAGGGAAAGGGTAAGGGTTAGGGCTAGGGTTAAGGTTAAGGTAAGGGTAATCGTTAGGGTTAGAGTTATTGTTAGGTTTAGCGTTAGGATAAGGGTAGGGGTAAGTGTTAGGGTTAGGGATCGGATTAGGGAAAGGGTAAGGGTTAGGGTTAGAGTTATGGTTAGGGTAAGGGTTAGGGTTAGGGTTAGGGTTAGGGTGAAGGTAAGGGTAAGGGTTAGTGTTAGAGTTAGGGTTAGGATTAGGGTTAGGGTTGGGTAAGGGTAAGGGGTTAAAGTTAAGGTTAGGGTTATTGTTAGTGTTAGGGTTATGGTAAGATTTATGGTTAGGGTTAGGTTTAGGGTAAGGGTAAGGTTTAGGGTTAGGTTTAGGGTTAGGGTTGGGGATTAGGGTTAGGATTAGGGTTAGGGTTAGGGCAAGGGTTAGGGTTAGTGTTAGGGTTAGGGTACGTGTAAGTTTTAGGGTTAGGGTTAGGGTTAGGGTAAGGGTAATGGTTAGGTTTAGGGTTAGGCTTAGATTTAGGGTTAGGATTAGGGTTAGGGTTAGGGTTAGGTTAAGGGCTAGGGTTAGGGTTAGGTTTAGGATTAGGGTTAGAGTTAGGGGTAGGGTTAAGGTAAGGGTAAGGGTTAGGTTTATGGTTAGGGTTAAGGGTTAGATTTAGGGTTAGGGTTAGGGTTAGGGTAAGGGTTAGAGTTAGGGTTAGGGTAAGGGTAAGTGTTAGGGTTAGGGTTAGGGTTAGGGTTAGAGTAAGGGTAAGGTTTAGGGTTAGGTTAGGGTTAGGGGTTAGGGTTAGGGTTAGGGTAAGGGTTAGGGTTAGGGTTAAGGTTAGGGTTAGTGTAAGGGTAAGTGTTAGGTTTAGGGGTAGGGGTAGGGTTATGGTAAGGTTTGGGGTTATGGTTACGGTTAGGGTTAGGTCTGGGGTTAGGAGTTAGGGTTAGGGTTAGGGTTAGGCTTAGGGTAAGGGTAAGGATTATGGTTAGGGTTACGGTCGGGGTAAGTGTTACGGTTAGGGTTAGGGTTAGTTTTAGGAAAAGGGTAAGAGTTAGGGTTAGGGTTAGGGTTAGGGTTAGGGTAAGGATTAGTGTTAGGGTTAGTGTTAGGTAAGGGTTAGGGTTAGGGTTACCATTAAGCTTAGGGTTACGGTTAGGGTAAGGGTAACGGTTAGGGCTAGGTTTAGGGTTAGGGTTACTGTAAGGGTAAGGGTAAGGGTTAGTGTTAGGGTTAGGGTTAGGGTTAGGTTTAGGGTTCAGGTTAGTTTAAGGGTAAGGGTTAGGGTTAGGGTTAGTGTTAAGTTTAGGGTTAAGGTTAATCGTAGGGTTAGGGTAAGGTTAAGGGTTAGGGTTAGGGATAGGGTTAGGGGTTAGGGTTAAGGTTACGGTTACGGTAAGGGTAAGGTTTACTGTCAAGGTTAGGTTTAGTGGTAAGGGTTAGGGTTAGGTTTAGGGTTAGGGTTAAGGTAAGGGTAAGGGTTAGGGTTAGATTTAGGGTAAGCATAAGGTTTAGGGTTTGGGTAGGGTTAGGGTTAGTGTAAGGGTAAGGGTTAGGGTTAGGGTTAGGATTAGGGTTAGGTTTAGGGTTAGGGTTAGAGTTAGGGTAAGTGTAAGGGTTAGGGTTAGGGGTAGGGTGAGGTTTGGGGTTATGGTTATTGTTAGGGCTAGGGTAAGGGTAAGGGTTAGGGTTAAGTTTAGAGTTACGGTTAGGGTTAGGGTTAGGGTAAGGGTAAGGGTTAGGGTTAGGTTTAGGGTTGGGGTTAAGGTTAGGGATAGGTTTAGGGTAAGGGTAAGGGTTAGGGTTAGGGTTAGGGTAACGTTTAGGGTTAGGGTTAGGGTTAGGTTGAGGGTTAGAGTTAGGATTAGGGTTAGGGTGAGGGATAGGGTTACGGTTAGGGTTACGGTTAGGTTTAGGGTTAGGGTGAGGGTAAGGGTAAGGGTAAGTGTTAGGGTTAGGGTTAGGGTTAGGGTTAGGGTATGTGTTAGGGTAAGGGTAAGGGTAAGTGTTAGCGTTAGGGTGAGGTTTAGGGTTAGGGTTAATGTTAGGGATAGGGTAAGGGTAAGGATTAGCGTTAAGGTTAGGGTTAGGTTTATGGTTAGGGTTAGGGTAAGAGTTAGGGTAAGGGTATGGGTTAGGGTTAGGGATAGGTTTACGTTTAGGGTTAGGGTTAGGTTTAGGGTTAGGGTTAGGGTTAGGGTTAGGTTTAGGGTTGCGGTTAGATTTAGGGTAAGAGTAAGGGTTAGGGTTAGCGTTAGGGTGAGGTTTAGGGTTAAGGTTATTGTTAGGGTTAGGGTAAGGGTAAGGATTAGCGTTAAGTTTAGGGTTAGGGTTAGGGTTAGGGTTAGGGTAAGAGTTAGAGTAAGGGTAAGGGTTAGGGTTAGGGTTAAGGTTAGGTTTAGGGTTAGGGTTAGGGTTAGGGTAAGGGTAAGGGGTAGGGTTAGGTTTTGGGTTGGGGTTAAGGTTAGGGTTAGGTTTAGGGTAAGGGTTATGGTTAGGTTTAGGGTTAGAGTTTGGGTAAGGGTTAGGGTTAGGGTTAGGGTTAGGATTAGGGTTACGGTGAGGGTTATGGTTAGAGTTAGGGTTAGGTTTAGGGTTAGGGTTAAGTTTATTGTAAGGGTAAGTGTAAGTTTCAGGGTTAGGGTTAATGTTAGGGTAAGGGTTAGGGTTAGGGTTAGGGTTAAGTTTTAGGGTTTGGGTTAGCGTTAGGGTTAGGTTTAGAGTTAGGGATAGGGTAAGGGTAAGGGTTAGGGTTAGGGTTAGGTTTAGGGTTAGGTTTAGGGTTAGGTTTAGGGTTAGGGTTAGGTTTAGGTTTAGGGTTAGGGTTATGGAAAGGGTTAGGGTTAGGGTAAGGGTTACGGTTAGGGTTAGGGTTAGGGTTAGAGTTAGGGTTAGAGTTAGGTAACGGTAAGTGTTAGGGTTAGGGTTAGGGTTAGGGTTAGCTTTAGGGTTAGAGTTAGGGTTACGGTAAGGGTAAGGGTTAGGGTTAGGGTTAGGGGTTAGGGTTAGGGTTAGGCTTAGGGTTACGGTTACGATAGGGGTTAGGTTTAGGTTTAGCGTAAAGGTAAGTGTAAGGGTTAATGTTAGGGTTAGGTTTAGGGTTAGGGTTAGGGGGTTAGGGTTAGGTTTACGGTTAGGGTTAGGGTAAATGTTAGGGTTAGGTTAGGGTTTGGGTTAGGGTAAGGGTAAGGGTTCGGTTTAGGCTTAGGTTTAGGGTTAGGTTTAGGGTTAGGGTAAGGGATAGGGTTAGGGTTAGGGTTAGGGTTAGGTTTAGGGTTAGGGTAAGGGTAAGGGTTAGGGTTACGGTTAGGGTTAGTTTTAGGGGTTAGGTTTAGGTTTAGGGTTAGGGTAAGGTTAGGTTTAGCGTTAGGGTTAGGTTAGGGTTAGAGTAAGGGTATGTGTTCGGTTATGGTTAGGGATAGGTTTAGGGTAAGGGTAAGGGTAAGGGTTAGGGTTAAGGTTAGGTTTAGGGGTTAGGGTTAGGGTTAGGGTAAGGTTTAGGGTTAGGGTTACGGTAAGGGTAATAATTAGGGTTACGGTTAGGGTAAGGGTAATGTTTAGGGTTAGGGTTAGGTTAGTGTTAGTTTTATGTTTAGGGGTTAGTGTTAGGGTTAGGGTTAGTGTAGGTTATGGGTAAGGATTAGGGTTAGGGTAGGTGCAAGTGTTAGGGTTAGGGTTAGGGTTAGGGTTAGGGAAAGGGTAAGGTTTAGGGTCAGGGTTAGGGATAGGGTTAGTGTAAGGATTAGGGTTAGGTTTAGTGTTAGGGTAAGGGTTGGGTTAGGGTTATGGTTAGGGTAAGGGTAAGGGTTAGGGTTAGAGTTAGGGTTAGCTTTAGGGTTAGGGTTAGGGAAAGTGTAATAGTTATTGTTAGGGTTAGTGTTAGGGTTAGGATTAAGTTTAGGGTTAGGGTTAGGGTAAGGGTATGGGTTAGGTTAGTGTTAGGGTTAGGGGTTGGGGTAGGGTTAGGGTTAGGATAAGGGTAAGGCTTAGGGTTAGGTGTAAGGTTTAGGGTTAGGGTTAGGGTTAGGGTTAAGGTAAGGGTAAGTGTTAATGTTAGGTTAAGGTTTAGGGTTGGTTTATGGTAAGGGTAAGGTTTAGGATTAGGGTTAGGGTTAGGGTTAGGCTAAGGATAACTGTTAGGGTTAGGGTTAGGGTTAGGTTTAGGGTTAGTGTAAGGATAAGGGTTAGGGTTAGTGTTAGGTTAAAGGTTAGGTTTAGAGTTAGGGTTAGCATTAAGTTTAAGGTTATGGTGAAGGTATGGGTAAGGGTTAGGGTTATTGTTAGGGTTAGGGCAAGGGTAAGTGTAAGGGTTAGGGTTCGGTTTAGGGTTAGGGTTAGGGTAAGGGTAAGGGTTAGGGTTATTGTTAGTGTTAGGGTTAGGGTTAAGGTTACGGTTAGGTTTAGGGTACGGGTATGGGTTATGGTTAGGGTTACGGTTATGGGTTAGGGTTAGGGTAAGGGTAAAGTTTGGGGCTAGGGTTAGGGTTAGTGGTAAGTGTATGGTTAGGATTATTGTTAGTTTTAAGGTAAGTGTAACGATTAGGGTTAGGATTAGGGTTAACTTTAGGGTTAGGGTAAGGGTAAGTGTTAGGTTTAGAGTTAGGGTTAAGTTTAGGGTTAGGGTTAGGGTAAGGGTAAGGGTTAGGGTTAGGATTACGCTTAGGTTTAGGGTGAGGGTTAGGGTTAGGTTTAGGGTTAGGGTAAGAGATAGGGTTAGGGTTAGGGTTGGGGTTAAGGTTAGTGTTAGGGTTAGGGTAAGGGTTAGGGTTAGGATTAGGATTAGGGTTTGGTTTAGGGTTAGAGTTAGTTTAGGGTTAGGGTATGGCTATGTGTTAGGGTTGGGGTTAGGGTTAGGGTTAGGGTTAGGATTAGGGTAAGGGTTAGTGTTAGGGTTAGGGTTAGGGTAAGGTAAGTGTTAGGGTTAGGGTTAGCGTTATGTTTAGGGTAAGGGTAAGGGTTAGGGTTAGGGTTAGGGTTAGGGTTCGGATTAGGGTTTAGGGTTAGGCATAGGGTTAGCGTTAGTTTTAGGTTTATGGTTAGGGTAAGGGTAATTATTAGGGTTAGAGTTAGGGTTAGGGTTAGGTTTAGGTTTAGGATTATGTTTACTGTTAGGGTTAGGGTTTGGGAAAGGTTTAGATTTACAGTAAGGGTTAACGTTAGGCTTAGGGTTAGGGTTAGGTTGAGGGTTAGGGTTAGGTTAGGGTAAGGGTTAGGGTTAGGGTAAGTGTTAGGTTTAGGGTAAGGGAAAGGGTAAGGGTTAGGGTTAGGGTTAGGGTTAGGGGTAGAGGTTAGGGTTAGGGTAAGGGTTAGGGTTAGCTTTAGGGTTAGGGTAAGGGAAAGTGTTAGGTTTAGAGTTTGGGTTAGGGTTAGGGTTAGGATTAGGATAAGGGTAAGCGTTAGGGTTAGGATTACGCTTAGGTTTAGGGTGAGTTTTAGGGTTAGGTTTAGGGTTAGGTTAAGAGATAGGGTTAGGGTTAGGATTAGGGTTGGGGTTAAGGTTAGGGTTAGGGTTAGGGTAAGGGTTAGGGTTAGGATTAGGATTAGGGTTAGGTTTAGTGTTAGGGTAAGTTTAGGGTTAGGGTAAGGCTATGTGTTAGGGTTAGGGTTAGGGGTTAGGGTTAGAGTTAGGGTACGGGTAAGGTTTGGGGCTAAGTTTACGGTTAGTGGTAAGGGTAGGGTTAGGGTTAGGGTTAGTGTTAAGGTAAGTGTAAGGATTAGGTTTAGTATTACGTAAGGGTTAGGGTTAGGTTTAGGGTAAGGATAAGGTTTAGGGTTAGGGTTAGAGTTAGGGTTAGAGTTAGGGTAAGGGTTAGGTTTAGGTTTAGGGTAAGGGTAAGGTTTAGGGTTAGGGTCAGGGTTTGTGTTAGGGTAAGGGTAAGGGTTAGAGTTAGGGTTAGGGTTAGGGTAATGGCTAGGGTTAGGGTTAGGTTTAGGGTGAGGTTTAGGGTTAGGGTTAGGGTTAGGGTGAGGATTAGAGAAAGGGTTAGGGTAAGGGTAAGTGTTAGGGTTTGGGTTAGGGGTTAGGGTTAGGGTTAGGATTAGGGTTAGGGTTAGGGTTAGGGTAAGGGTGAGGTTAGGGTTATGGCTAGGGTTAGCATTAAGTTTAGGGTTAGGGTAAGGGTTAATGTTAGGGTTAATGTTAGGGTTAGTGTAAGGGTAAGGGTTAGGGTTAGCGTTAGTGTTCGGTTTAGGGTTGTTGTTAGGGGAAGTGTAAGGGTTAGGGTTAGGGTTATGGTTAGGGTTAGTGTTAGGGGTTAAGTTTAGTGTTAGGGTTAGGATTAGGGTAAGGGTTAGGGTTAGGTTTAGGGTTAGGGTAAGGGTAAGTGTTAGGGTTGGGGTTAGGGATAGGGTTAGGGTAAGGGTAAGGGTTAGGGTTAGGATTACGCTTAGGTTTAGGGTGAGGGTTAGGGTTAGGTTTAGGGCTATGGTAAGAGATAGGGTTAGGGTTAGGGTTAGGGTTGGGGTTACGTTAGGTTTAGGGTTAGGCCAAGGGTTAGGTTTAGGATTAGGATTAGGGTTTGGTTTAGATTTAGGTTAGGGTTAGGGTACGGCTATGTGTTAGGGTTGGGGTTAGGGTTTCGGGTTAGGGTTAGGGTTAGGGTTAGGATTAGGGTAAGGGTTAGGGTTAAGGTTAGGGTAAGATAAGTGTTAGTGTTAGCGCTAGCGTTATGTTTAGGGTAAGGGTAAGGGGTAGGGTTAGTGTTAGGTTTAGGGTAGGGGTTATGGTTAGAGTTAGGGTTAGGATAAGGGTAAGGGTTAGGGTTAGGGTTAGGGTTAGAAGTTAGGGTTAGGGTTAGGGTTAGAGTAAGTGTTAGGGTTTGGGTTAGGGTTAGGGTTTGGGTTAGGGTAAGGGTTAGTGTTAGGGTTAGTGTTAGGTTAAGTGTAAGTAATAGGGTTAGGTTTAGGGTTAGGATTAGGGTTACGGTTAGGGTTAGGATTAGGGTTAGGTTTAGGGTTAGCGTTAGGGTAAGAGTAAGGGTTAGGGTTAGGGTTAGGGTAAGGGTTAGGGTTAAGGTTTAGGGTTAGGTTTAGGTTAAGGGTCAGTGTTAGGGTCAGGATAAGGTTTAGGGTAAGGGTAAGGGTTAGGCTTAGGGTTAGGGTTAGGGTAAGGTTTAGGTTTAGGTTTAGGGTTAGGGTAAGGGTTAGGGTTAGGGTTTGGGTTAGGGTTAAGGTTAGGGTTAGGTTAAGGCTTAGGGTTAGGGAAAGGGTAAGTGTTAGGGTAAGGGTTAGGGTTAGGGTTAGGGTAAGGATTAGGGTTAGTGTTAGTGTTAGCATTAAGGTTAGGGTTAGCATAAGGGAAAGGGTTAGGTTTAGGTTTAGGTTTAGGTTTAGAGTAAGAATTAGGGTTAGGGTTAGGATAAGGGTTATGGTTAGGGTTAGGGTTAGGCTTAGGGTTAGGGTAGGGGTAAGGGTTAGGGTGAGGGTTTGGGTTAGGGTTAGGGAAAGGGTTAGGGTTAGGGTAAGGGTAAGGGTTAGGGTTAGGGTTAGGGAAAGTTTAAGGGTTAGGGTAAGGGTTAGGGATAGGGTTAAGGGTCGGTAAGGATTAGGGTTAGGTTTAGGGTAACGGTAATCGTTAGGGTTAGGGTTAGAGTTAGGGTTAGGGTTAGGGTTAGGTTTAAGGTTAAGGTTAGGGTGAGGGTAAGGGTAAGTGTTAGGGTTAGGCTTAGGGTTAGGGTTAATGTAAGTGTAAGGGTTAGGGTTAGGTTTAGGGTTAGGTTTATGGTTAGGGTTAGGGTTAGGGTAAGTGTTAGTGTTAGGATTAGGGTTAGGG
>JANJXV010000124.1:1536973-1541973 GCA_024803745.1 Megascapheus bottae | reverse complement strand
AGTGATAAGTGTTAGGGTTAGGGTTAGGGTTAGGGTTAGGGTTAGGGTAAGGATTAGGGTTAGGATTAGGGTAAGGGTAATGTGAGGGTTATGGTTAGGGTTAGGGTTGGGGTTAGGTTTTAGGTTAGGGTTAGGGTTAGGGTTAGGGTAAGGGTTAGGTTTAGGGTTAGGGTTTGGGTTAGGGTTAAGGTTAGGTTTAGGGTAAGGGTTAGGGTTAGGGAAAGGGTAATGGTTAGGGTTCGGGTTAGGGTTAGGGTTAAGGTAAGCTTTAGGGTTAGTGTTAGGGTTAGCATTAAGGTTAGGTTTAGGGTTAGCATAAGGGCAAGGGTTAGGTTTAGGTTTAGGGTTAGGTTTAGGATAAGGATTAGGGTTAGGGTTAGGGTTAGGATTAGGCTTAGGCTTAGGGTTAGGGTTAAGGGTCTGTAAGGATTAGGGTTAGGTTTAGGGTTAGGGGTTAGGGTAAGGTTTACGGTTAGGGTTAGGGTTACAAGTTAGGGTTAGGGTTAGGGTTAGAGTAAGTGTTAGGGTTAGGGTTAGGGTATTGATAAATATTAGGGTTAGGGTTAGGGTTAAGTTAAGGGTAAGGTTTAGGGTTAGGTTTGGGGTTAGGTTTTGGGTTAGGGTGAGGGTTAGGGTAAGTGTTAGGGTTAGGGTTAGGGTTAGGGTTAGGATTAGGGTAAGGGTTAGGGTAAGGTTTGGGTTAGGTTTAGGGTTAGGGTTAGGGTTAGGGAAAGGGTAAGGTTTAGAGTAAGGGTTAGGGTTAGGGTTAGGGTAAGGATTAGGGTTAAGGTTAGGGTAAGGGTAAGGGTGAGGGTTACGGTTAGGTTTAGGGTTTTGTTAGGTTTAAGGTTAGGGTTAGGGTTAGCGTAAGGGCAAGGGTTAGTGTTAGGTTTAGGTTTAGGTTTAGGGTAAAGATTAGGGTTAGGGTTATGGTTAGGATAAGGGTTAGGGTTAGGGTTAGGGTTAGGCATAGGGTTAGGGTAGGGGTAATGGTTAGTGTGAGGGTTAGAGTTAGGATTAGGGTAACTGTTAGGGTTAGGATAAGTGTAAGGGTCAGGGTTAGGGTTTGGGAAAAGTTAAGGGTTAGGGTAAAGGTTAGGGTTAGGTTTAAGCGTCGGTAAGGATTAGGGTTAGGGTAAGGGTTAGGTTTAAGGTTAGGGTTAGGGTTAGGGTAAGGGTAAGTGTTAGGGTTAGGGTTAGGGTTAAGGTTAGGATAAGTGTAAGGGTTAGGGTTAGGTTTAGGGTTAGGTTTAGGTTTAGGGTTAGGGTTAGGTTTAGGGTAAGTGTTAGTGCTAGGATTAGGGTTAGGGTTAGGGTTTAAATAAGGGTTAGGGTTAGGGTTAGGGTAAGTATTAGGGTTATCGTTAGGGTTAGGATAAGGGTTGGGGTTAGGGTTAGGGTTGGCTTAGGATAGGGTTAGGGTTAGGGTTAGGGTTAATGTTAGGGTTAGGGTTTTGGTTAGGGTTAGGGTTAGGTTTAAGGTTAGGGTTAGGGTTAGGGTTAGGGTAAGTTTTATGGTTAGAGTTAGGGTTAGGGTTAGGTTTAGGTTTAAGGTTAGGGTTAGGGTTAGGGTAAGGGTAAGTGTTCAGGTTAGGCTTAGGGTTAAGTTTAGGGTAAGGGTAAGGGTTAGGGTTAGGTTTAGGGTTAGGGTTAGGTTTACAGTTAGGGTTAGCATTAGGGTTAGGGTAAGTGTTAGGGTTAGGATTAGCGTTAGGGTTAGGGTTAGTATAAGGGTTAGTGTTAGAGTTAGGGTTAGGGTATGATTAGGGTTAGCGTTAGGGTTATGATAAGGGTTAGGGTTAGAGTTAGTGTAGGGGTAAGGGTTAGGGTGAGGGTTAGGGTTAGGGTTAGGGTTAGGGGTTAGGTTTAGGGTTAGGGTAAGGGTTAGGTTTAGGGTTAGGGTTAGGCTAAGTGGAAGGGTGATGGTTAGGGTTAGGGTTAGGGTTAGGGTAAGGTTTATTTTTAGCGTTAGGGTAAGGGTAAGGGTTAGGGTTAGGGTTAGGGTTAGGTTAAAAGTAAGGGTTAGGGTTAGGGTTAGGGTTAGGTTTAGGATTAGGGTTAGGGTAAGTGTAGGTGTTAGGTTTAGGGTTAGTGTTAGGGTTAGGGTTAAGTTTAGAGTTAGGGTAGGGTAAGGGTATGGGTTACGGTTATGGTTAGGGGTAGGGGTAGGGTAAGGTTAAGGTTTAGGGCTAGGTTAGGGTTAGAGGTAAGGGTAGGGTTGGGGTTTGGGTTAGGGTTAAGGTAAGGGTAAGTGTTAGGGTTAGAGTTAGGGTTAAGGTTACGGTTAGGGTAAGGGTAAGGGTAAGGGTTTGGGTTAGGTTTAGGAAATGGTTAGGGTTAGGGTTATGGTTATGGTTAGGGTAAGGGTAAGGGTTAGGGTTTAGGTTAGGGTTAGGGTTATGGTTAGGATTAGGGTAAGGGTTAGGGTTAGGGTAAGGGTTAGGTTTAGGATTATAGTTAGGGTTAGGTTTAGGGTGAGGGTTATGGTAACGGTTAGGGATAGGGTTAGGTTTAGGTTTGGGGTTAAGTTTAGGGTTAGGGTTAGGGCAAGAGTAAGGGTTACAGTTATGGTTAGGGTTAGGGTAGGGTTTAGGGTTATGGTTAGGGTTAGGGTTCGGGTTAGGTTTAGGTTTAGGGATTAGGATTAGGGTTAGGGTAAGTTTAAATGTTAGGGTTAGGTTTAGGGTTACTGTTAAGGTAAGGATAAGGGTTAGGGTTAGGGTAACTTTAGGCTTTGGTTTAGGATTAGGGTTAGGGTTAGGGTTAGGTTTAGCGTTAGGGGTTAGGGTTAGGGTTAGGGTTAGCATCAAGGTTAGGGTTGGGTAAGGGTAAGGGTAAGGGTTAGGGTTAGGATTAGGGTTAGGATTAGGGTAAGGTTAAGGGTTAGGGTTAGGGTTAGAGTTAAGGTTAGGTTTAGGGTTAGGGTTAGGTTTGGGGTTAGGGTTAGTGTTAGGGAAAGGGTTTGCGTTAGGGTAAGGGTTACGGTTAGGTTTAGGGTTAGGGTTAGAGTTAGGGTTAGGGTTAGGGTAACGGTAAGTGTTAAGGTTAGGGTTAGGGTTAAGGGTTGGGGTTAGGGTTACGGTTATGGTAAGGGTAAGTGTAAGGTTTAGGGTTAAGGTTAAGGTAAGGGTGAGGGTTAGGGTTATTGTTAGTGTTAGGGTAAGGGTTAGGGGTTGGTTTAGGGTAAGGGTAAGGTTTGGGGCTAGGGTTAGGGTTAGTGGTAAGGGTAGGGTTAGGGTATGGGTTAAGGTAAGTGTAAGGATTAGGGTTAAGGTTAGGGTAAGGGTTAGAGTTAGGTTCAGGGTAAGGGTAAGGTTTAGGGTTAGGGTTAGATTTAGGGTAAGGGTTAGGTTTAGGGTTAGGGTCAGGGTTAGGGTTAGTGTAAGGGCAAAGGTTAGGGTTAGGGTTAGAGTTAGGTTTAGGGTTAGGGTTAGGGTAAAGGTAAGGGTTAGGGTTAGGTTTAAGGTTAGTTTTAGGGTTAGGCTTAGGGTAAGGTTAAGCATTAGGGTTAAGGTTAGGGTTAGGGTTAGGGTTAGGATTAGGCTAAGGGTTAGGGTTAGGGTAAGGGTTAGGGTTAGGTTTAGAGTTAGGTTTAGGTTTAGGGTGAGGGTTAGGGTAAGGTTAAGGGTTAGGGTTAGGTTTAGTTTTGGGGTTAATGTTACGGTAAGGGTTAGGGTAAGGGTAAGGGTTAGAGTTAGGGTTAGGGTTAGGGTAAGGGTTAGGGTTAGGGCTAGGGTTAGGGTTAGGGTGAGGGTTAGGGTTAGGGTTAGGTTCAAGTTTAGGGTTAGGCTTAGGGTAAGTGTAAGTGTTAGGGTTAGGGTTAGGTTTAGGATAAGTGTAAGGGTTAGGGTTAATGTTAGGTTTAGGTTTAGCGTTAGGGTTAGCGTTAGGGTTAGGTTTAGGGTATGGGTAAGGGTTAGGGTTAGGTTTAGGTGTAGGTTCAGTTTTAGGGTTAGGGTCAGGTTTCGTGTTAGGGTTAGGGTTAGGGAAAGGGTTAGGGTTAGGGAAAGGGTTAGGGTTAGGGTAAGGGTTAGGGTTAGGGTTAGAGTTAGAGTTAGGTTTAGGGTTAGGGTAAGGGTAAGGGTTAGGGTTAGGGTTATTGTTACGGTAAGTGTAAGGGTTAGGGTAAGTGTTAGGGTTAGGGGTTAGGGTTAGGGTTACGGTAAGGGTTAGGGTTAGGGTTAGGGTTAGGGTTAGGGTAAGTGTAAGTGTTAGGGTTAGGGTTAGGGTTAGGATAAGTGTAAGGGTTAGGGTTAATGTTAGGGTTAGGTTTAGGGTTAGGGTTAGCGTTAGGGTTAGGTTGAGGGTTAGATTTAGTGTAAGGGTAAGGGTTAGGGTTAGGGTTAGGTTTAGGTGTAGGTTTAGTTTTAGGGTTAGGGTCAGGTTTCGTGTTAGGTTTAGGGTTAGGGAAAGGGTTAGGGTTAGGGTAAGGGTTAGGGTTAGGGTTAGAGTTAGAGTTAGGTTTAGGGTTAGGGTAAGGGTAAGGGTTAGGGTTAGGGTTAGGGTTACAGTAAGGGTAAGGGTTAGGGTTAGGGTTAGGGTTAGGGTTAGGGGTTAGGGTTAGGGTTAGGATTAGGTTTACGGTAAGGGTTAGGGTTAGGGTTAGGTTTAAGGTAAGGGTAAGTGTTAGGGTTAGGGTTAGTTTTAGAGTTAGTGTTAGGGTTAGGGGGTAGGGTTAGGTTTAGGGTTAGGGTAAGGGTTAGGGTTAGGGTTAGGGTAAGGGTAAGTGTTAAGGTTAGGGTTAGGGTTAGGGTAAGGTTAAGGGTTAAGTTTAGGGTTAGGGTTAGTGTAAGGGTTAGGGTTAGGATTAGGGTTTGGTTTAGGGTTAAGGTTCGGATTAGGGTAAGGGTTAGGGTTAGGGAAAGGATAAGGGTAAGGGTAAAGGTTAGGGTTAGAGTTAGGGTTAGGGTAAGGGGAAGGTTTAGGGTTAGTTTTAGGGTAAGTGTTAGGGTGAGGGTAAGGTTTACTGTAAGGGTAGGGTTAGGGTTAGGGGAAGGGTA
>JANJXV010000124.1:1529473-1531973 GCA_024803745.1 Megascapheus bottae | reverse complement strand
GGTAAGAGTTAGGTTTAGGATTAGAGTTAGGGTTAGGTTTAGGGTGAGGGTTAGGGTTAGGGTAAGGGTTAGGGTTAGGTTTAGGTTTGGGGTTAAGGTTAGGGTTAGGGTAAGGGTAAGGATTACAGTTAGGGTTAGGGTTACGCTAAGGGTTAGGGTTAGGGTTAGGGTGAGGGTTAGGGTTAGGGTTACGGTTAGGGTGAGGGTTAGAGTTAGGGTTAGCCTTAGGGTTAGTTTCAGGGTTAGGGTTAGGGTTAGGGTAAGGGTAAGTGTTAGCGTTAGGGTTAGGGTTAGTGTTAAGATAAGGGTAAGGGTTAGCGTTAGGGTTAGGGTTAGGTTTAGGGTTAGGGGTTAGGGTTAGGGTTAGGGTAAGTTTAAGTGTTTGGGTTAGGGTTAGGGTTACTGTTAAGGTAAGGTTAAGGGTTAGGGTTAGGGTAAGGGTTAGGCTTAGGTTTAGGATTAGGGTTAGGGTTAGGGTTAGGTTTATGGTTAGGGGTTAGGGTTAGGGTTAGGTTTAGCATCAAGGTTAGGGTTGGGTGAGGGTAAGGGTAAGGGTTAGGGTTAGGATTAGGATTAGGGTTAGGGCAAGGGTAAGTGTTAGGGTTAGGGTTAGAATTACGGTTAGCTTTAGGGTTAGGATTAGGTTTAGGGTTAGGGTTAGATTTAGGGAAAGGGTTTGGGTTAGGGTAAGGGTTACTGTTAGGGTTAGGGTTAGGGTTAGATTTAGGGTTAGGGTTAGGGTTAGGGTTAGGTTTAGGGTAAGGGTAAGGTTTGAGGTAGGGTTAGGGTTAGTGGTAAGCGTAGGGTTAGGGTTAGGGTTAAGGTAAGTATAAGGATTAGAGTTAGGGTTAGGGTAATAGTTAGGATTAGGTTCAGGGTAAGGGTAAGTTTTAGGGTTAGGGTTAGAGTTAGGGTAAGGGTTAGGTTTAGGTTTAGGGTAAGGGTAAGTTTTAGGGTTAGGGTCAGGGTTAGGGTTAGGGAAGGGCAAAGGTTAGGGTTAGGGTTTGGTTAAGGGTTAGGGTTAGGGTAAGGGTAAGGGTTAGGGTTAGGTTTATGGTTAGGTTTAGGGTTAGGCTTAGGGTAAGGGTAAGGATTAGGGTTAAGGTTAGGGTTAGGGTTAGGGATAGGATTAGGGTAAGGGTTACGGTTAGGGTAAGGGTTAGGGTTAGGTTTAGAGTTAGGGTTACGTTTAGGGTGAGGGTTAGGGTAAGGTTTAGGGTTAGGTTTAGGTTTAGGGTTGGGGTTAAGGTTAGGGTTAGGGTTAGGGTAAGGGTAAGTGTTAGAGTTAGGGTTAGGGTTAGGGTAAGGATTAGGGTTAGGGTTAGGGTTAGGGTGACGGTTAGGATTAGGGTTAGGGTGAGGTTTAGGGTTAGGGTTAGGTTCAAGTTTAGGGTTAGGGTTAGGGTAGGGTAAGTGGTAGGGTTAGCGTTAGGGTTAGGATAAGGGTAAGGGTTAGGGTTAATATTAGGGTTAGGTTTAGGGTTAGGGTTCACATTAGGGTTAGGTTTAGGTTAAGGGTAAGGGTTAGGGTTAGGTTTAGGTGTAGGTTCAGTTTTAGGGTTAGGGTCAATTTTACTGTTTTGGATAGGGTTAGGGAAAGGGTTAGGGTTATGGTAAAGGTTAGGTTTAGGGTTAGAGTTAGAGTTAGGTTTAGGGTTAGGGTAAGGTAAGGGTTAGGGTTAGGGGTTAGGGTTAGTGTTAGGGTTAGGTTTACGGTAAGGGTTAGGGTAAGGGTTAGGGTTAAGGTAAGGGTAAGTGTTAGGGTTAGGGTTAGGTTTAGAGTTAGGGTTAGGGTTAGGGGGTAGGTTAGGTTAGGGTTAGGGTTAGGGTTAGGGTAAGGGTAAGTGTTAAGGTTAGGGTTAGGGTTTGGGTAAGGTTAAGTGTTAGGGTTAGGGTTAGTGTTAGGGTTAGTATAAGGGTCAGGGTTAGGGTTAGGGTTTGAGTTAGTGTTAAGTTTCGGATTAGGGTAAGGGTCAGGGTTAGGGAAAGGGTAAGGGTAAGGGTAAGGGTTAGGGTTCGGGTTAGGGTTAGGGTAAGGGGAAGGGTTAGGGTTAGGTTAAGCGTAAGTGTAAGGGTCAGGATCAGGGTTAGGGTAAGGGTAAGGGTTAGGGTTAGGGTAATGGTAAGTGTAGGGTTAGGGTTAGGTTTAGGGTAAGGGTAAGGGTTAGGGTTAGGGTTAGGGTTATTGTTAGGGTTAGGGGTTAGGGTTAGGGTTAGGATAAGGGTTAGGGTACGGTTAAGTGTTAGGATTAGGGTAAGTGTAAGTGTTAGGTTTAGGTTTAGGGTTAGGGTTATGGTAAGGGTAAGGTTTAGGATTAGGGCTATGATAAGGGTAAGTGTTACGGTTAGGGTTATTGTTAAGGTTAGGTTTAGGAGTTAGGGTTAGGGTTACGGTTAGGGTAAGGGTTAGGTTTAGGGTTAGGCTAAGGGTAAGGGTGAGGGTTACGGTTTGGGTTAGGGTTAGGGTAATGATAAGTGTTAGGGTTAGGGTTAGGTTTAG
>JANJXV010000124.1:1479473-1516973 GCA_024803745.1 Megascapheus bottae | reverse complement strand
TTAGGATAAGGGTAAGGTTTAGGGTTAGGGTTAGGGTTAGATTTAGGGATAGGCGTTAGGGTTAGGGTTAGCGTTAGGGTTAGGTTTAGAGTTAGGTTTAGGTTAAGGGGAATTATTAGGGTTAGGGTTAGGGTTAGGTTTAGGGTTAGGGTTATGTTTAGTGTTAGGGTTTGGGTTAGGGATAGGTTTAGGGTTAGGTTAGGGTTAGGGTTAGGGTAAGGGTTAGGGTTAGGGTTAGAGTTAGGGTTAGGGTAAGGGAAAGGGTAAGGGTTAGGGTTAGGGTTAGGGTTAGGGGTTAGGTTTACAGTTATGGTAAAGGTAAGGGTTAGGTTTAAGGTTAGGGTTAGGGTTAGAGGTTAGGGTTAGGGTTAGGGTTAGGGTTACAGAAAGGGTTAGGCTTAGGTTTAGGGTTAGGGTAAGGGTAAGGGTTAGGGTTAGGGTTAGGTTTAGGGTTAGTGTTAGGGGTTAAGGTTAGGTTTAGGGTTAGGATTAGGGTAAGGGTTAGGGTTAGGGTTAGGGTTAGGTTTAGGGTTAGTGTTAGGGGTTAAGGTTAGGTTTAGGGTTAGGATTAGGGTAAGGGTAAGGGTTAGGGTTAGGGTTAGGTTTAGGGTTAGTGTTAGGGGTTAAGGTTAGGTTTAGGGTTAGGATTAGGGTAAGGGTTAGGGTTAGGTTTATGTTTAGGGTAAGGGTAAGTGTTAGGGTTAGGGTTAGGGTTAGTGTTAGGGTAAGGGTAAGGTTTAGGGTTAGGATTAGGCTTAGGTTTAGTGTGACGGTTAGGGTTAGAGTTAGGGTGAGGGTTAGGGTAAGGAATAGGGTTTGTTTAGGGTTAGGGTTGGGGTTAGGGTTGGGCTTAAGGTTTGGGTTAGGGTTAGGTTAAGGGTTAGGGTTCAGATTAGTTTTAGGGTTAGGTTTAGTTTTAGGGTTAGGGTTAGGGTTAGCTTAAGGGTATGTGTTAGGGTTAAGGTTAGGGTTAGGGTTAGGGTAAGGTTTAGGGTTAGGGTTAGGGTAAGGGTAAGGCTAGTGTTAGGGTTAGGGTTAGGATTAGGGTAAGTGTAAGGGGTAGGGTTAGGGTTAGGGTTAGGGTAAGGTTTAGAGTTAGGGTTAGGGTTATGATAAGTGTTATGGTTACTGTTAGGGTTAGGGTAAGGGTAAGGGTTAGGGTTAGGTTTAGGGTTAGGGTTACGGCTAGGGTTTGAATTAGGGTTAAGGTTAGGCTTAGGGTTAGGGTTAGGGTTAGGGTAAGGTTAAGGGTTAGGTTTAGGGTTAGGGTTAGGGTTAGCGTTAAGTTTAGGGTTAGGGTTAGGGTTAGGATAAGGGTTAGGTTTGGGTTAGGGGTTAGGGTTAGGGTTAGGGTTAGGGAAAGGTAAGGGTGGTTAGGATAAGGGTTAGGGTTAGGGTTAGGGTTACTTTAAGGATTAGGGTTAGTGTTAGGATAATGTAAGGGTGAGGGTTAGGGTTAGGGTTAGGAGTTAGGTTTAGGTTTAGGGTTAGGGTAAGGGTTATGGTTAGGGTTAGGGTTAGGGTAATGGTAAGTGTTAGAGTTAGGGTTATGGTTAGGGTTAGGGTAAGAGTAAGTGTTAGGGTTCGCTTTAGGGTTAGGTTTAGGGTTAGTTGATGGTTAGGGTAAGTGTTAGGGTTAGGGTTAGGGTTAGGTTTAGGATAAGGTTAAGGGTTAGGGTTAGGGTTAGGTTTAGCTTTAAAGTTAGGTTTAAGGTTAGGGTTAGTGTTAGGGTAAGGGTTAGGGTTAGGGTTAGGTTTAGGGTTTGGGTTAGGGTAAGGATTAGGGTTAGTGTTAGCCTTTGGGTTAGCATTAAGGTTAGGGTTAGTGTTAGGGTAAGGGTAAAGGTTAGGGTTAGCGTTAGGGTTAGGGTTAGGGTTAGGGTAAGGATTAGGATTAGGGTTAGGGTTAGGGTAAGGGTTAGGTTTAGGGTTAGGGTTAGCATTAACTTTAGGGTTAGGGTTAGGGTAAGGGTAAGAGTTAGGGTTAGGGTTAGGGGAAGGGTTAGGGTTATGGTTAGGGTAAGGTTAAAGGTTAGGGTTAGGGTTAGGCTTAAGGTTAGAGTTAGGGTTAGGGTAAGGGTAAGGGTAAGGGTTAGGGTTAGGGTTAGGGTTAGGCTTATGGTTAGGGTAAGGTTAAGGGTTAAGTTTAGGGTTAGGGTTAGGTTAGGGTAAGGGTTATGGTCAGGTTAATGGTTAGGTTTAGGGATAGGCTTAGCGTAAGGATTAGGTTTAGGGTTAGGGTTAGGGTAAGGATTAGGGTTTGGGTTAGGGTTAGGATTAGGCTTAGGGTTAGGGTAGGGGTAAGGGTTAAGTTGAGGGTTAGGTTTAGGGTTAGGGTTAGGGTAAGGGTAAGGGTTAGGGTAAGGTTAAGGGTAAGTGTTAGGTTCAGGGTAAGGGTTAGGGTAAGGGTAAGGTTTAGGGTTAGGTAAGGGTAAGCGTTATGGTTAGGGTAAGGTTTAGGGTAAGGGTAAGGGTAAGGTTAGGGTTAGGGTTAGGGTTAGGGTTAGGGTTTAGGGTTAGGGTTAGGGTTAGGGTAAGGGTTAGGGTAAGGTAGAGGGTTAGGTTTAGGGTAAGGGTAAGGGTTAGGGTTAGGGTTAGGGTTAGGGTAAGGGTTAGGGTTAAGGTTAGGGTAAGGGTAAGGGTTAGGGTTAGGGTTAGGGTTAGGGTAAGGGTTAGGGTTAGGGTTAGGGTTAGGAGTTAGGGTTAGGGTTAGGGTTAGGGTAAAGTTTAGGGTTAGGTTTAGGGTTAGGGTAATGGTAAGTGTTAGGGTTAGTGTTAGGGTTAGGGTTAGGTTAAGGGTAAGGATTAGGGTTAGGTTTAGGGTTAGGTTTAGGATTAGGGTGAGGGTTATGGTAAGTGTTAGGGTTAGGATTAGGGTTAGGGTTAGGATAAGGGTAAAGGTTATGGTTAGGGTTAGGTTTAGCGTTAAGTTTAGGGTTAGGGTTAGTGTTAGTGTTAGGGTAAGGGTTAGGGTTAGGGTTAGGTTTAGGCTTAGGGTTAGGGTTATGGAAAGGGTAAGGTTTAGGGTAGGGTTAGGGTTAGGTTTAGGGTTTGGGTTACGGTTAAGTTCAGGGTTAGGGTAAGGGTTAGGGTTAGGGAAAGGGTAAGGGTTTGGGTTAGGGTAAGGTTTAGGGTAAGGATTAGGGTTAGGGTTAGGGTTAGGGTTAGAATTAAGTTTAGGGTTAGGGTTAGGGTAAAGGTAAGGGTTAGGATTAGGGTTAGGGTTAGCATTAAAGTTAGGGTTAGGGTAAGGATTAGGGTTCGGGTTAGGGTTAGGGTAAGGGTTAGGTTAGGGTTAGGGTTAGCATTAAGGTTAGAGTTAGGGTTAGGGTAAGGGTAAGGGTTAGGGTTAGGGTTAGAGGTTGGGTTAGGGTTAGGGTTAGGTTTAGGATTAGGGTTAGGGTAATGTTAAGGTTAAGGTTAGGGTTAGGATTAGGATTAAGTTTAAGGTTATTGCTAGTGTTAGGGCAAGGGTAAGGGTAAGGGTTACGGTTATTTTTAGGGTTAGGGTTAGGGGTTAGGGTTATTTTTAGGGTTAGGGTAAGGGTAAGGATTATTGTCAGGGTTAGGGTTAGGGTTAGGGTTATGCTTAGGGATAGTGTAGGGGTAAGGGTTAGGTTGAGGGTTAGGGTTAGGGTTAGGGTTAGGGTAAGGGTAAGGGTAGGGTTAGGGTAAGGGTTAAGTTTAGGGTAAGGGTTAGGGTTAGGGTTAGGGTTAGGGTAAGCGTAAGTGTTAGGGTTAGGGTTAGTCCTAGGTTTAGGGTAAGGGTAAGGGTTAGGGTAGGGTTAGGGTTAGGGTTAGGTTTAGGATTAAGGTAAGGGTAAATGATAGGGTTAGGGTTAGGGTTAGGTTAGGGTAAGGGTTTGGGTTAGGGTAAGGGTTAGGATTAGGGATAGGCTTAGCGTAAGGATTAGGTTTAGGGTTAGGGTTAGGGTAAGGATTAGGGTTTGGGTTAGGGTTAGGGTTAGGCTTAGGGTTAGCGTAGGGGTAAGGGTTAGGTTGAGGGTTAGGGTTAGGTTTAGGGTTATGGTTAGGGTCAGGGTAAGGGTTAGGGTAAGGTTAAGGGTATGTGTTAGGGTCAGGGTAAGGGTTAGGGTAAGGGTAAGGTTTAGGGTTAGGTAAGGGTAAGCGTTAAGGTTAGGTTTAGGTTTAGGGTAAGGGTAAGGGTAAGGGTTAGCGTTAGGTTTAGGGTTAGGGTTAGGGGTTAGGGTTAGGGTTAGGGTTAGGGTAAGGGTTAGGGTAAGGTAGAGGGTTAGGTTTAGGGTAAGGGTAAGTGTTAGGGTTAGGGTTAGGGTTAGGGTTAGGATAAGGGTAAGGGTTAGGGTTAGGGTTAGGGTAAGGGTAAGGGTTACGGTTAGGGTTAGGGCTAGGGTAAGTGTAAGGGTTAGGGTTAGGTTTAGGGTTAGGAGTTAGGGTTAGGGTTAGGGTTAGGGTAAGGGTTAGGGTTAGGTTTAGGGTTAGGGTAATGGTAAGTGTTAGGGTTAGTGTTAGGGTTAGGGTTAGGGTAAGGGTAAGGGTTAGGGTTAGGTTTAGGGTTAGGTTTAGGTTTAGGGTGAGGGTTATGGTAAGTGTTAGGTTTAGGGTTAGGGTTAGGGTTAGGATAACGGTAAGGGTTAGGGTTAGGGTTAGGTTTAGCGTTAAGTTTAGGGTTAGGGTTAGTGTTAGTGTTAGGGTTAGTGTTAGGGTTAGGGTTTGGTTTAGGCTTAGGGTTAGGGTTATGGAAAGGGTAAGGTTTAGGGTAGGGTTAGGGTTAGGGTTAGGGTAATGGTTAAGGTTAGTTTTAGGGTAAGAGTAAGGGTGAGGGTTAGGGTTAGGGTTAGGGTAAGGGTAAGGGTTAGTGTTAAGGTTAGTGTTAGGATTAGGGTTAAGTTTAAGGTTATTGTTAGTGTTAGGACAAGGGTAAGGGTAAGGGTTACGGTTATTGTTAGTGTTAGGGTTAGGGGTTAGGGATATTTTTAAGGGTTAGGGTAAGGGTAAGGATTATTGTTAGGGTTAGGGTTAGAGTTAGGGTTTTGCTTAGGGATAGTGTAGGTGTAAGGGTTAGGTTGAGCGTTAGGGTTAGGGTTAAGGTAAGGGTAAGGGATAGGGTTAGGGTTAGGGTTAAGATTAGGGTAAGTTTTAGTGTTAGGGTTAGGGTTAGGGTAAGCGTAAGGGTTAGAGTTAGAGTTAGGGTTAGGTTTAGGGTTAGGGTTAGGGTATCGGTAAGGGTTAGGTTTAGGGTTAGCGTTAAGCTTAAGGTTAGGGTTAGGGTTAGGCTTAGGGTTAGGGTAGGGGTAAGGGTTACTGTGAGGGTTAGGGTTAGGGTTAGGTAAGGGTAAGGGTTAGGTTTAGGGTTAGGGTTAAGTTTAGATTTAGGGTTAGGGTTAGGGTTAGGGTTAGGGAAAGGGTAAGGGTTAGGTCAAGGGTTAGGGTTAGGGTTAGGGTAAGGGTAATCGTGAGGGTTAGGGTTAGGTTTAGAGTTAGGGTTAGGTTTAGGGTTAGGGTTAGGGTTAGGGTAAGTGTTAGGGTTAGGGTTAGGATAAGTGTAAGGGTTAAGGTTAGGGTTAGAATAAGGGTAAGGTTTAGAGTTTGGGTTAGCGTTAGGGTTAGGGTTAGGTAAGGTTTAGGGTTAGGTTAAGGATAAGTGTTAGGGTCATGGTAAGGGTTAGGGTAAGGTTAAGGGTTAGGGTTAGGTAAGGGTAAGTGTTAGGGTTAGGGTTAGGTTTAGGGTAAGGGTAAGGGTTAGGGTTAGGGTTAGGGTTAGGGTAAGGCTTAGGGTAAGGGAGAGAGTTAGGGTAAGGGTTAGTGTTAGGGTTAGTGTTAGGGTTAGGGATAGTGTAAGGGTAAGGGTTAGGGTTAGGGATAGGGTAAGGGCAAGTGTTAGGTTTAGGGTTAGGGTTAGGGTTAGGGTAAGGGTTAGGGTTAGGGTTAGGGTTAGGAATTAGGGTTAGGGTTAGTCTTAGGGTAAGGGTTAGGTATAATCTTAGGGTTAGGGTAATGGTAAGTGTTAGGGTTAGGGTTATGGTTAGGGTTAGGGTAAGAGTAAGTGTTAGGGTTCGGTTTAGGGTTAGGTTTAAGGTTAGTTGAAGGTTAGGGTAAGTGTTAGGGTTAGGGTTAGGGTTAGGGTTAGGATAAGGGTAAGGGTTAAGGTTAGGGTTAGGTTTAGCGTTAAAGTTAGGGTTAGGGTTAGGGTTAGGGTTAGTGTTAGGGTAAGGGTTAGGGTTAGGGTTAGGTTTAGGGTTAGGGTTAGGGTTAGGGAAAGGGTAAGGGTCAGAGTAAGGGTTAGGTTTAGTGTTAGGGTAATGATTAAGGTTAGGGTTAGGGTAAGGGTAAGGGTGAGGATTAGGGTTAAGTTTAGGGTTAGGATTAGGTTTAAGGTTAGGGTTAGGGTTAGGGTAAGGGTTAGGGTTATGGTTAGGGTTTGGGTTAGGGTTAAGGTTAGGGTTAGGGTAAGGGTTAGGGTTTGAGAAAGGGTAAGGGTTGGGTTAGGTTTAGGGTAAGGATTATGGTTAGGGTTAGGGTTAGGTTTAGCATTGAGGTTAGGGTTAGGGTTAGGGTAAGCGTAAGGGTTAGGGTTAGGTTTAGGGTTAGGGTTAGTGTAAGGATTAGGGTTAGGGTTATGGTTAGGGTAAGGGTTGTGGTTACGGTTAGGGGTAGCATTAAGTTTAGATTTAGGGTTAGGGTATGGTAAGGGTTAGGGTTAGGGTTAGGGGTTACGGTTAGGGTTAGGGTTAAGGTTACGTTTAGGGATAGGTTTAGGGTAAAGTTAAGGGTTAGGGTTAGGATTAGGGTTAGGCTTAAGGTTATTTTTAGGGTTAGGGAAAGGGTAAGGTTAAGGGTTAGGGTTAGGTTTAGGGTTAGGGGTTAGGGTTAGGGTTAGGTTTAGGGTAAGGGTAAGGATTAGGGTTAGGGTTAGGGTTATGGTTAGGGTTAGGCTTAGGGTTAGGGTATGGGTAAGGGTTAGGTTGAGGGTTATGGTTAGGGTAAGGGTAAGGGATAGGGTTAGGGTTAGGGTTAGGGTAAGGGTTAGCGTTAGGGTTAGGGTTAGGGTAAGCATAAGTGTTAGAGTTAGGGTTAGGGTTAGGTTTAGGGTAAGGGTAAGGGTTAGGGTTAGGGTTAGGTTTAGGTTTAAGGGTTAGGGTTATGGTTAGGGTTAGTGTTAGGGTAAGGGTTAGGGCTAGGTTTAGGGTTAGGGTAAGGGTAAGTGTTAGGGTTAGGGTTAGGGACAGGGTAAGTGTTAGGGTTAGGTTTAGGGTTATGGTTAGGTTTAGGGTTAGGGTTAGGGTTAGGTTTAGGATAAGGGTAAGGGTTAGGGTTAGGGTTTGGTTTAGGGTTAGGTTTAGGGGTTAGGGTTAGTGTTAGGTTTAGGATTAGGGTTAGGGTTAGGGTAAGCGAAAGAGTTAGGATAAGGGTAACCGTTAGGGTTTGGGTTAGGGTTAGGGTTAGGGTTAGGGTTAGTGTTAGGGTTAGGATTAGGGATAGGATTAGGGTTAGAGTTAGGGTAAGGGTAAGGGTGAGGGTTAGGGTTAGGGTTAGGGTTAAGCTAAGGGTTAGGTTTAGGGTAAGCGTTAAGGTTAGGGTTAGGGTTAGGGTAAGGGTAAGTGTTAGGGTTGGGGTTATTTTTAGGTTTACAGTTAGGGTTAGGGTAAGGGTAAGGGTGAGGGTGAGGGTTAGGGTTAGGGGTTAGGGTTAGGGTTAGGGTAAGAGTTAAGGTTAGGGTAAGGGTAAGTGTTAGTGTTACGCTTAATGTCAGGGTTAGGGTTAGGGTTAGGGTAAGGGTAAGGGTTAGGGTTATTGTTAGGGTTAGGATTAGGGTTAGGTTTAGGGTAAGGGTAAGGGTTAGGGTTAGGTTAAGGGTAAGTGTTAGGGTCAGGGTAAGGTTTAGGGTAAGGGTAAGGATTAGGGTTAGGTAAGGGTAAGTGTTAGGGTTAGGGTTAGGTTTAGGGTAAGGGTAACTGTTAGGGTTAGGGTTAGGGGTTAGGGTTAGGGTTAGCATAAGGGTTAGGGTTAGGCTTAGGTGTTAGGGTTAGGTTTAGTGTTAGGGTTAGGGTAAGGGTTAGGGTAAGGTAGAGGGTTAGGTTTAGGGTAAGGGTAAGTGTTAGGGTTAGGGTTAGTGTTAGGTTTAGTGTAAGGGTAAGGGTTAGGGTTAAGGTTAGGGTAAGGGTAAGTGTTAGGGTTAGGGTTAGGGGTTAGGGTTAGGGTTAGGATTAGGGTAAGGGTTAGGGTTAGGGTTAGGGTTAGGTTTAGGCTTAGGGTGAGGGTTAGGATAAGTGTTAGGTTTAGCTTTAGGGTTAGGGTTAGGGTAAGGGTAAGGGTTAGGGTTAGGTTTAGGTTTAGGGTTAGGGTTAGGGTTTGGGAAAGGGTAAGGGTTAGGGTAAGGGTTAGAGTTAGGGTAAGGATTAGGGTTAGGGTAAAGGTAAGGGTGAGGGTGTGGGTTAGGGTTAGGGTTAGGGTTAGGTTTAAGGTTAGAATTAGGGTTAGGTTAAGGTTAGGGTTATGGTTAGGGTTTGGGTTAGGGTAAGGGTTAGGGTTAGGGAAAGGATAAGGTTTAGGGTTAGGGTTATGGTTAGGGTAAGGATTAGGGTTAGCGTTAGCCTTAGGGTTAGCATTAAGGTTAGGGTTAGTGTTAGGGTAAGGCTAAAGGTTAGGGTTAGGGTTAGGGTTAGGGTAAGGATTAGGAATAGGGTTAGGGTTAGGGTAAGGGTTAGGGTTACGGTTAGGGTTAGCATTAAGTTTAGGGTTAGGGTTAGGGTAAGGGTAAGGGTTAGGGTTAGGGTTAGGGTTAGGTGTTAGGGTTAGGGTTAGGCTTAGGGTAAGCTTAACGGTTAGGATTAGGCTTAAGTTTAGAGTTAGGGTTAGGGGAAGGGTAAGGGTTAGCGTTATTGTTAGGGGTTAGGGTTAAGGTTAGGGTTATGGTTAGGGTAAGGTTAAGGGTTAAGCTTAGGGTTAGGGTTAGGTTAGGGTAAGGGTTAGTGTTAGGATAAGAGTTAGGGTTAGGAATAGGTTTAGCGTAAGGATTAGGTTTAGGGTTAGGGTTAGGGTAAGGATTAGGGTTTAGGTTAGGGTTAGGGTTAGGCATAGGTTGAGGGTAGGGGTAAGGGTTAGGTTGAGGGTTAGGGTTAGGTTTAGGGTTAGGGTTAGGGTAAATGTAAGAGATAGGGTTAGTGTTATGGTTAGGGTAAGGGTTAGGGTTAGGGTTAGGGTTAGCATTAATTTTAGGGTTAGGATTAGGGTTAGGGTAAGGATTAGGGTTAGGGTTACAGTTAGGCTTAGGTTTAGGGTAGGGGTAAGGGTTAGGTTGAGGGTTAGGGTTAGGTTTAAGGTTAGGGTTAGGGTAAGTGTAAGTGATAGGATTAGGGTTACGGTTAGGGTTAGGCTGAGGGTTAGGGTTAGGGTTAGGGTTAGGGTAAGGGTAAGTGTTAGGGTTAGGGTTAGGGTTAGGGTTAGGTTTAGGGTTAGGTTTAGGGTTAGGGTTAGGTTAGGATAAGGGTAAGGGTTAGGGTTCAGGTTAGGGTTAGGGTTTAGGGTTCAGGTTAGGTTTATTTTTAGGGTAAGGGTAAGTGTTAGGGTTAGGGTTAGGGTAAGGGTAAGTGTTAGGGTTAGGGTTAGGGTTAGTGTAAGGGTAAGTGTTAGGAATAGGGTTAGGTTTAGTGTTAGGTTTAGGGTTAAGGTTAGGGTTAGGTTTAGGATAAGTGTAAGAGTTAGGGTTTGTGTTAGGGTTAGTGTTAGGGGTTATGGTTAGGGTTAGGATTAGGGTTAGTGTTAGGGTAAGAGTAAGGGTGAGGGTTAGGGTTAGGTTTAGGTTTAGGGTTAGGGTAAGGGTTAGGGTTAGGGTAAGGGTTAAGGTTAGGGTTAATCTTAGGGTTAGGGTAAAGGTAAGTGTTAGGGTTAGGGTTAGTGTTAGGGGTTAGGGTTAGGGTTAGGGTTAGGGTAAGGTATAGGGTTATGGTTAGGGTTAGGGTAAGGGTAGGGTTAGGGTTAGGGTTAGGGTTAGGGTTAGGGTAAGGTATAGGGTTAGGGTTAGGGCTAGGGTAAGGGTGAGGTTTAGGTTTAGGGTGAGGGTTAGGTTTAGGGTTAGGGTTAGGGTTAGGAAAAGGGTTAGGTTTAGAGTTAGGGTTAGGGTTAAGATACGGGTAAGGGTTAGGGTTAGGAGTTAGGGTTAGGGTTAGGTTTAGGTTTGGGGTTAGGGTAAGGGTAAGGGTTAGGATAAGGTTAACGCTTAGGGTTAGTGTTAGGGTTAGGGTTAGGGGTTAGGGTTAGGGTTAGGGTAAGGGTTATTTTTAGGGTTAGGATTAGAGTAAGGATATGTGTGAGGGTTAGGGTTAGGTTTAGGGTTAGGGTCAGGGTAAGGGTAAGGGTTAGGGTTAGGGTTAGGGTTAAGCTTATTGTTAGGGTTAGGGTAAGGCTTAGGGTTAGGTTAAGGGTTACGGTAATAGTAAGGGTAAGTGTTAGGGTTAGGGTTATGGTTAGGATAAGGGTAAGGTGTAGGGTTATGTTTAGGGTTAGGGGTTAAGGTAAAGATTAGCTTTAGGGTTAGGATTTGGGTAAGGGGAATTATTAGGCTTAGGGTTAGGTTTAGGGTTAGGGTTATGTTTAGTGTTAGGGTTAGGGTTAGGGAAAGGGTTAGGGTTACGGTAAGGGTAAGGGTTAGGATTGGGGTTAGGGTTAGGGTTAGGTTTAGTGGTAGGGTTAGGGTTAGGGTTAGGGTAAGTGTTAGGGTTAGGGTTAGGGTTAGAGTTAGGGTTAGGGTTAGTGTTAGGGTAAGGGTAAGGGTTAGGGTTAGGTTTAGGGTTGGGGTTAGGGTAAGGGTAAGGGTTAGGGTTAGGTTTAGGGTTACGGTTAGGGTTTGAGTTAGGGTTAAGGTTAGGGTTAGGGTAAGGGTTAGGGTTAGGGTAAGGGTAAGTGTTAGGGTTGGGGTTAGGTTCAGGTTAAGGGTGAGGGTTAGGCTTAGGGTTAGGGTAAGGGTAAGGTTTAGGGTTATGGTTAGTGTTAGGGTTAGGGTAATGGTAAGGGTTAGGGTTAGGGTCAGGGTTAGGGTAAGCGTTAGGGTTATGGTTATGGTTAGGGTTAGGGTAAGGGTATGTGTTAGGGTTAGGGTTAAGGTTAGCGTTAGGGTTAGGGTAAGGTATAGCGTTAGGGTTAGGGTTAGGGTAAGGCTAAGTGTTTCGTTTGGGATAGGGTTAGGGTTGGGATTAGCGTAAATGTAAGGGTTAGGGTTATGTTTAGGTTTAGGGTTAGGTGTTAGGGTTAGGGTTAGGGTTAGGATAAGGGTAAGTGTTATGGTTATGTTTAGGGTTAGGGTTAGCGGTTGGACTCATGGTTAAGGTTAGAGTAAGGGTTAGAGTTACAGCTAGGTTTTGAGTTAGGGTTAAGGTTAGGGTTAGGGTAAGGGTTAGGGTTAGGGTAAGGGTAAGTGTTAGGGTTGGGGTTAGGGTTAGGGTTAGGTATAGGATTAGGGTAAGGGTAAGGGTTAGGGTTAGGGTTAGGGTAAGGGTAAGGGTTAGGGTTAGGGTTAGGGTTAGGGGTTAGGGTTAGGGTTAGGGTTAGTGTTAGGGTAAGGGTAAGGGTTAGGGTTAGGGTTAGGTTTAGGGTAAGGGTAAGGGTTAGGGTTAATGTTAAGGTTAGGGATAGGGTTAGCATTAGGGTTAGAGTTAGGGTTAGGGTTAGGTTGAGGTTTAGGGTTATGGTAAGGGTAAGGTTTAGGGTTAAGGTTAGGGTTTGGGTTAGGTTTAGGGTTAGGGTTAGGGTATGGGTAAGGGTTAGGTTTAGGGTTAGCGTTAAGCTTAGGGTTAGGTTTAGGGTTAGGCTTAGGGTTAGGGTAGGGGTAAGGGTTAGGGTGAGGGTTAGGGTTACGGTTAGGGTTAGGTAAGTGTATGGGTTAGGGTTAGGATTAGTGTTAGGGTTAAGGTTAGGGTTAGGGGTTATGGTTAGGGTTAGGATTAGGGTTAGTGTTAGGGTAAGAGTACGGGTGAGGTTTAGGGTTAGGATTAGGGTTAGGGTTAGGGTTAGGGTTAATCTTAGGGTTAGGGTAAAGGTAAGTGTTAGGGTTAGGGTTAGTGTTAGGGGTAAGGGTTAGGGTTAGGGTTCGGGTAAGGTATAAGGTTAGGGTTAGGATTAGGGTAAGGGTAAGTGTTAGGGTTAGGGTTAGGGTTAGGGTAAGGGTAAGGGTGAGGTTTAGGGTTAGGGTGAGGGTTAGGTTTAGGATTAGGGTTAGGGTTAGGGAAAGGGTTAGGTTTAGAGTTAGGGTTAGGGTTAAGATACGGGTAAGGGTTAGGGTTAGGGTTAGGAGTTAGGGTTAGGGTTAGGTTTAGGGTTAGGGTTAGGGTAAGGGTAAGGGTTAGGGTAAGGGTAAGGCTTAGGGTTAGTGTTAGGGTTAGGGTTAGGGGTTAGGTTTAGGGTTAGGGTAAGCCTTAGGTTTAGGGTTAGGGTTAGAGTAAGGTTATGGGTGAGGGTTAGGGTTAGGTTTAGGGTTAGGGTCAGTGTAAGGGTAAGGTTTAGGGTTAGGGTTAGGTTTAAGATTATTGTTAGGGTTAGGGTAAGGGTTAGGGTTAGGGATAGTGTAAGGGCAAGTGTTAGGTTTAGGGTTAGGGTTAGGGTAAGGGTTAGGGTTAGGGTTAGGGTTAGGGTTAGGAGTTAGGGTTAGTGTTAGGGTTAGGGTAAGGGTTAGGGGTAGGCTTAAGGTTAGGGTAATGGTAAGTGTTAGGATTAGGGTTATGGTTAGGGTTAGAGTAAGAGTAAGTGTTAAGGTTCGGTTTAGGGTTAGGTTTATGGTTACTTGAAGGTTACGGTAAGTGTTAGGGTTAGGGTTAAGGTTAGGGTTAGGTTTAAGGTTAGGGTTACGGTTAGGGTAAGGGTTAGGGTTATGGTTAGGGTTTGGTTTAGGGTTAAGGTTATGGTTAGGGTAAGGGTTACGGTTAGAGAAAGGGTAAGGGTTTGGGTTAGGGTTAGGGTTAGAGTAAGTATTAGGGTTAGGGTTAGGATTAGGGTTAGGGTTAGCATTAATGTTAGGGTTAGGGTTAGGGTAAGCGTAAGGGTTAGGGTTAGGGTTAGGGTTAGTGTAAGGATTAGGGTTAGGGTTAGGGTTAGGGTAAAGGTTAGGGTTACTGTTAGGGGTAGCATTAAGTTTAGATTTAAGGTTAGGGTAAGGTAATGGTTAGGGTTAGTGTTAGGGGTTAAGGTTAGGGTTAGGGTTAGGGTTAGGTTTAGGGTTAGGTTTAGGGTAAAGTTAAGGGTTAGGGTTAGGATTAGGGTTAGGCTTAAGGTTATTTTTAGGGTTATTGTAAGAGTTAGGGTTAGGGTTAGTCTTAGGATTAGTGTTAGGGTAAGGGTTAGGGCTAGGTTTAGGGTTACGGTAAGGGTAAATGTTAGGGTTAGGGTTAGGGTCAGGGTAAGTGTTAGGGTTAGGTTTAGGGTTATGGTTAGGTTTAGGGTTAGGGTTAGGTTTAGGATAAGGGTTAGGGTTAGGGTTAGGGTTAGGGTTAGGGGTTAGGTTTAGTGTTAGGTTTAGGATTAGGGTTAGGTTTAGGGTTAGGGTTTGGGTTAGGATTAGGGTTAGACTTAGGGTAAAGGTAAGTGTGAGGGATAGGGTTAGGGTTAGGGTTAGGGTTAGGCTAAGGGTTATTGTTAGGTTTAGGGTAAGGGTTAAGGTTAGGGTTAGGGTTAGGGTAAGGGTAAGTGTTAGGGTTGGGGTTATTGTTAGGTTTAGAGTTAGAGTTAGGGTAAGGGTAAGGGTTAGGGTGAGGGTTAGGGTTAATGGTTAGGGTTAGGGTTAGGGTAAGAGTTAGGGTTAGGGTAAGGGTAAGTGTTAGGGTTACGGTTAGTGTTAGGGTTAGGGTTAGGGTTAGGGTAAGCGTAACGGTTATGGTTATCGTTAGGGTTAGGATTAGGGTTAGGTTTAGGGTAAGCGTAAGGGTTAGGGTTAGGTTAAGGGTAAGTGTTAGGATCAGGGTAAGGTTTAGGGTAAGGGTAAGGATTAGGGTTAGGTAAGGGTAAGTGTTAGGGTTAGGGTTAGGTTTAGGGTAAGGGTAACTGTTAGGGTTAGGGTTAGGGTTAGGGGTTAGGGTTAGGGTTAGCATAAGGGTTAGGGTTAGGCTTAGGTGTTAGGGTTAGGTTTAGGGTTAGGGTTAGGGTAAGGGTTAGGGTAAGGTAGAGGTTTAGGTTTAGGGTAAGGGTAAGTGTTAGGGTTAGGTTTAGTGTTGGGTTTAGTGTAAGGGTAAGGGTTAGGGTTAAGGTTAGGGTAAGGGTAAGTGTTAGGGTTAGGGTTAGGGGTTAGGGTTAGGGTTAGGATTAGGGTAAGGGTTAGGGTTAGGGTTAGGTTTAGGTTTAGGGTGAGGGTTAGGGTAAGTGTTAGGTTTAGGTTTAGGGTTAGGGTTTGTGAAAGTGTAAGGGTTAGGGTAAGGGTTAGAGTTAGGGTAAGGATTAGGGTTAGGTTAAAGGTAAGGGTGAGGGTGTGGGTTAGGGTTAGGGTTAGGGTTAGGTTTAAGGTTAGAATTAGGGTTAGGGTAAGGTTAAGGTTAGGGTTAGGGTTAGGGTTAGGGTTAGGGTAAGGGTTAGGGTTAGGAATAGGGTTAGCGTAAGGATTAGGTTTAGGGTTAGGGTTAGGGTTAGGGTTAGTGGTTAGGGTTAGGTTTAGGGTTAGGGTAAGGTTAAGGGTTAAGCTTAGGGTTAGGGTTAGGTTAGGGTAAGGGTTAGTGTTAGGGTAAGGGTTAGGGTTAGGAATAGGGTTAGCGTAAGGATTAGGTTTAGGGTTAGGGTTAGGGTAAGGATTAGGGTTTAGGTTAGGGTTAGGGTTAGGCATAGGGTTAGGGTAGGGGTAAGGGTTAGGTTGAGGGTTAGGGTTATGTTTAGGGTTAGGATTAGTGTAAATGTAAGAGATAGGGTTAGTGTTATGGTTAGGGTAAGGGTTAGGGTTACGGTTTTGGTTAGCATTAATTTTAGGGTTAGGGTTCTGGTTAGGGTAAGGATTAGGGTTAGGGTTCGGGTTAGGCTTAGGGTTAGGGTTAGGGTAGGGTTAAGGGTTAGTTTGAGGGTTAGGGTTAGGTTTAGGGTTAGGGTTAGGGTAAGTTTAAGTGATAGGGTTAGGGTTACGGTTAGGGTTAGGCTGAGGGTTAGGGTTAGGGTTAGGTTTGGGGATTAGGGTTAGGGTTAGGTTTAGTGTTAGGGAAAGGGTTAGGGTTAGGGTAAGGGTTACGGTTAGGGTTAGGGTAATCATTAAGGTTAGGGTTAGGGTAAGGGTGAGGGTGAGGTTTAGGGTTAGGTTTAGGGTTAGGGTTAGGTTTAAGGTTAGGGTTAGGGTTAGGGTAAGGTTTAGGGTTATGGTTAGTGTTTGGGTTAGGGTTATGGTTATGGTTAGGGTAAGGATTAGGGTTAGAGAATGGGTAAGGGTTTGGGTTAGGGTTAGGGTTAGGGTAAGGATTAGGGTTTGGGTTAGGGTTAGGGTTAGGATTAATGTTAGGGTTAGGGTTAGGGTAAGCGTAAGTGTTAGGGTTAGGGTTAGGGTTAGGGTAAGTGTTAGGGTTAGGGTTAGGGTTAGTGTAAGGGTAAGTGTTAGGATTAGGGTTAGATTTAGGGTTAGGTTTAGGGTTAAGTTTAGGGTTAGGTTTAGGATAAGGGTTAGGGTTAGGGTAAGGGTTAAGGTTAGGGTTAATCTTAGGGTTAGGGTAAATGTAAGTGTTAGGGTTAGGGTTAGTGTTAGGGGTTAGTGTTAGGGTTAGGGTTAGGGTAAGGTATAGGGTTATCGTTAGGGTTAGGGTAAGGGTAGGGTTAGGGTTAGGGTTAGGGTTATGGTTAGGGTAAGGTATAGGGTTATCGTTAGGGTTAGGGTAAGGGTAGGGTTAGGGTTAGGGTTAGGGTTATGGTTAGGGTAAGGTATAGGGTTATGTTTAGGGTTAGGGTAAGGGTAAGTGTTAGGGTTAGGGTTATGTTTAGGATAAGGGTAAGGTTTAGGGTTATGTTTAGAGTTAGTGGCTAAGGTAAAGATTAGCTTTAGGGTTTGGATTTGGGTAAGGGGAATTATTAGGCTTAGGGTTAGGGTTAGGGTTAGGATTAGGTTTAGGGTTAAGGTTATGTTTAGTGTTAGAGTTAGGGTTAGGGAAAGGGTTAGGGTTAAGCTAAGGGTAAGGGTTAGGATTAGGGTTAGGGTTAGGATTAGGTTTAATGGTAGGGTTAGGGTTAGGGTTAGGGTAAGTGTTAGGGTTAGGGTTAGGGTTAGGGTTAGGGTTAGTGTTAGGGTAAGGGTAATGGTTAGGGTTAGGGTTAGGTTTAGGTTTGGGGTTAGGGTAAGGGTAAGGGTTAGGGTTAGGGTCAGGGTTACGGTTAGGGTTTGAGTTAGGGTTAAGGTTAGGGTTAGGGTAAGGGTTAGGGTTAGGGTAATGGTAAGTGTTAAGGTTGGGGTTAGGTTCAGGTTAAGGGTAATGGTTAGGGTTAGGGTTAGGTTATGGGTAAGGGTAAGGGTTAGGTTTATGGTTAGGGTTAGGGTTAGGGTAAGGGTAAGGGTTAGAGTTAGGGTTAGGGTAAGGTTTAGGGTTATGGTTATGGTTAGGGTTAGGGTAAGGGTATGGGTTAGGGTTAGGGTTAGGGTTAGCGTTAGGGTTAGGGTAAGGTATAGGGTTAGGGTTAGGGTTAGGGTAAGGCTAAGTGTTAGGGTTAGGGTTAGGGTTAGGGTTTGGATTAGCGTAAATGTAAGGGTTAGGGTTATGTTTTGGTTTAGGGTTAGGTGTTAGGGTTAGGGTTAGGGTTAGGATAAGGGTAACTGTTATGGTTATTGTTAGGGTTAGGGTTAGCGGTTAGACTCAGGGTTAAGGTTAGAGTAAGGGTTAGAGTTACAGTTTGGTTTTGAGTTAGGGTTAAGGTTAGGGTTAGGGTAAGGGTTAGGGTTAGGGTAAGGGTAAGTGTTAGGGTTGGGGTTAGGGTTAGGGTTAGGGATAGGGTTAGGGTAAGGGTAAGGGTTAGGGTTAGGGTTAGGGTTAGGGTAAGGGTAAGGGTTAGGGTTAGGGTTAGGGGTTAGGGTTAGGTTTAGGGTTAGGGTTAGTGTTAGGGTAAGGGTAAGGGTTAGGTTAGGGTTAGGTTTAGGGTAAGGGTAAGGGTTAGGGTTAATGTTAGGGTTAGGTTTAGGGTTAGCGTTAGGGTTAGAGTTAGGGTTAGTGTTAGGTTTAGGGTTAGGGTTATGGTAAGGGTAAGGTTTAGGGTTAAGGTTAGGGTTAGGGTTAGGTTTAGGGTTAGGGTTAGGGTATGGGTAAGGGTTAGGTTTAGGGTTAGCGTTAAGCTTAGGGTTAGGTTTAGGGTTAGGCTTAGGGTTAGGGTAGGGTTAAGGGTTAGGGTGAGGGTTAGGTTTACGGTTAGGGTTAGGTAATGGTATGGGTTAGGGTTAGGGTTAGGGTTAGTGTTAGGGTTAGGGTTAGGGGTTAGGTTTAGGGTTAGGGTAAGCCTTAGTTTTAGGGTTAGGGTTAGAGTAAGGTTATGGGTGAGGGTTAGGGTTAGGTTTAGGGTTAGGGTCAGGGTAAGGGTAAGGGTTAGGGTTAGGGTTAGGGTTAAGATTATTGTTAGGGTTAGGGTAAGGGTTAGGGTTAGGGATAGGGTAAGGGCAAGTGTTAGGTTTAGGGTTAGAGTTAGGGTTACGGTAAGGGTTAGGGTTATGGTTAGAGTTAGGAGTTAGGGTTAGGGTTAGGGTTAGGGTAAGGGTTAGGGTTAGGCTTAAGGTTAGGGTAATGGTAAGAGTTAGGGTTAGGGTTATGGTTAGGATTAGGGTAAGAGTAAGTGTTAGGGTTCGGTTTAGGGTTAGGTTTAAGGTTAGTTGAAGGTTAGGGTAAGTGTTAGGGTTAGGGTTAGGGTTAGGATAAGGGTAAGGGTTAGGGTTAGGGTTAGGGTTAGGGGTTAGGGTTAGGGTTAGGTTTAGGGATTAGGGTTAGGGTTAGGTTTAGTGTTAGGGTAAGGGTTAGGGTTAGGGTTATGGAAAGGGTAAGGTTTAGGATAAGGGTTACGGTTAGGGTTAGGGTAATCATTAAGGTTAGGGTTAGGGTAAGGGTAAGGGTGAGGTTTAGGGTTAGGTTTAGGGTTAGGGTTAGGTTTAAGGTTAGGGTTAGGGTTAGGGTAAGGGTTAGGGTTATGGTTAGTGTTTGGGTTAGGGTTAAGGTTATGGTTAGGGTAAGGATTAGGGTTAGAGAATGGGTAAGGGTTTGGGTTAGGGTTAGGTTTAGGGTAAGGATTAGGGTTTGGGTTAGGGTTAGCGTTAGGATTAATGTTAGGGTTAGGGTTAGGGTAAGCGTAAGTGTTAGGGTTAGGGTTAGGGTTAGGGTTCGTGTAAGGATTAGGGTTAGGGTTAGGGTTAGGGTAAGGGTTAGGTTTACGGTTAGGGGTAGCATTAAGTTTAGATTTAGGGTTAGGGTAAGGTAAGGGTTAGGGTTAGTGTTAGGGGTTAGGGTTAGGGTTAGGGTGAGGGTTAGGTTTAGGGTAAAGTTAAGAGTTAGGGTTAGGGTTAGGCTTAGGGTTAGGATATGGGTAAGGGTTAGGTTGAGGGTTATGATTAGGGTAAGGGTAAGGGATAGGCTTAGGGTTAGGGTAAGGTTTAGCGTTAGGGTTAGGGTTAGGGTTAGCATTAAGTTTAAGGTTAGGGTTAGGGTAAGAGTAAGGGTTAGGGTTAGGGTTAGGGTTAGCATTAAGGTTAGGGTTAGGGTTAGGGTAAGGTTAAGGGTTAGGATTAGGGTTTGGGTTAGGGTTAAGGTCAGGGTGAGCGTAAGGGTTAGGGTTAGGGAAAGGGTAAGGGTTTGGGTTAGGGTTAGGTTTAGGGTAAGGATTAGGGTTAGGGTTAGGGTTAGCATTAAGTTTAGGGTTAGGGTTAGGGTAAGGGTAAGGGTTAGGGTTAGGGTTAGCGTTAGAATTAAGGTTAGGGTTAGGGTAAGGATTAGGGTTAGGGTTAGGTTTAGGGTAAGGGTTAGGGTTAGGTTTAGCATTAAGGTTAGGGTTAGGGTTAGGGTAAGGTTAAGGGTTAGGGTTAGGGTTAGGGGTTAGGGTTAGGGTTAGGTTTAGGTTTAGGGTTAGGGTTAGGGTAAGGTTAAGGTTAGGGTTAGGATTAGGGTTAGGGTTAGGGTTAGGGTAAGGGTTAGGGTTAGGTTTAGGATTAAAATAAGGGTTAGGGTTAGGGTTAGGGTTAGGGTAAGGGTTAAGGTTAGGGTTAGGTTTAGAGTTATGGTTATGGTTAGGGTAAGGGTTAGGGTTAGGGTTAGGGTTGGGGTTAGGGTTAGGGTTACGGTTAGGGTTAGGCTTAAGGTTAGAGTTAGGGTTAGGGTAAGGGTTGGGGTAAGGGTTAGGTTTAGGGTTAGGGGTTAGGGTTAGGGTTAGGGTAAGGGTTAGGGTTAGGGTTAGTGTTAGGGTTAGGGTAAGGGGAAGGATTAGGATAAGGGTTAGACGTTAGGGTTAGGGTTAGGGTTAGGATAAAAGTAAGTGTTAGGGTTAGGGTTAGGGTTAGGGTAGGGTTAGGTTTAGGGTTAGGGTTAGGGTAAGGGTAAGGTTTAGGGTTAGGGTTAGGGTAGGGTTAAGTTTTGGGCTAGGGATAGGGTTAGCGTTTAGAGTTAGGGTTAAGGTTAGAGTAAGGGTTAGGGTTACTGTTAGGGTTTGAGTTAGGGTTAAGTTTAGGGTTAGGGTTAGGGGTAGGGTTAGGGTAAGTGTTAGGGTTAGGGTTAGGTTTAAGGGTTAGTGTTAGGGTTAACGTTAGGGTTAAGGTAAGGTTTAGGGTTAGGTTTAGGGTTAGGATATGGGTAAGGGTTAGGTTGAGTGTTAGGGTTAGGGTTAGGGTAAGGATAACGCATAGGGTTAGGTTTAGGGTTAGGGATAGGGTAAGGGTTAGGGTTAGGTTTAGGGTTAGGGTAAGGTTAAGTGTTAGGGTTAGGGTTAGGGTTAGGTTAAGGGTAAGTGTTAGGGTTAGGTTTAGTGTTAGGCTTAGGTTTATTGTTAGGGTTAGGGTTGGGGTTAAGTTTAGGATAAGGGTAAGGGTAAGGGTTAGGGTTAGGGTTAGTGTTAGTGTAAGGGGTAAGGTTAGGGTTAATCTTAGGTTTAGGATAAGGGTAAGGTTTAGGGATAGATTTAGGGTTAGGGTTAGGATTAGGTTTAGGTTTAAGGTTAGGGTTACGGTTAGGGTAAAGGTAAGTGTTAGGTTTATGGTTACGGTTAAGGTTAGGTTAAGGGTATGGGTTAGGGTTAGGTTTAGGGTTAGGGTTAGGTTTAGGGTTAGGGTTAGGGTAAGTGTTAGGTTTAGGGTTAGGGTTAGGGTTAGGACAAGTGTGAGGGTTAGGGTTAGTGTTAGAGTAAGGGTAAGATTTAGAGTTGGGGTTAGCGTTAGGGTTAGGGTTAGGGTAAGGGTAAGGGTTAGGTTTAGGGTAAAGTTAAGGGTTAGGGTTAGGATTAGGGTTAGGCTTAAGGTTATTTTTAGGGTTATTGTAAGAGTTAGGGTTAGGGTTAGGCTTAGGATTAGTGTTAGGGTAAGGGTTAGGGCTAGGTTTAGGGTTACGGTAAGGGTAAATGTTAGGGTTAGGGTTAGGGTCAGGGTAAGTGTTAGGGTTAGGTTTAGGGTTATGGTTAGGTTTAGGGTTAGGGTTAGGTTTAGGATAAGGGGAAGGGTTAGGGTTAGGGTTAGGGTTAGGGTTAGGGGTTAGGTTTAGTGTTAGGTTTAGGATTAGGGTTAGGTTTAGGGTTAGGGTTTGGGTTAGGATTAGGGTTAGACTTAGGGTAAAGGTAAGTGTGAGGGATAGGGTTAGGGTTAGGGTTAGGGTTAGGCTAAGGGTTATTGTTAGGTTTAGGGTAAGGGTTAAGGTTAGGGTTAGGGTTAGGGTAAGGGTAAGTGTTAGGGTTGGGGTTATTGTTAGGTTTAGAGTTAGAGTTAGGGTAAGGGTAAGGGTTAGGGTGAGGGTTAGGGTTAATGGTTAGGGTTAGGGTTAGGGTAAGAGTTAGGGTTAGGGTAAGGGTAAGTGTTAGGGTTACGGTTAGTGTTAGGGTTAGGGTTAGGGTTAGGGTAAGCGTAACGGTTATGGTTATCGTTAGGGTTAGGATTAGGGTTAGGTTTAGGGTAAGCGTAAGGGTTAGGGTTAGGTTAAGGGTAAGTGTTAGGATCAGGGTAAGGTTTAGGGTAAGGGTAAGGATTAGGGTTAGGTAAGGGTAAGTGTTAGGGTTAGGGTTAGGTTTAGGGTAAGGGTAACTGTTAGGGTTAGGGTTAGGGTTAGGGGTTAGGGTTAGGGTTAGCATAAGGGTTAGGGTTAGGCTTAGGTGTTAGGGTTAGGTTTAGGGTTAGGGTTAGGGTAAGGGTTAGGGTAAGGTAGAGGTTTAGGTTTAGGGTAAGGGTAAGTGTTAGGGTTAGGTTTAGTGTTGGGTTTAGTGTAAGGGTAAGGGTTAGGGTTAAGGTTAGGGTAAGGGTAAGTGTTAGGGTTAGGGTTAGGGGTTAGGGTTAGGGTTAGGATTAGGGTAAGGGTTAGGGTTAGGGTTAGGTTTAGGTTTAGGGTGAGGGTTAGGGTAAGTGTTAGGTTTAGGTTTAGGGTTAGGGTTTGTGAAAGTGTAAGGGTTAGGGTAAGGGTTAGAGTTAGGGTAAGGATTAGGGTTAGGTTAAAGGTAAGGGTGAGGGTGTGGGTTAGGGTTAGGGTTAGGGTTAGGTTTAAGGTTAGAATTAGGGTTAGGGTAAGGTTAAGGTTAGGGTTAGGGTTAGGGTTAGGGTTAGGGTAAGGGTTAGGGTTAGGAATAGGGTTAGCGTAAGGATTAGGTTTAGGGTTAGGGTTAGGGTTAGGGTTAGTGGTTAGGGTTAGGTTTAGGGTTAGGGTAAGGTTAAGGGTTAAGCTTAGGGTTAGGGTTAGGTTAGGGTAAGGGTTAGTGTTAGGGTAAGGGTTAGGGTTAGGAATAGGGTTAGCGTAAGGATTAGGTTTAGGGTTAGGGTTAGGGTAAGGATTAGGGTTTAGGTTAGGGTTAGGGTTAGGCATAGGGTTAGGGTAGGGGTAAGGGTTAGGTTGAGGGTTAGGGTTATGTTTAGGGTTAGGATTAGTGTAAATGTAAGAGATAGGGTTAGTGTTATGGTTAGGGTAAGGGTTAGGGTTACGGTTTTGGTTAGCATTAATTTTAGGGTTAGGGTTCTGGTTAGGGTAAGGATTAGGGTTAGGGTTCGGGTTAGGCTTAGGGTTAGGGTTAGGGTAGGGTTAAGGGTTAGTTTGAGGGTTAGGGTTAGGTTTAGGGTTAGGGTTAGGGTAAGTTTAAGTGATAGGGTTAGGGTTACGGTTAGGGTTAGGCTGAGGGTTAGGGTTAGGGTTAGGTTTGGGGATTAGGGTTAGGGTTAGGTTTAGTGTTAGGGAAAGGGTTAGGGTTAGGGTTAGATTTAGGGTTAGGGTTAGGGTTAGGGAAAGGGTAAGGTTTAGGGTAAGGGTTACGGTTAGGGTTAGGGTAATCATTAAGGTTAGGGTTAGGGTAAGGGTGAGGGTGAGGTTTAGGGTTAGGTTAGGGTTAGGGTTAGGTTTAAGGTTAGGGTTAGGGTTAGGGTAAGGTTTAGGGTTATGGTTAGTGTTTGGGTTAGGGTTATGGTTATGGTTAGGGTAAGGATTAGGGTTAGAGAATGGGTAAGGGTTTGGGTTAGGGTTAGGGTTAGGGTAAGGATTAGGGTTTGGGTTAGGGTTAGGGTTAGGATTAATGTTAGGGTTAGGGTTAGGGTAAGCGTAAGTGTTAGGGTTAGGGTTAGGGTTAGGGTAAGTGTTAGGGTTAGGGTTAGGGTTAGTGTAAGGGTAAGTGTTAGGATTAGGGTTAGATTTAGGGTTAGGTTTAGGGTTAAGTTTAGGGTTAGGTTTAGGATAAGGGTTAGGGTTAGGGTAAGGGTTAAGGTTAGGGTTAATCTTAGGGTTAGGGTAAATGTAAGTGTTAGGGTTAGGGTTAGTGTTAGGGGTTAGTGTTAGGGTTAGGGTTAGGGTAAGGTATAGGGTTATCGTTAGGGTTAGGGTAAGGGTAGGGTTAGGGTTAGGGTTAGGGTTATGGTTAGGGTAAGGTATAGGGTTATCGTTAGGGTTAGGGTAAGGGTAGGGTTAGGGTTAGGGTTAGGGTTATGGTTAGGGTAAGGTATAGGGTTATGTTTAGGGTTAGGGTAAGGGTAAGTGTTAGGGTTAGGGTTATGTTTAGGATAAGGGTAAGGTTTAGGGTTATGTTTAGAGTTAGTGGCTAAGGTAAAGATTAGCTTTAGGGTTTGGATTTGGGTAAGGGGAATTATTAGGCTTAGGGTTAGGGTTAGGGTTAGGATTAGGTTTAGGGTTAAGGTTATGTTTAGTGTTAGGGTTAGGGTTAGGGAAAGGGTTAGGGTTAAGCTAAGGGTAAGGGTTAGGATTAGGGTTAGGGTTAGGATTAGGTTTAATGGTAGGGTTAGGGTTAGGGTTAGGGTAAGTGTTAGGGTTAGGGTTAGGGTTAGGGTTAGGGTTAGTGTTAGGGTAAGGGTAATGGTTAGGGTTAGGGTTAGGTTTAGGTTTGGGGTTAGGGTAAGGGTAAGGGTTAGGGTTAGGGTCAGGGTTACGGTTAGGGTTTGAGTTAGGGTTAAGGTTAGGGTTAGGGTAAGGGTTAGGGTTAGGGTAATGGTAAGTGTTAAGGTTGGGGTTAGGTTCAGGTTAAGGGTAATGGTTAGGGTTAGGGTTAGGTTATGGGTAAGGGTAAGGGTTAGGTTTATGGTTAGGGTTAGGGTTAGGGTAAGGGTAAGGGTTAGAGTTAGGGTTAGGGTAAGGTTTAGGGTTATGGTTATGGTTAGGGTTAGGGTAAGGGTATGGGTTAGGGTTAGGGTTAGGGTTAGCGTTAGGGTTAGGGTAAGGTATAGGGTTAGGGTTAGGGTTAGGGTAAGGCTAAGTGTTAGGGTTAGGGTTAGGGTTAGGGTTTGGATTAGCGTAAATGTAAGGGTTAGGGTTATGTTTTGGTTTAGGGTTAGGTGTTAGGGTTAGGGTTAGGGTTAGGATAAGGGTAACTGTTATGGTTATTGTTAGGGTTAGGGTTAGCGGTTAGACTCAGGGTTAAGGTTAGAGTAAGGGTTAGAGTTACAGTTTGGTTTTGAGTTAGGGTTAAGGTTAGGGTTAGGGTAAGGGTTAGGGTTAGGGTAAGGGTAAGTGTTAGGGTTGGGGTTAGGGTTAGGGTTAGGGATAGGGTTAGGGTAAGGGTAAGGGTTAGGGTTAGGGTTAGGGTTAGGGTAAGGGTAAGGGTTAGGGTTAGGGTTAGGGGTTAGGGTTAGGTTTAGGGTTAGGGTTAGTGTTAGGGTAAGGGTAAGGGTTAGGTTAGGGTTAGGTTTAGGGTAAGGGTAAGGGTTAGGGTTAATGTTAGGGTTAGGTTTAGGGTTAGCGTTAGGGTTAGAGTTAGGGTTAGTGTTAGGTTTAGGGTTAGGGTTATGGTAAGGGTAAGGTTTAGGGTTAAGGTTAGGGTTAGGGTTAGGTTTAGGGTTAGGGTTAGGGTATGGGTAAGGGTTAGGTTTAGGGTTAGCGTTAAGCTTAGGGTTAGGTTTAGGGTTAGGCTTAGGGTTAGGGTAGGGTTAAGGGTTAGGGTGAGGGTTAGGTTTACGGTTAGGGTTAGGTAATGGTATGGGTTAGGGTTAGGGTTAGGGTTAGTGTTAGGGTTAGGGTTAGGGGTTAGGTTTAGGGTTAGGGTAAGCCTTAGTTTTAGGGTTAGGGTTAGAGTAAGGTTATGGGTGAGGGTTAGGGTTAGGTTTAGTGTTAGGGTCAGGGTAAGGGTAAGGGTTAGGGTTAGGGTTAGGGTTAACATTATTGTTAGGGTTAGGGTAAGGGTTAGGGTTAGGGATAGGGTAAGGGCAAGTGTTAGGTTTAGGGTTAGAGTTAGGGTTACGGTAAGGGTTAGGGTTATGGTTAGAGTTAGGAGTTAGGGTTAGGGTTAGGGTTATGGTAAGGGTTAGGGTTAGGCTTAAGGTTAGGGTAATGGTAAGAGTTAGGGTTAGGGTTATGGTTAGGATTAGGGTAAGAGTAAGTGTTAGGGTTCGGTTTAGGGTTAGGTTTAAGGTTAGTTGAAGGTTAGGGTAAGTGTTAGGGTTAGGGTTAGGGTTAGGATAAGGGTAAGGGTTAGGGTTAGGGTTAGGGTTAGGGTTAGGGGTTAGGGTTAGGGTTAGGTTTAGGGATTAGGGTTAGGGTTAGGTTTAGTGTTAGGGTAAAGGTTAGGGTTAGGGTTAGATTTAGGGTTAGGGTTAGGGTTAGGGAAAGGGTAAGGTTTAGGGTAAGGGTTACGGTTAGGGTTAGGGTAATCATTAAGGTTAGGGTTAGGGTAAGGGTAAGGGTGAGGTTTAGGGTTAGGTTTAGGGTTAGGGTTAGGTTTAAGGTTAGGGTTAGGGTTAGGGTAAGGGTTAGGGTTATGGTTAGTGTTTGGGTTAGGGTTAAGGTTATGGTTAGGGTAAGGATTAGGGTTAGAGAATGGGTAAGGGTTTGGGTTAGGGTTAGGTTTAGGGTAAGGATTAGGGTTTGGGTTAGGGTTAGGGTTAGGATTAATGTTAGGGTTAGGGTTAGGGTAAGCGTAAGTGTTAGGGTTAGGGTTAGGGTTAGGGTTAGTGTAAGGATTAGGGTTAGGGTTAGGGTTAGGGTAAGGGTTAGGTTTACGGTTAGGGGTAGCATTAAGTTTAGATTTAGGGTTAGGGTAAGGTAAGGGTTAGGGTTAGTGTTAGGGGTTAGGGTTAGGGTTAGGGTGAGGGTTAGGTTTAGGGTAAAGTTAAGGGTTAGGGTTAGGGTTAGGCTTAGGGTTAGGATATGGGTAAGGGTTAGGTTGAGGGTTATGATTAGGGTAAGGGTAAGGGATAGGCTTAGGGTTAGGGTAAGGTTTAGCGTTAGGGTTAGGGTTAGGGTTAGCATTAAGTTTAGGGTTAGGGTTAGGGTAAGAGTAAGGGTTAGGGTTAGGGTTAGGGTTAGCATTAAGGTTAGGGTTAGGGTTAGGGTAAGGTTAAGGGTTAGGATTAGGGTTTGGGTTAGGGTTAAGGTCAGGGTGAGCGTAAGGGTTAGGGTTAGGGAAAGGGTAAGGGTTTGGGTTAGGGTTAGGTTTAGGGTAAGGATTAGGGTTAGGGTTAGGGTTAGCATTAAGTTTAGGGTTAGGGTTAGGGTAAGGGTAAGGGTTAGGGTTAGGGTTAGGGTTAGAATTAAGGTTAGGGTTAGGGTAAGGATTAGGGTTAGGGTTAGGTTTAGGGTAAGGGTTAGGGTTAGCATTAAGGTTAGGGTTAGGGTTAGGGTAAGGTTAAGGGTTAGGGTTAGGGTTAGGGGTTAGGGTTAGGGTTAGGTTTAGGTTTAGGGTTAGGGTTAGGGTAAGGTTAAGGTTAGGGTTAGGATTAGGGTTAGGGTTAGGGTTAGGGTAAGGGTTAGGGTTAGGTTTAGGATTAAAATAAGGGTTAGGGTTAGGGTTAGGGTTAGGGTAAGGGTTAAGGTTAGGGTTAGGTTTAGGGTTATGGTTATGGTTAGGGTAAGGGTTAGGGTTAGGGTTAGGGTTGGGGTTAGGGTTAGGGTTAGGGTTAGGGTTAGGCTTAAGGTTAGAGTTAGGGTTAGGGTAAGGGTTGGGGTAAGGATTAGGTTTAGGGTTAGGGGTTAGGGTTAGGGTTAGGGTAAGGGTTAGGGTTAGGGTTAGTGTTAGGGTTAGGGTAAGGGGAAGGGTTAGGATAAGGGTTAGAGGTTAGGGTTAGGGTTAGGGTTAGGATAAAAGTAAGTGTTAGGGTTAGGGTTAGGGTTAGGGTAGGGTTAGGTTTAGGGTTAGGGTTAGGGTAAGGGTAAGGTTTAGGGTTAGGGTTAGGGTAGGGTTAAGTTTTGGGCTAGGGATAGGGTTAGCGTTTAGAGTTAGGGTTAAGGTTAGAGTAAGGGTTAGGGTTACTGTTAGGGTTTGAGTTAGGGTTAAGTTTAGGGTTAGGGTTAGGGGTAGGGTTAGGGTAAGTGTTAGGGTTAGGGTTAGGTTTAAGGGTTAGTGTTAGGGTTAACGTTAGGGTTAAGGTAAGGTTTAGGGTTAGGTTTAGGGTTAGGATATGGGTAAGGGTTAGGTTGAGTGTTAGGGTTAGGGTTAGGGTAAGGGTAACGCATAGGGTTAGGTTTAGGGTTAGGGATAGGGTAAGGGTTAGGGTTAGGTTTAGGGTTAGGGTAAGGTTAAGTGTTAGGGTTAGGGTTAGGGTTAGGTTAAGGGTAAGTGTTAGGGTTAGGTTTAGGGTTAGGCTTAGGTTTATTGTTAGGGTTAGGGTTGGGGTTAAGTTTAGGATAAGGGTAAGGGTAAGGGTTAGGGTTAGGGTTAGTGTTAGTGTAAGGGGTAAGGTTAGGGTTAATCTTAGGTTTAGGATAAGGGTAAGGTTTAGGGATAGATTTAGGGTTAGGGTTAGGATTAGGTTTAGGTTTAAGGTTAGGGTTACGGTTAGGGTAAAGGTAAGTGTTAGCTTTATGGTTACGGTTAAGGTTAGGTTAAGGGTATGGGTTAGGGTTAGGTTTAGGGTTAGGGTTAGGTTTAGGGTTAGGGTTAGGGTAAGTGTTAGGTTTAGGGTTAGGGTTAGGGTTAGGACAAGTGTAAGGGTTAGGGTTAGTGTTAGAGTAAGGGTAAGATTTAGAGTTGGGGTTAGCATTAGGGTTAGGGTTAGGGTAAGGGTAAGGGTTAGGTTTAGAGTAGGGTTAGGTGTAGGGTTAGGTTTAGGGTTAGGGTAAGTGTTAGGGTTAGGGTTAGGGTTAGGGTAAGGGTAAGGGTTAGGGTTAGGATTAGGGTAAGGTTTAGGGTTAGGGTTAGGGTAAGGGTAAGGGTTAGGGTTAGGTTAAGGGTAATTGTTAGAGTCAGGGTAAGCGTTAGGGTAAGGTTAAGTGTTAGGGTTAGGGTTAGGTTTAGGTTAAGGGTAAGGGTGAGGGTTAGGGTTAGGGTTAGGGGTTAGGGTTAGGGTCAGGGTTAGGGTAAGGGTTAGGGTAAGGTAGAGGTTTAGGGTTAGGGTAAGGGTAAGTGTTACGGTTAGGGTTAGGATTAGGGTTAGTGTAAGGATAAGGGTTAGGGTTAGGGAAAGGTAAAGGGTTAGGGTTAGGGTTAGGCTTAAGGTTAGGGTTAGGGTAAGGGTAAGGGTAAGGGTTAGGTTTAGGGTTAGCGTTAGCGGTTAGAGTTAGGGTTAGGTTTAGGGTAAGAGTAAGGATTAGGGTTAGGGTTAGGTTTATGGTTAGGGTTAGGCTTAGGGTTAGGGTAGGGGTAAGGGTTAGGTTGAGGGTTAGGGTTAGGGTTAGTGTTAGGGTAAGGGTAAGGGAAAGGGTTAGGGATAGGGTTAGTGTAAGGCTTAGGGTTAGGGTTAAGGTAAGGGTAACTCTTAGGGTTAGGGATAGGGTTAGGATAAGGGTAAGGTTTAGGGTTAGGTTTAGGGTAGGGTTAGGTTTTGGGTTAGGGATAGGGTTAGCGGTTAGAGTTAGGGTTAAGGTTAGAGTAAGGGTTAGGCTTACTGTTAGGGTTTGAGTTAGGTTTAAGTTTAGGGTTAGGGTTAGGGGTAGGGTTAGGGTAAGGGTTAGGGTTAGGGTTAGGTTTAAGGGTTAGTGTTAGGGTTAACGTTATGGTTAAGGTAAGGTTTAGGGTTAGGTTTAGGGTTAGGGTAAGGGTAAGGGTTAGGTTGAGTGTTAGGGTTAGGGTTAGGGTAAGGGTAAGGCATAGGGTTAGGTTTAGGGTTAGGGTTAGGGTAAGGGTTAGGGTTAGGTTTAGGGTTAGGGTAAGGTTAAGTGTTAGGGTTAGGGTTAGGGTTAGGGTAAGGGTAAGTGTTAGGGTTAGGTTTAGGGTTAGGCTTAGGTTTAGTGTTAGGGTTAGGGTTGGGGTTAAGTTTAGGATAAGGGTAAGGGTAAGGGTTAGGGTTAGGGTTAGTGTTAGTGTAAGGGGTAAGGTTAGGGTTAATCTTAGGTTTAGGATAAGGGTAAGGTTTAGGGATAGAGTTAGGGTTAGGGTTAGGTTTAGGTTTAGGTTTAAGGTTAGGGTTACGGTTAGGGTAAAGGTAAGTGTTAGGTTTATGGTTACGGTTAGGGTTAGGGTAAGGGTATGGGTTAGGGTTAGGTTTAGGGTTAGGGTTAGGTTTAGGGTTAGGGTTAGGGTAAGTGTTAGGGTTAGGGTTAGGGTTAGGGTTAGGACAAGTGTAAGGGTTAGGGTTAGGGTTAGAGTAAGGGTAAGGTTTAAAGTTGGGGTTAGCGTTAGGGTTAGGGTTAGGGTAAGGGTAAGGGTAAGGTTTAGGGTTAGGGTTAGGTGTAGGGTTAGGTTTAGGGTTAGGGATAGGGTAAGGGTTATGGTTAGGTTTAGGGTTAGTGTAAGCGTAAGTGTTAGGGTTAGGGATAGGGTTAGGGTAAGAGTAAGGGTTAGGGTTAGGTTTAGGTATAAGGGTTAGGGTTAGGTTTAGGGATAGGGTAAGGGTTAGGATTAGGTTTAGGGTTAGGGTAAGGTTAAGTGTTAGGGTTAGGGTTAGGGTTAGGTTTAGGTTAAGGGTAAGTGTTAGGGTTAGGGTTAGGGTTAGAGTCCGGGTTTAGGGTTAGCGTTAGGTTTAGGGTTAGGGTGAGGGTTAGGGTAAGTGTTAGGGTTAGGCTTAGGGTTAGGGTTAGGATAAGGGTAAGGTTTAGGGTTAGGTTTAGGTTTACGGTTAGGGTTAGGGGTAGGAAAAGAGTAAGGGTTAGCGTAAGGTTTAGAGTTAGGGTACGGATTAGGGTTAGGGTAAAGGTAAGGGTGAGGGTTAGGGTTAGGGTTAGGGTAAGGGTTAGGTTTAAGATTAGAATCACGGTTAGGTTAAGGGTTAGGGTTAGAATTTGGGTTAGGGATAAGGTGACGGCTAGGGTAAGGGTTAGGGTTAGAGAAAGGGTAAGGGTTAGGATTAGGGTTAGGGTTAGGGTAAGGATTAGGGTTAGTGTTAGGGTTTGGGTTAGCATTAAGCATAGGGTTAGTGTTAGGGTAAGGGTAAAGGTTAGGGTTAGGGTTAGGGTAAGGATTAGGGTTAGGGTAAGGTTTAGGGTTAGGGTTAGGGGTTATGGGTAGGGTTAGGGTTATGTTTAGGGTAAGGGTAAGGGTTAAGGTTAGGGTTAGGGTTAGGGTTAGGGTAAGGATTAGGGTTAGGGTTTGGGTTAGGCTTAGGGTTAGAGTAGGGGTAAGGGTTAGGTTGAGGGTTAGGGTTAGGTTTAGGGTTAGGGTTAGGGTAAGCGTAAGAGATAGGGTTAGGGTTAGGGTGAGGGTTAGGGTTAGGGTTAGGGTTAGGGTAAGGGTAAGTGTTAGGGTTAGGGTTAGGGTTAGTGTAAGGGTAAGTGTTAGGATTAGGGTAGGGTTAGGGTTAGGTTTAGGTTTAGGGTTGGGATTAGGGTTAGGGTTAGGTTTAGGACAATTGTAAGGGTTAGGGAAAGGGTTAGGGTTAGGGGTTAGGGTTAGGGTTAGAGTAAGGGTAAGTGTTAGGGTTAGGGTTAGGGTTAGGTGTAGGGGTTAGGGTTAGGGTTAGGGTTAGGGTAAGGGTTAGGGTTAGGTTTCGGGTTAGGGTAAGGGTAAGGGTTAGGGTTAGGGTTAGGGTTAAGGTTAGGGTTAGTGTTAGGGTTAGGGTTAGGGTTAGGGTAAGGGTAAGGGTTAGGTTTAGGATAAGGGTAAGGGTTAGGGTTAGGGTTAGGGTTAGGGTTAGGGTTAAGGGTTAGGGTTAGGTTTCGGTTTAGGTTTAGGTTTAGGGTAAGGATAAGGGTTAGGATAAGGTTAACGGTTAGGGTTTGGGTTAGGGTTAGTTTAGGGGTTATGGTTAGGGTTAGGATTAGGGTTAGGGTTAGGGTAAGGGTAAGGGTGAGGGTTCGGTTTAGGGTTAGGGTTAGGGTTAGGGTAAGGGTTAGGGTTAGGGCAAGGGTTAAGTTTAGGGTTAATCTTAGTTTTAGGGTAAGGGAAAGGGTTCGGGTTAGGGTTAGGGTTAGGTTTAGGGTTAGTGTTAGGGTAAGGGTAAGGGTTAGGGTTAGGGTTAGGGTTAGGGGTTATGGTTAGGGTTAGGGTTAGTGTAAGGTATAAGGTTAGGGTTAGGGTTAGGGTTAGGGTAAATGTTAGGTTTAGGGTTAGGGTAAGGGTAAGGGTGAGGTTTAGGGTTAGGGTGAGGGTAGGTTTAGGGTTAGGGTTAGGGTTATGGTTAGGGAAAGTGTTAGGTTTAGTGTTAGGGTTAGGGTTAAGATAAGAGTAAGGGTTAGGGTTAGGGTTAGGATTAGGGGTTAGGGTTAGGGTTAGGTTTAGGCTTAGGGTTAGTGTAAGGGTAAGGGTTAGGAAAAGGGTAACGGTTAGGGTTAGTGTTAGGGTAAGTGTTAGGGGTTAGGGTTAGGGATAGGGTAAGGGTTAGGTTTAGAGTTAGAGTTAGAGTAAGGGTAAGGTTGAGGGTTAGGGTTAGGGTTAGGGTTAGGGTCAACGTAAGGGTAAGGTTTAGGTTTAGGGTTAGGGTTAAGGTTATTTTTAGGGTTGGGGTAAGGGTTAGGGTTAGGGTAAGGGTTAGGGTAAGGGTAATGGTAAGTGTTAGGGTTAGGGTTAGGGTTAGGGTTATGATAAGGGTAAGGTTTAGGGTTAGGGTTAGGGTTAGGTTTAGGGTTAGGGGTTAATGTTAGGGTTAGTGTTAGGGTTAGGTTTAGGGTTAGGTTTAGGGTAAGGGGAATTATTAGGGTTAGGGTTAGGGTTAGGGTTAGGGTTTGGTTTAGGGTTAGGTTTACGGTAAGAGTAAGGGTTAGGCTTAGGGTTAGGTTTAGGATTAGGTTTAGTGTTAGGCTTAGGGTTAGGGTTAGGGTAAGGGTTAGCTTTAGGGTTAGGGTTAGAATTAGGGTTAGGGTAAGGGAAAGGGAAGGGTTAGGGTTAGTGTTATGGTTAGGGTTAGGGGTTAGGATTAGGGTCAGGGTTACAGTAAGGGTAAGGGTTAGGGTTAGGTTTAGGGTTACGGTAAGGGTTAGGGTTAGGTTTAGAATTAGGGTAAGGGTTAGGGTTAGGTTTGGGGTTACAGTTAGGGTTAGGGTAAGGGAAAGGGTAAGGGTTAGGCTTAGTGTTAGGGTTAGGGCTTGGGTAAGGTAATTGTTAGGGTTAGGGTTAGGTTTAGGGTTAGCGTCAGGGTTAGGGTTAGGGTAAGGGTTAGGGTCAGGGTTAGAGTTAGGGTTAGGGTATAGGGTTAGGGTTTAGGGTTAGGGTTAGGGTTAGGGTTAGGGTTAGGGTAAGAGATCGGGTTTGTGTTAGGATTAGGTTTAGGGTTAGGGTGAGGGTTAGGGTAAGTGTTAGGGTTAGGGTTAGGATTAGGGTTAGGATAAGGGTAAGGGTTAGGTTTAGGGTTAGGGTTAGCGTTAAGGTTAGGGTTATGGTTAGGCTTAGGAAAAGGTTTAGGTTTGGGTTAGGTTTAGGGTTAGGGTAAGGGTTAGGGTTAGGTTTAGGGTTTGGGTAAGGATTAGGGTTAGGGTTAGGGTAAAGGTAAGGGTGAGGGTTACGGTTAGGGTTATGGTTAGGTTTAAGGTTAGGGTTAGGGTTAGGGTAAGGGTTAGGTTTAGGGTTAGGGTTTGGGATTGGGTTAAGGTTAGGTTTAGGGTAAGGGTTAGGGTTAGGGAAAGGGTAAGGTTTAGGTTAAGGGGTAGGGTTAGGGTTAGGGTTAGGGTAAGGTTTAGGGTTAGGGTTAGGGTTAGCATTAAGGTTAGGATTAGGGTTAGCGTATGGGTAAGAGTTACGGTTAGGTTTAGGGTTAGGTTTAGGGTAAGGATAAGGGTTAGGGTTAGGGTTAGGATAAGGGTTAGGGTTAGGGTTAGGGTTAAGGTTAGGGTAAGGGTTAGGGTTAGGGAAAGGGTAAGAGTTTGGGTTAGGGTTAGAGTTAGTGTAAGGATTAGGGTTAGGGTTACGGTTAGGGTTAGCATTAAGGTTAGGGTTAGGGTTAGGATAAGGGTAAGGGTTAGGGTTAGGTTTAGGGTTAGGGTAAGTATTAGGGTTAAGGTTAGGGTTAGGGTAAGTGTTAGGGTTAGGGTTAGGGTAAGCATTAAGGTAGGGTTAGGGTTAGGGTAAGGGTAATCGTTAGGGTTAGGGTTAGGGGTTAGGGTTAGGGTTAGGGATAGGTTAAGGTTCAGGGTTAGGCTTAGTTTAAGGGTTAGGATTAAGGTTAGTGTTAGGGTAAGGGTAAGGGTAAGGGTTAGGGTTAGGGTTAGGTTTAGGGGTTAGGGTTAGGGTTAGGGAAAGGGTGAGGATTAGGGTTAGGTTTAGCGTTATGGTTAGGGTTAGGCTTATGGTTAGGGTAGTGGTAAGGGTTAGGTTGAGGGTTAGGGTTAGGGTAAGGGTTAGGGAAAGGGTAAGGTATAGGGTTAGGGTTAGGTTTAGGGTAAGGGTTAGGGTTAGGGTTAGGGTTAGGGTAAGCGTAACTGTTAGGGTTAGGGTTAGGGTTAGGGTTAGGTTTAGGGTTAGGCTTAGGTTTAGTGTTAGGGTTAGGGTTAGGATTAGGTTTAGAATAAGGGTAAGGGTTAGGGTTAGGGTTAGGATTGGGTTAGAGTTAGGGGTTAGGGTTAGGGTTAGGTTTAGGGTTAGGGTGAGGGTTAGGGTAAGTGTTAGGGTTTGGGTTAGGGTTAGGATAAGGGTAAGGGTTAGGGTTAGGTTTAGGTTTAGGGTTAATGTTAGGGGTAGGAAAAGGGTAAGGGTTAGGGTAAGGTTTAGTGTTAGGGTACGGATTAGGGTTAGGGTACAGGTAAGGGTGAGGTTTAGGGTTAGGGTTAGGGTTAAGTTTAAGGTTATAATTAGGGTTAGGTTAAGGGTTAGGGTTAGGTTAGGTTTAGGGTTAGGATTAGAGAAAGGGTAAGGGTTAGGGTTAGGGTTAGGGTTAGGTTAAGGATTAGGGTTAGCGTTAGGGTTAGGGTTAGCATTACGGTTAGGGTTACTGTTACGGTAAGGGTAATGGTTAGGGTTAGGGTTAGGGGTAAGGTTAGGGTAAGGATTAGGTTAGGGTTAGGGTTAGGATAAGGGTTAGGGTTAGGGTTAGCATTAAGTTTAGTGTTAGGGTTAGGGTATGGGTAAGGCTTAGGGTTAGGGTTAGGGTTAGGGGTTACGGTTAGGTTAAGGTTAGGGTTAGGGTTAGTTTAAGGGTTACGGTTAGATTTAGGGTTAGGCTTAAGGTTAGAGTTAGGGTTAGGGTAAGGCTTAGGGTAAGGGTTAGGGTTAGGGTTAGGGGTTAGGGTTAGGGTTAGGGTTATGGTTAGGGTAAGGCTAAGGGTTAAGGTTAGGGTTAGGGTAAGGGTTAGGGTTAGGGTAAGGGTTAGGGTTAGGGCTAGGGTTAGCGTAAGGATTAGGGTTAGGGTAAGGGTTAGGGTAAGAAATAGGGTTAGGGTTAGGGTTAGGCTCAGGGTTAGGGTAGGGGTAAGGGTTAGGTTGAGGGTTAGGGTTAGGGTTAGGGTTAGGGTAAGTGTAAGACATAGGGTTAAGTTTAGGGTTAGGGTTAGGGTTAGGGTTAGGTTTAAGGTTAGGGTAAGTGTAAGAGATAGGGTTAGGGTAGGGTTAGGGTGAGGGTTACTGTTAGGGTTAGGGTAAGGGTAAGTGTTATGGTTAGGGTAAGGCTAAGGGTGAAGGTTAGGTTTAGGGTTGGGGTTAGGGTTAGGGTAAGGGTTAGGGTTAGGGTAAGGGTTAAGGTTAGGGTTAATCTAAGGGTTAGGGTAAGGGTAAGGGTTAGGGTTTGGGTTAGGGTTAGGTTTAGGTTAGGATAAGGTTAAGGGTTAGGGTTAGGGGTTAGGGTTAGGGTTAGGTTTAGGGTTAGGGTAAGGTTAAGTGTTAGGGTTAGGGTTAGGGTTAGGTGTAGGGGTTAGGGTTAGGGTTAGGGTTAGAGTAAGGGTTAGTGTTAGGGTTAGGGTTAGGTTTAGGTGTAGGTGTTAGTGTTAGGGTTAGGGTTAGGGTAAGGGTTAGGGTTAGGTTTCAGGTTAGGGTAAGGGTAAGTGTTAGGGTTAGGGTTAGGGTTAAGGTTAGGGTTAGTGTTAGGGTTAGGGTTAGGGTTAGGGTAAGGGTAAGGGTTAGGTTTAGGATAAGAGTAAGGGTTGGGGTTAGGGTTAGGGTTAGGGGTTAGGGTTAGGTTTAGGTTTAGAGTTAGGTTTAGGGTAAGGGTAAGTGTTAGGATAAGGTTAACGGTTAGGGTTTGGTTTAGGGTTAGATTAGGGGTTATGTTTAGGGTTATGATTAGGGTTAGGGTTATTGTAAGGGTAAGGGTGAGGGTTCAGTTTAGGGTTAGGGTTAGGGTTAGGGTAAGGTTTAGGGTTAGGGAAGGGTTAATGTTAGGTTTAATCTTAGGGTTAGGGTAAGGGAAAGGGTTAGGGTTAGGGTTAGTGTTAGGTTTAGGGTTAGTGTTAGGGTAAGGGTAAGGGTTAGGGTTAGGGTTAGGGGTTAGGGTTAGGGTTAGGGTTAGTGTAAGGTATAGGCTTAGGGTTAGGGTTAGGATTAGGGTAAGTGTTAAGGTTAGGGTTAGGGTTAGGGTAAGGGTAAGGATTAGGGTTAGGGTTAGGGTTAGCATTAAGTTTAGGATTAGGGTTAGCGTATGGGTAAGGATGACGGTTAGGGTTAGGGTTAGGTTTAGGGTAAGGATTAGGGTTAGGGTTAGGATAAGGGTTAGGGTTAGGGTTAGGGTTAGGGTTAAGGTTAGGGTAAGGGTTAGGGTTAGGGAAAGGGTAAGAGTTTGGGTTAGGGTTAGGGTTAGGGTTAGGGTTAGCATTAAGGTTAGGGTTAGGGTTAGGATAAGGGTAAGGGTTAGGTTTAGGTTTAGGGTTAGGGTAAGTATTAGGGTTAAGGGTAGGGTTAGGGTAAGGGTTAGGGTTAGGGTTAGGGTTAGCATTATGGTAGGGTTAGGGTTAGGGTAAGGGTAATCTTTAGGGTTAGGGTTAGGGGTTAGGGTTAGGTTTAGGGTTAGGTTTAGGGTTAGGGTTAAGGTAAGGTTCAGGGCTAGGGTTACTTTTAGGGTTAGGCTTAAGGTTAGGGTTAGGGTTAGGGTCAGGGTAAGGGTAAGGGTTAGGGTTAGGGTTAGGTTTAAGAGTTAGGGTTAGGGTTAGGGATAGGGTAAGGGTTAGGGTTAGGTTTAGGTTTAATGTAAGGTTAAGTGTTAGGTTTAGGGTTAGGGTTAGGGTTAGGGTAAGGGTAAGTGTTAGGGTGTGGTTTAGGGTTAGGCTTAGGTTTAGTGTTAGGGTTAGGGTTAGGGTTAGGATTAGGTTTAGGATAAGGGTAAGGGGTAGGGTTAAGTTTAGGTTAGGGTTAGAGTTAGGGGTTAGGGTTAGGGTTAGGTTTAGGGTTAGGGTGAGGGTTAGGGTAAGTGTTAGGGTTTGGGTTAGGGTTAGGATAAGGGTAAGGGTTAGGGTTAGGTTTAGGTTTAGGTTTAGGGTTAATGTTAGGGGTAGGAAAAGGGTAAGGGTTAGGGTAAGGTTTAGAGTTAGGGTACGGATTAGGGTTAGGGTACAGGTAAGGGTGAGGTTTAGGGTTAGGGTTATGGTCAGGGTTAAGTTTAAGGTTAGAATTAGGGTTAGGTTAAGGGTTAGGGATAAGGTTAGGGTTTGGGTTAGGGTTAGGGTTAGGGTTAGGTTATGTTTAGGGTTAGGGTTAGAGAAAGGGTAAGGGTTAGGGTTAGGGTTAGGGTTAGGTTAAGGATTAGGGTTAGCGTTAGGGTTAGGGTTAGCATTAAGGTTAGGGTTACTGTTATGGTAAGGGTAATGGTTAGGGTTAGGGTTAGGGTTAGGGTAAGGATTAGGGTTAGGGTTAGGGTTAGGGTAAGGGTTAGGGTTAGGGTTAGGGTTAGCATTAAGTTCAGGGTTAGGGTTTGTGTAAGGGTAAGGCTTAGGGTTAGGTTTAGGGGTTAGGGTTAGGGTTAGGGTTAGGTTGAGGTTAGGGTTAGGGTAATGTTAAGGGTTAGGGTTAGGGTTAGGGTTAGGCTTAAGGTTAGAGTTAGGGTTAGTTTAAGGGTTAGGGTAAGGGTTAGGGTTACGGTTAGGGGTTAGGGTTAGGGTTAGGGTTATGGTTAGGGTAAGGGTAAGGGTTAAGTTTAGGGTTAGGGTAAGGGTTATGTTATGGTAAGGGTTAGGGTTAGGGCTAGGGTTAGCGTAAGAATTAGGGTTAGGGTTAGGGTTAGGGTAAGTATTAGGGTTAGGGTTAGGGTTAGGCTTAGGGTAAGGGTTAGGGTTAGGGTTAGGTTTAGGGTAAGTGTAAGACATAGGGTTAGGGTTAGGGTTAGGGTTAGAGTGAGGGTGAGGGTTAGGGTTAGGTTTAGGGTTTGGGTAAGTGTAAGAGATAGGGTTAGGGTAGGGTTAGGGTGAGGGTTAGGGTTAGGGTTAGGGTTAGAGTAAGGGTAATGGTTAGGGTAAGGGTTAGGGTTAGGGTAAGGGTAAGGGTGAGGGTTAGGTTCAGGGTTAGGGTTAGGGTTAGGGTAAAGGTTAGGGTTAGGCTTAGGGTTAGGGTAAGGTTAAGTGTTACGGTTAGGGTAAGGGTTAGGGTTAGGGTTAGGGTTAGGTGTAGGGGTTAGGTTTAGGGTTAGGTTTAGGATAAGGGTAAGGGTTAGGTTTAGGGTTAGGGTTAGGGATTAGGGTTATTTTTAGGTTTAGGTTTAGGGTTAGGGTTAGGGTAAGGGTAAGG
>JANJXV010000124.1:1474473-1476973 GCA_024803745.1 Megascapheus bottae | reverse complement strand
AGGTTAGGGTAAGAATTAGGGTTAGGGTTAGGGTTAGGCTTAGGGTTAGGGTAGGGGTAAGGTTTAGGTTGAGGGTTAGGGTTAGGTTTAGGGTTAGGGTAAGCGTAGGAGATAGGGTTAGTGTTAGGGTTAGGGTGAGGGTTAGGGTTAGGGTTAGGGTAAGGGTAAGTGTTAGGGTTAGTGTTAGGGTTAGTGTAAGGGTAAGTGTTAGGATTAGGGTAGGGTTAGGGTTAGGTTTAGGTTTAGGGTTGGGGTTAGGGGTAGGGTTAGGTTTAGGATAATTGTAAGGGTTAGGGAAAGGGTTAGGGTTAGGGGTTAGGGTTAGGGTTAGGGTTAGAGTAAGGGTAAGTGTTAGGGTTAGGGTTAGGGTTAGGTGTAGGGGTTAGGGTTAGGGTTAGGGTTAGGGTAAGGGTTAGGGTTAGGTTTCGGGTTAGTGTAAGGGTAAGGGTTAGGGTAAGGGTTAGGGTTAGGGTAAGGGTAAGGGTGAGGGTTAGGTTCAGGGTTAGGGTTAGGGTTAGGGTAAAGGTTAGGGTTAGGCTTAGGGTTAGGGTAAGGGTAAGTGTTACGGTTAGGGTAAGGGTTAGGGTTAGGGTTAGGGTTAGGTGTAGGGGTTAGGTTTAGGGTTAGGTTTAGGATAAGGGTAAGGGTTAGGGTTAGGGTTAGGGTTAGGGATTAGGGTTATTTTTAGGTTTAGGTTTAGGGTTAGGGTTAGGGTAAGGGTAAGGGTTAGGATAAGGGTAACGGTTAGGTTTTGGGTTAGGGTTAGGGTTAGGGATTATGGTTAGGGTTAGCATTAGGGTTAGGGTTAGGGTAGGGTAAGGGTGAGGGTTAGGGTTAGGGTTAAGGTTACGGTTAGGGTAAGGGTAAGGGCTAGGTTTAGGGTTGGGGTTAGGGTTTTGGTTAGGGTTAGGGTAAGGGCAAGTGTTAGGGTTAGGGTTAGAGTTAGGGTTAGTGTAAGGGGAAGTGTTAGGATTAGGGTTAGGGTTAGGGTTAGGGTTAGGTTTAGGGTTGGGGTTAGGGTTAGGGTTAGGTTTAGGATAAGGTTAAGGGTTAGAGTTAGGGTTAGGGTTAGTGGTTAGGATTAGGGTTAGGTTTAGGGTTAGGGTAAGGGTAAGTTTTAGGGTTAGGGTTAGGGTTTGGTTTAGGTGTTAGGGTTAGGGTTACGGTTAGGGGAAGGGTTAGGGTTAGGGTTCGGGTTAGGGTAAGGGTAAGTGTTAGGGTTAGGGTTAGGGTTAGCGTTAGTTTAAAGGTAAGTGTTAGGATTAGGGTTAGGATTAGGGTTAGGGTTAGGTTTAGGGTTAGGTTTAGGGTTAGGGTTAGGGTAAGGGTTAGGGTTAGGGTAAGGGTTAGGGTTTGGGTTAGTATTAGGGGTTAGGGTTAGGGTTAGGTTTAGGTTTAGGGTTAGGGTTAGGATAAGGGTAAGTGTAAGGTTTCATATAAAGCTAACGGTTAGGGTTTGGGTTAGTGTTGGGTTTAGGGGTTATGGTTAGGGTAAGGATTAGGGTTAGGTTTAGGGTAAGGGTAAGGGTGAGGGTTAGGTTTAGGGTTAGGGTAAGGGTTAGGATTAGGGAAAGGGTTAAGGTTAGGGTTAATCTTAGGGTTAGGGTAAGGGTAAGGGTGAGGGTTAGGGTTAGGGTTAGGGTTAGGTGTTAGGGTTAGGGTTAGGGTTAGGGTTAGGGTAAGGTATAGGTTTAGGGTTAGGGTTAGGGTTAGGGAAAGGGTAAGGTTAAGGTAAGGGTTACGGTTAGGGTTAGGGTAATCATTAAGGTTAGGTTTAGGGTAAGGGTAAGGGTGAGGTTTAGGGTTAGGTTTAGGGTTAGGGTTAGGTTTAAGGTTAGGGTTAGGGTTAGGGTAAGGGTTAGGGTTATGGTTAGTGTTTGGGTTAGTGTTAAGGTTATGGTTAGGGTAAGGATTAGGGTTAGAGAATGGGTAAGGGTTTGGGTTAGGGTTAGGGTAAGGATTAGGGTTTGGGTTAGGGTTAGGGTTAGGATTAATGTTAGGGTTAGGGTTAGGGTAAGCGTAAGTGTTAGGGTTAGGGTTAGGGTTAGGGTTAGTGTAAGGATTAGGGTTAGGGTTAGGGTTAGGGTAAGGGTTAGGTTTATGGTTAGGGGTAGCATTAAGTTTAGATTTAGGGTTAGGGTAAGGTAAGGGTTAGGGTTAGTGTTAGGGGTTAGGGTTAGGGTTAGGGTTAGGCTTAGGGTTAGGGTATGGGTAAGGGTTAGGTTGAGGGTTATGATTAGGGTAAGGGTAAGGGATAGGCTTAGGGTTAGGGTAAGGGTTAGCGTTAGGGTTAGGGTTAGGGTTAGCATTAAGTTTAGGGTTAGGGTTAGGGTAAGGGTAAGGGTTAGGGTTAGGGTTAGGGTTAGCATTAAGGTTAGGGTTAGGGTTAGGGTAAGGTTAAGGGTTAGGATTAGGGTTTGGGTTAGGGTTAAGGTCAGGGTTAGGGTAAGGGTTAGGGTTAGGGAAAGGGTAAGGGTTTGGGTTAGGGTTAGTTTTAGGG
>JANJXV010000124.1:1469473-1471973 GCA_024803745.1 Megascapheus bottae | reverse complement strand
GGTTAGGGTTAGTGTTAGGGTAAGGATAAAGGTTAGGGTTAGGGTTAGGGTAAGGATTAGGGTTAGGGTAAGGTTTAGGGTTAGGGTTAGGGGTTAGGGGTAGGGTTAGGGTTATGTTTAGGTAAGGGTAAGGGTTAAGGTTAGGGTTAGGGTTAGGGTTAGGGTAAGGATTAGGGTTAGGGTAAGGGTTAGGGTTAGGGTTAGGGTTAGGTTAGGGTAAGAATTAGGGTTAGGGTTAGGGTTAGGCTTAGGGTTAGGGTAGGGGTAAGGTTTAGGTTGAGGGTTAGGGTTAGGTTTAGGGTTAGGGTAAGCGTAGGAGATAGGGTTAGTGTTAGGGTTAGGGTGAGGGTTAGGGTTAGGGTTAGGGTAAGGGTAAGTGTTAGGGTTAGTGTTAGGGTTAGTGTAAGGGTAAGTGTTAGGATTAGGGTAGGGTTAGGGTTAGGTTTAGGTTTAGGGTTGGGGTTAGGGGTAGGGTTAGGTTTAGGATAATTGTAAGGGTTAGGGAAAGGGTTAGGGTTAGGGGTTAGGGTTAGGGTTAGGGTTAGAGTAAGGGTAAGTGTTAGGGTTAGGGTTAGGGTTAGGTGTAGGGGTTAGGGTTAGGGTTAGGGTTAGGGTAAGGGTTAGGGTTAGGTTTCGGGTTAGTGTAAGGGTAAGGGTTAGGGTAAGGGTTAGGGTTAGGGTAAGGGTAAGGGTGAGGGTTAGGTTCAGGGTTAGGGTTAGGGTTAGGGTAAAGGTTAGGGTTAGGCTTAGGGTTAGGGTAAGGGTAAGTGTTACGGTTAGGGTAAGGGTTAGGGTTAGGGTTAGGGTTAGGTGTAGGGGTTAGGTTTAGGGTTAGGTTTAGGATAAGGGTAAGGGTTAGGGTTAGGGTTAGGGTTAGGGATTAGGGTTATTTTTAGGTTTAGGTTTAGGGTTAGGGTTAGGGTAAGGGTAAGGGTTAGGATAAGGGTAACGGTTAGGTTTTGGGTTAGGGTTAGGGTTAGGGATTATGGTTAGGGTTAGCATTAGGGTTAGGGTTAGGGTAGGGTAAGGGTGAGGGTTAGGGTTAGGGTTAAGGTTACGGTTAGGGTAAGGGTAAGGGCTAGGTTTAGGGTTGGGGTTAGGGTTTTTTTTAGGGTTAGGGTAAGGGCAAGTGTTAGGGTTAGGGTTAGAGTTAGGGTTAGTGTAAGGGGAAGTGTTAGGATTAGGGTTAGGGTTAGGGTTAGGGTTAGGTTTAGGGTTGGGGTTAGGGTTAGGGTTAGGTTTAGGATAAGGTTAAGGGTTAGAGTTAGGGTTAGGGTTAGTGGTTAGGATTAGGGTTAGGTTTAGGGTTAGGGTAAGGGTAAGTTTTAGGGTTAGGGTTAGGGTTTGGTTTAGGTGTTAGGGTTAGGGTTACGGTTAGGGGAAGGGTTAGGGTTAGGGTTCGGGTTAGGGTAAGGGTAAGTGTTAGGGTTAGGGTTAGGGTTAGCGTTAGTTTAAAGGTAAGTGTTAGGATTAGGGTTAGGATTAGGGTTAGGGTTAGGTTTAGGGTTAGGTTTAGGGTTAGGGTTAGGGTAAGGGTTAGGGTTAGGGTAAGGGTTAGGGTTTGGGTTAGTATTAGGGGTTAGGGTTAGGGTTAGGTTTAGGTTTAGGGTTAGGGTTAGGATAAGGGTAAGTGTAAGGTTTCATATAAAGCTAACGGTTAGGGTTTGGGTTAGTGTTGGGTTTAGGGGTTATGGTTAGGGTAAGGATTAGGGTTAGGTTTAGGGTAAGGGTAAGGGTGAGGGTTAGGTTTAGGGTTAGGGTAAGGGTTAGGATTAGGGAAAGGGTTAAGGTTAGGGTTAATCTTAGGGTTAGGGTAAGGGTAAGGGTGAGGGTTAGGGTTAGTGTTTGATTTAGGTTTAGAGTTAGCGTAAGGGTAAGGGTTAGGGTTAGGGTTAGGGTTAGGTGTTAGGGTTAGGGTTAGGGTTAGGGTTAGGGTAAGGTATAGGTTTAGGGTTAGGGTTAGGGTTAGGGAAAGGGTAAGGTTAAGGTAAGGGTTACGGTTAGGGTTAGGGTAATCATTAAGGTTAGGTTTAGGGTAAGGGTAAGGGTGAGGTTTAGGGTTAGGTTTAGGGTTAGGGTTAGGTTTAAGGTTAGGGTTAGGGTTAGGGTAAGGGTTAGGGTTATGGTTAGTGTTTGGGTTAGTGTTAAGGTTATGGTTAGGGTAAGGATTAGGGTTAGAGAATGGGTAAGGGTTTGGGTTAGGGTTAGGGTAAGGATTAGGGTTTGGGTTAGGGTTAGGGTTAGGATTAATGTTAGGGTTAGGGTTAGGGTAAGCGTAAGTGTTAGGGTTAGGGTTAGGGTTAGGGTTAGTGTAAGGATTAGGGTTAGGGTTAGGGTTAGGGTAAGGGTTAGGTTTATGGTTAGGGGTAGCATTAAGTTTAGATTTAGGGTTAGGGTAAGGTAAGGGTTAGGGTTAGTGTTAGGGGTTAGGGTTAGGGTTAGGGTTAGGCTTAGGGTTAGGGTATGGGTAAGGGTTAGGTTGAGGGTTATGATTAGGGTA
>JANJXV010000124.1:1464473-1466973 GCA_024803745.1 Megascapheus bottae | reverse complement strand
TAAGGTTTAGAGTTAGGGTACGGATTAGGGTTAGGGTAAAGGTAAGGGTGAGGGTTAGGGTTAGGGTTAGGGTAAGGGTTAGGTTTAAGGTTAGAATCACGGTTAGGTTAAGGGTTAGGGTTAGGATTTGGGGTAGGGATAAGGTTACGGCTAGGGTAAGGGTTAGGGTTAGAGAAAGGGTAAGGGTTAGGATTAGGGTTAGGGTTAGTGTAAGGATTAGGGTTAGCGTTAGGTTTTGGGTTAGCATTAAGGTTAGGGTTAGTGTTAGGGTAAGGATAAAGGTTAGGGTTAGGGTTAGGGTAAGGATTAGGGTTAGGGTAAGGTTTAGGGTTAGGGTTAGGGGTTAGGGGTAGGGTTAGGGTTATGTTTAGGTAAGGGTAAGGGTTAAGGTTAGGGTTAGGGTTAGGGTTAGGGTAAGGATTAGGGTTAGGGTAAGGGTTAGGGTTAGGGTTAGGGTTAGGTTAGGGTAAGAATTAGGGTTAGGGTTAGGGTTAGGCTTAGGGTTAGGGTAGGGGTAAGGTTTAGGTTGAGGGTTAGTGTTAGGTTTAGGGTTAGGGTAAGCGTAGGAGATAGGGTTAGTGTTAGGGTTAGGGTGAGGGTTAGGGTTAGGGTTAGGGTAAGGGTAAGTGTTAGGGTTAGTGTTAGGGTTAGTGTAAGTGTAAGTGTTAGGATTAGGGTAGGGTTAGGGTTAGGTTTAGGTTTAGGGTTGGGGTTAGGGGTAGGGTTAGGTTTAGGATAATTGTAAGGGTTAGGGAAAGGGTTAGGGTTAGGGGTTAGGGTTAGGGTTAGGGTTAGAGTAAGGGTAAGTGTTAGGGTTAGGGTTAGGGTTAGGTGTAGGGTTAGGGTTAGGGTTAGGGTTAGGGTAAGGGTTAGGGTTAGGTTTCGGGTTAGTGTAAGGGTAAGGGTTAGGGTAAGGGTTAGGGTTAAGGTTAGGGTTAGTGTTAGGGTTAGGGTTAGGGTTAGGGTAAGGGTAAGGGTTAGGTTTAGGATAAGGGTAAGGGTTAGGGTTAGGGTTAGGGTTAGGGTTTGGTTTAGGTGTTAGGGTTAGGGTTACGGTTAGGGGAAGGGTTAGGGTTAGGTTTCGGGTTAGGGTAAGGTAAGTGTTAGGGTTAGGGTTAGGGTTAGCGTTAGTTTAAAGGTAAGTGTTAGGATTAGGGTTAGGATTAGGGTTAGGGTTAGGTTTAGGGTTAGGTTTAGGGTTAGGGTTAGGGTAAGGGTTAGGGTTGGGGTAAGGGTTAGGGTTTGGGTTAGTATTAGGGGTTAGGGTTAGGGTTAGGTTTAGGTTTAGGGTTAGGGTTAGGATAAGGGTAAGTGTAAGGTTTCATATAAAGCTAACGGTTAGGGTTTGGGTTAGTGTTGGGTTTAGGGGTTATGGTTAGGGTAAGGATTAGGGTTAGGTTTAGGGTAAGGGTAAGGATGAGGGTTAGGTTTAGGGTTAGGGAAAGGGTTAGGATTAGGGAAAGCGTTAAGGTTAGGGTTAATCTTAGGGTTAGGGTAAGGGTAAGGGTGAGGGTTAGGGTTAGTGTTTGATTTAGGTTTAGAGTTAGCGTAAGGGTAAGGGTTAGGGTTAGGGTTAGGGTTAGGTGTTAGGGTTAGGGTTAGGGTTAGGGTTAGGGTAAGGTATAGGTTTAGGGTTAGGGTTAGGGTTAGGGAAAGGGTAAGGTTAAGGTAAGGGTTACGGTTAGGGTTAGGGTAATCATTAAGGTTAGGTTTAGGGTAAGGGTAAGGGTGAGGTTTAGGGTTAGGTTTAGGGTTAGGGTTAGGTTTAAGGTTAGGGTTAGGGTTAGGGTAAGGGTTAGGGTTATGGTTAGTGTTTGGGTTAGGGTTAAGGTTATGGTTAGGGTAAGGATTAGGGTTAGAGAATGGGTAAGGGTTTGGGTTAGGGTTAGGGTAAGGATTAGGGTTTGGGTTAGGGTTAGGGTTAGGATTAATGTTAGGGTTAGGGTTAGGGTAAGCGTAAGTGTTAGGGTTAGGGTTAGGGTTAGGGTTAGTGTAAGGATTAGGGTTAGGGTTAGGGTTAGGGTAAGGGTTAGGTTTATGGTTAGGGGTAGCATTAAGTTTAGATTTAGGGTTAGGGTAAGGTAAGGGTTAGGGTTAGTGTTAGGGGTTAGGGTTAGGGTTAGGGTTAGGCTTAGGGTTAGGGTATGGGTAAGGGTTAGGTTGAGGGTTATGATTAGGGTAAGGGTAAGGGATAGGCTTAGGGTTAGGGTAAGGGTTAGCGTTAGGGTTAGGGTTAGGGTTAGCATTAAGTTTAGGGTTAGGGTTAGGGTAAGGGTAAGGGTTAGGGTTAGGGTTAGGGTTAGCATTAAGGTTAGGGTTAGGGTTAGGGTAAGGTTAAGGGTTAGGATTAGGGTTTGGGTTAGGGTTAAGGTCAGGGTTAGGGTAAGGGTTAGGGTTAGGGAAAGGGTAAGGGTTTGGGTTAGGGTTAGTTTTAGGGTAAGGATTAGGGTTAGGGTTAGGGTTAGGGTTAGCATTAAGTTTAGGGTTAGGGTTAGGGTTA
>JANJXV010000124.1:1459473-1461973 GCA_024803745.1 Megascapheus bottae | reverse complement strand
TTTAGGGGTTATGGTTAGGGTAAGGATTAGGGTTAGGTTTAGGGTAAGGGTAAGGGTGAGGGTTAGGTTTAGGGTTAGGGTAAGGGTTAGGATTAGGGAAAGGGTTAAGGTTAGGGTTAATCTTAGGGTTAGGGTAAGGGTAAGGGTGAGGGTTAGGGTTAGTGTTTGATTTAGGTTTAGAGTTAGCGTAAGGGTAAGGGTTAGGGTTAGGGTTAGGGTTAGGTGTTAGGGTTAGGGTTAGGGTTAGGGTTAGGGTAAGGTATAGGTTTAGGGTTAGGGTTAGGGTTAGGGAAAGGGTAAGGTTAAGGTAAGGGTTACGGTTAGGGTTAGGGTAATCATTAAGGTTAGGTTTAGGGTAAGGGTAAGGGTGAGGTTTAGGGTTAGGTTTAGGGTTAGGGTTAGGTTTAAGGTTAGGGTTAGGGTTAGGGTAAGGGTTAGGGTTATGGTTAGTGTTTGGGTTAGGGTTAAGGTTATGGTTAGGGTAAGGATTAGGGTTAGAGAATGGGTAAGGGTTTGGGTTAGGGTTAGGGTAAGGATTAGGGTTTGGGTTAGGGTTAGGGTTAGGATTAATGTTAGGGTTAGGGTTAGGGTAAGCGTAAGTGTTAGGGTTAGGGTTAGGGTTAGGGTTAGTGTAAGGATTAGGGTTAGGGTTAGGGTTAGGGTAAGGGTTAGGTTTATGGTTAGGGGTAGCATTAAGTTTAGATTTAGGGTTAGGGTAAGGTAAGGGTTAGGGTTAGTGTTAGGGGTTAGGGTTAGGGTTAGGGTTAGGCTTAGGGTTAGGGTATGGGTAAGGGTTAGGTTGAGGGTTATGATTAGGGTAAGGGTAAGGGATAGGCTTAGGGTTAGGGTAAGGGTTAGCGTTAGGGTTAGGGTTAGGGTTAGCATTAAGTTTAGGGTTAGGGTTAGGGTAAGGGTAAGGGTTAGGGTTAGGGTTAGGGTTAGCATTAAGGTTAGGGTTAGGGTTAGGGTAAGGTTAAGGGTTAGGATTAGGGTTTGGGTTAGGGTTAAGGTCAGGGTTAGGGTAAGGGTTAGGGTTAGGGAAAGGGTAAGGGTTTGGGTTAGGGTTAGTTTTAGGGTAAGGATTAGGGTTAGGGTTAGGGTTAGGGTTAGCATTAAGTTTAGGGTTAGGGTTAGGGTTAGGGTAAGGGTTAGGGTTAGGTTTAGGATTAAGATAAGGGTTAGGGTTAGGGTTAGGGTAAGGGTTAGGTTTAGGGTTAGCATTAAGGTTAGGGTTAGGGTTAGGCTAAGGTTAAGGGTTAGGGTTAGGGTTAGGGGTTAGGGTTAGGGTTAGGGTTAGGTTTAGGGTTAGGGTTAGGGTAAGGTTAAGGTTAGGGTTAGGATTAGGATTAGGGTTAGGGTTAGGGTTAGGGTAAGGGTTAGGGTTAGGTTTAGGATTAAGATATGGGTTAGGGTTAGGGTTAGGGTAAGGGTTAGGGTTAGGGTTAGGTTTAGGGTTAGGGTTAGGGTTAGGGTAAGGGTTAGGGTTAGGGTTAGGGTTAGGGTTAGGTTTAGGGTAAGGGAAAGGGTTAGGGTTAGGGTTAGGGTTAGGGTTAGGGTTGGCGTTAGGGTTAGGGTTAGGGTTAGGGTTAGGGTTAGGCTTAAGGTTAGAGTTAGGGTTAGGGTAAGTGTTAGGGTAAGGGTTAGGTTTAGAGTTAGGGGTTAGGGTTAGGGTTAGGGTAAGGGTTAGGGTTAGGGTTAGGGTTAGGGTAAGGGGAAGGGTTAGGATAAGGGTTAGAGGTTAGGGTTAGGGTTAGGGTTAGGGTTAGAATAAGAGTGTTAGGGTTAGGGTTAGGGTTAGGGTTAGGGTAGGGTTAGGGTTAGGGTTAGGGTTAGGGTAAGGGTAAGGTTTAGGGTTAGGGTTAGGGTAGGGTTAGGTTTTGGGTTAGGGATAGGGTTAGCGGTTAGAGTTAGGGTTAAGGTTAGAGTAAGGGTTAGGGTTACTGTTAGGGTTTGAATTAGGGTTAAGTTTAGGGTTAGTGTTAGGTGTAGGGTTAGGGTAAGGGTTAGTGTTAGGGTTAGGTTTAAGGGTTAGTGTTAGGGTTAACGTTAGGGTTAAGGTAAGGTTTAGGGTTAGGTTTAGGGTTAGGGTAAGGGTAAGGGTTAGGTTGAGTGTTAGGGTTAGGGTTAGGGTAAGGGTAAGGCATAGGGTTAGGTTTAGGGTTAGGGATAGGGTAAGGGTTAGTGTTAGGTTTAGGGTTAGGGTAAGCATAAGTGTTAGGGTTAGGGTTAGGTTTAGGGTTAGGGTTAGAGGGTTAGGTAGGATAGGGTAAGGTTTAGGGTTAGGTTTAGGGTTAGGGTACGGTTAAGTGTTAGGGTTAGGGTTAGGGTTAGGTTAAGGGTAAGTGTTAGGGTTAGGTTTAGGGTTAGGCTTAGGTTTAGTATTAGGGTTAGGGTTAGGGTTAAGTTTTGGATAAGGGTAAGGGTAAGGGTTAGGGTTAGGGTTAGTGTAAGGGGTAAGGTTAGGGTTAATCGTAGGTTTAGGATAAGGGTAAGGTTTAGG
>JANJXV010000124.1:1457500-1459373 GCA_024803745.1 Megascapheus bottae | reverse complement strand
GTAAGGTTTAGGGTTAGGTTTAGGGTTAGGGTAAGGGTAAGGGTTAGGTTGAGTGTTAGGGTTAGGGTTAGGGTAAGGGTAAGGCATAGGGTTAGGTTTAGGGTTAGGGATAGGGTAAGGGTTAGTGTTAGGTTTAGGGTTAGGGTAAGCATAAGTGTTAGGGTTAGGGTTAGGTTTAGGGTTAGGGTAAGAGTAAGGGTTAGGGTTAGGTTTAGGTTTAAGTGTTAGGGTTAGGGTTAGGGATAGGGTAAGGTTTAGGGTTAGGTTTAGGGTTAGGGTACGGTTAAGTGTTAGGGTTAGGGTTAGGGTTAGGTTAAGGGTAAGTGTTAGGGTTAGGTTTAGGGTTAGGCTTAGGTTTAGTATTAGGGTTAGGGTTAGGGTTAAGTTTTGGATAAGGGTAAGGGTAAGGGTTAGGGTTAGGGTTAGTGTAAGGGGTAAGGTTAGGGTTAATCGTAGGTTTAGGATAAGGGTAAGGTTTAGGGATAGAGTTAGGGTTAGGGTTAGGTTTACGTTTAGGTTTAAGGTTAGGGTTACGGTTAAGGTAAAGGTAAGTGTTAGGTTTAAGGTTACGGTTAGGGTTAGGTTAAGGGTATGGGTTAGGGTTAGGTTTAGGGTTAGGGTTAGGTTTAGGGTTAGGGTTAGGGTAAGTGTTAGGGTTAGGGTTAGGTTTAGGGTTAGGAGAAGTGTAAGGGTTAGGGTTAGGGTTAGAGTAAGGGTAAGGTTTAGAGTTGGGGTTAGCGTTAGGGTTAGGGTTAGGGTAAGGGTAAGGGTTAGGTTTAGGGTTAGGGCTAGGTGTAGGGTTAGGTTTAGGGTTAGGGTAAGTGTTAGGGTTAGGGTTAGGGTTAGGGTAAGGGTAAGGGTTAGGGTTAGGAGTAGGGTAAGGTTTAGGGTTAGGGTTAGGGTAAGGGTAAGGGTTAGGGTTAGGTTAAGGGTAATTGTTAGAGTCAGGGTAAGCGTTAGGGTAAGGTTAAGTGTTAGGGTTAGGGTTATGTTTAGGTTAAGGGTAAGGGTGAGGGTTAGGGTTAGGCTTAGGTTTAGTGTTAGGGTTAGGGTTAGGGTTAAGTTTAGGATAAGGGTAAGGGTTAGGGTTAGGGTTAGGTTTAGAGTCCGGGTTTAGGGTTAGCGTTAGGTTTAGGGTTAGGGTGAGGGTTAGGGTAAGTGTTAGGGTTAGGCTTAGGGTTAGGGTTAGGATAAGGGTTAGGTTTAGGGTTAGGGTAAGGGTAAGTTTTAGGGTTAGGGTTAGGGTTTGGTTTAGGTGTTAGGGTTAGGGTTACGGTTAGGGGAAGGGTTAGGGTTAGGGTTCGGGTTAGGGTAAGGGTAAGTGTTAGGGTTAGGGTTAGGGTTAGCGTTAGTTTAAAGGTAAGTGTTAGGATTAGGGTTAGGATTAGGGTTAGGGTTAGGTTTAGGGTTAGGTTTAGGGTTAGGGTTAGGGTAAGGGTTAGGGTTAGGGTAAGGGTTAGGGTTTGGGTTAGTATTAGGGGTTAGGGTTAGGGTTAGGTTTAGGTTTAGGGTTAGGGTTAGGATAAGGGTAAGTGTAAGGTTTCATATAAAGCTAACGGTTAGGGTTTGGGTTAGTGTTGGGTTTAGGGGTTATGGTTAGGGTAAGGATTAGGGTTAGGTTTAGGGTAAGGGTAAGGGTGAGGGTTAGGTTTAGGGTTAGGGTAAGGGTTAGGATTAGGGAAAGGGTTAAGGTTAGGGTTAATCTTAGGGTTAGGGTAAGGGTAAGGGTGAGGGTTAGGGTTAGTGTTTGATTTAGGTTTAGAGTTAGCGTAAGGGTAAGGGTTAGGGTTAGGGTTAGGGTTAGGTGTTAGGGTTAGGGTTAGGGTTAGGGTTAGGGTAAGGTATAGGTTTAGGGTTAGGGTTAGGGTTAGGG
>JANJXV010000124.1:1452500-1455000 GCA_024803745.1 Megascapheus bottae | reverse complement strand
TTAGCGTTAGGGTTAGGGTTAGGGTAAGGGTAAGGGTTAGGTTTAGGGTTAGGGCTAGGTGTAGGGTTAGGTTTAGGGTTAGGGTAAGTGTTAGGGTTAGGGTTAGGGTTAGGGTAAGGGTAAGGGTTAGGGTTAGGAGTAGGGTAAGGTTTAGGGTTAGGGTTAGGGTAAGGGTAAGGGTTAGGGTTAGGTTAAGGGTAATTGTTAGAGTCAGGGTAAGCGTTAGGGTAAGGTTAAGTGTTAGGGTTAGGGTTATGTTTAGGTTAAGGGTAAGGGTGAGGGTTAGGGTTAGGCTTAGGTTTAGTGTTAGGGTTAGGGTTAGGGTTAAGTTTAGGATAAGGGTAAGGGTTAGGGTTAGGGTTAGGTTTAGAGTCCGGGTTTAGGGTTAGCGTTAGGTTTAGGGTTAGGGTGAGGGTTAGGGTAAGTGTTAGGGTTAGGCTTAGGGTTAGGGTTAGGATAAGGGTAAGGTTTAGGGTTAGGTTTAGGTTTACGGTTAGGGTTAGGGGTAGGAAAAGAGTAAGGGTTAAGGTAAGGTTTAGAGTTAGGGTACGGATTAGGGTTAGGGTAAAGGTAAGGGTGAGGGTTAGGGTTAGGGTTAGGGTAAGGGTTAGGTTTAAGGTTAGAATCACGGTTAGGTTAAGGGTTAGGGTTAGGATTTGGGGTAGGGATAAGGTTACGGCTAGGGTAAGGGTTAGGGTTAGAGAAAGGGTAAGGGTTAGGATTAGGGTTAGGGTTAGTGTAAGGATTAGGGTTAGCGTTAGGTTTTGGGTTAGCATTAAGGTTAGGGTTAGTGTTAGGGTAAGGATAAAGGTTAGGGTTAGGGTTAGGGTAAGGATTAGGGTTAGGGTAAGGTTTAGGGTTAGGGTTAGGGGTTAGGGGTAGGGTTAGGGTTATGTTTAGGTAAGGGTAAGGGTTAAGGTTAGGGTTAGGGTTAGGGTTAGGGTAAGGATTAGGGTTAGGGTAAGGGTTAGGGTTAGGGTTAGGGTTAGGTTAGGGTAAGAATTAGGGTTAGGGTTAGGGTTAGGCTTAGGGTTAGGGTAGGGGTAAGGTTTAGGTTGAGGGTTAGTGTTAGGTTTAGGGTTAGGGTAAGCGTAGGAGATAGGGTTAGTGTTAGGGTTAGGGTGAGGGTTAGGGTTAGGGTTAGGGTAAGGGTAAGTGTTAGGGTTAGTGTTAGGGTTAGTGTAAGGGTAAGTGTTAGGATTAGGGTAGGGTTAGGGTTAGGTTTAGGTTTAGGGTTGGGGTTAGGGGTAGGGTTAGGTTTAGGATAATTGTAAGGGTTAGGGAAAGGGTTAGGGTTAGGGGTTAGGGTTAGGGTTAGGGTTAGAGTAAGGGTAAGTGTTAGGGTTAGGGTTAGGGTTAGGTGTAGGGTTAGGGTTAGGGTTAGGGTTAGGGTAAGGGTTAGGGTTAGGTTTCGGGTTAGTGTAAGGGTAAGGGTTAGGGTAAGGGTTAGGGTTAAGGTTAGGGTTAGTGTTAGGGTTAGGGTTAGGGTTAGGGTAAGGGTAAGGGTTAGGTTTAGGATAAGGGTAAGGGTTAGGGTTAGGGTTAGGGTTAGGGTTTGGTTTAGGTGTTAGGGTTAGGGTTACGGTTAGGGGAAGGGTTAGGGTTAGGTTTCGGGTTAGGGTAAGGTAAGTGTTAGGGTTAGGGTTAGGGTTAGCGTTAGTTTAAAGGTAAGTGTTAGGATTAGGGTTAGGATTAGGGTTAGGGTTAGGTTTAGGGTTAGGTTTAGGGTTAGGGTTAGGGTAAGGGTTAGGGTTGGGGTAAGGGTTAGGGTTTGGGTTAGTATTAGGGGTTAGGGTTAGGGTTAGGTTTAGGTTTAGGGTTAGGGTTAGGATAAGGGTAAGTGTAAGGTTTCATATAAAGCTAACGGTTAGGGTTTGGGTTAGTGTTGGGTTTAGGGGTTATGGTTAGGGTAAGGATTAGGGTTAGGTTTAGGGTAAGGGTAAGGATGAGGGTTAGGTTTAGGGTTAGGGAAAGGGTTAGGATTAGGGAAAGCGTTAAGGTTAGGGTTAATCTTAGGGTTAGGGTAAGGGTAAGGGTGAGGGTTAGGGTTAGTGTTTGATTTAGGTTTAGAGTTAGCGTAAGGGTAAGGGTTAGGGTTAGGGTTAGGGTTAGGTGTTAGGGTTAGGGTTAGGGTTAGGGTTAGGGTAAGGTATAGGTTTAGGGTTAGGGTTAGGGTTAGGGAAAGGGTAAGGTTAAGGTAAGGGTTACGGTTAGGGTTAGGGTAATCATTAAGGTTAGGTTTAGGGTAAGGGTAAGGGTGAGGTTTAGGGTTAGGTTTAGGGTTAGGGTTAGGTTTAAGGTTAGGGTTAGGGTTAGGGTAAGGGTTAGGGTTATGGTTAGTGTTTGGGTTAGGGTTAAGGTTATGGTTAGGGTAAGGATTAGGGTTAGAGAATGGGTAAGGGTTTGGGTTAGGGTTAGGGTAAGGATTAGGGTTTGGGTTAGGGTTAGGGTTAGGATTAATGTTAGGGTTAGGGTTAGGGTAAGCGTAAGTGTTAGGGTT
>JANJXV010000124.1:1445000-1450000 GCA_024803745.1 Megascapheus bottae | reverse complement strand
AAGGGTAAGGGTGAGGGTTAGGGTTAGGCTTAGGTTTAGTGTTAGGGTTAGGGTTAGGGTTAAGTTTAGGATAAGGGTAAGGGTTAGGGTTAGGGTTAGGTTTAGAGTCCGGGTTTAGGGTTAGCGTTAGGTTTAGGGTTAGGGTGAGGGTTAGGGTAAGTGTTAGGGTTAGGCTTAGGGTTAGGGTTAGGATAAGGGTAAGGTTTAGGGTTAGGTTTAGGTTTACGGTTAGGGTTAAGGGTAGGAAAAGAGTAAGGGTTAAGGTAAGGTTTAGAGTTAGGGTACGGATTAGGGTTAGGGTAAAGGTAAGGGTGAGGGTTAGGGTTAGGGTTAGGGTAAGGGTTAGGTTTAAGGTTAGAATCACGGTTAGGTTAAGGGTTAGGGTTAGGATTTGGGTTAGGGATAAGGTTACGGCTAGGGTAAGGGTTAGGGTTAGAGAAAGGGTAAGGGTTAGGATTAGGGTTAGGGTTAGTGTAAGGATTAGGGTTAGTGTTAGGTTTTGGGTTAGCATTAAGGTTAGGGTTAGTGTTAGGGTAAGGATAAAGGTTAGGGTTAGGGTTAGGGTAAGGATTAGGGTTAGGGTAAGGTTTAGGGTTAGGGTTAGGGGTTAGGGGTAGGGTTAGGGTTATGTTTAGGTAAGGGTAAGGGTTAAGGTTAGGGTTAGGGTTAGGGTTAGGGTAAGGATTAGGGTTAGGGTAAGGGTTAGGGTTAGGGTTAGGGTTAGGTTAGGGTAAGAATTAGGGTTAGGGTTAGGGTTAGGCTTAGGGTTAGGGTAGGGGTAAGGTTTAGGTTGAGGGTTAGGGTTAGGTTTAGGGTTAGGGTAAGCGTAGGAGATAGGGTTAGGGTTAGGGTTAGGGTGAGGGTTAGGGTTAGGGTTAGGGTTAGGGTTAGGGTAAGGGTAAGTGTTGGGGTTAGGGTTAGGGTTAGTGTAAGGGTAAGTGTTAGGATTAGGGTAGGGTTAGGGTTAGGTTTAGGTTTAGGGTTGGGGTTAGGGGTAGGGTTAGGTTTAGGATAATTGTAAGGGTTAGGGAAAGGGTTAGGGTTAGGGGTTAGGGTTAGGGTTAGAGTAAGGGTAAGTGTTAGGGTTAGGGTTAGGGTTAGGTGTAGGGGTTTGGGTTAGGGTTAGGGTTAGGGTAAGGGTTAGGGTTAGGTTTCGGGTTAGTGTAAGGGTAAGGGTTAGGGTAAGGGTTAGGGTTAAGGTTAGGGTTAGTGTTAGGGTTAGGGTTAGGGTAAGGGTAAGGGTTAGGTTTAGGATAAGGGTAAGGGTTAGGGTTAGGGTTAGGGTTAGGGTTAGGGGTTAGGGTTAGGTGTAGGTTTAGGTTTAGGTTTAGGGCAAGGGTAAGGTTTAGGGTAAGGTTAACGGTTAGGGTTTGGGTTAGGGTTAGGTTAGGTGTTATGGTTAGGGTTAGGATTAGGGTTAGGCTTAGGGTAAGGGTAAGGGTGAGGGTTCGGTTTAGGGTTAGCGTTAGGGTTAGGGTAAGGGTTAGCGTTAGGGCAAGGGTTAAGTTCAGGGTTAATCTTAGTTTTAGGGTAATGGAAAGGGTTAGGGTTAGGGTTAGTGTTAGGTTTAGGGTTAGTGTTAGGGTAAGGGTAAGTGTTAGGGTTAGGGTTAGGGTTAGGGGTTATGGTTAGGGTTAGGGTTAGTGTAAGGTATAGGGTTAGGGTTGGGGTTAGGGTTAGGGTTACGGTAAATGTTAGGTTTAGTGTTAGGGTAAGGGTAAGGGTGAGGGTTAGGGTTACGGTAAGGGTTAGGGTTAGGTTTAGAATTAGGGTAATGGTTAGGGTTAGGTTTAGGGTTACAGTTAGGGTTAGGGTAAGGGAAAGGGTAAGGGTTAGGCTTAGTGTTAGCGTTAGGGCTTGGGTAAGGTAAATGTTATGGTTAGGGTTAGGGTTAGATTTAGGGTTAGCGTCAGGGTTAGGGTTAGGGTAAGGGTTATGGTCAGGGTTAGGGTTAGGGTTAGGGTATAGGATTAGGGTTTAGGGTTAGGGTTAGGGTTAGGGTTAGGGTAAGGGTAAGAGATCGGGTTTGTTTTAGGATTAGGTTTAGGGTTAGGGTGGGGGCTAGGGTAAGTGTTAGGGTTAGGGTTAGGATTAGGGTTAGGATAAGGGTAACGGTTAGGTTTAGGGTTAGGGTTAGCGTTAAGGTAATGGTTAGGGTTAGGCTTAGGATAAGGTTTAGGTTTGGGTTAGGTTTAGAGTTAGGGTAAGGGGTAGGGTTAGGTTTAGGGTTTGGGTAAGGATTAGGGTTAGGGTTAGGGTAAAGGTAAGGGTGAGGGTTAGGGTTAGGGAAAGGGTAAGGTTTAGGTTAAGGGGTAGGGTTAGGGTTAGGGTTAGGGTAAGGTTTAGGGTTAGGGTTAATGTTAGCATTAAGGTTAGGATTAGGGTTAGCGTATGGGTAAGGTTTACGGTTAGGGTTAGGGTTAGGTTTAGGGTAAGGATTAGGGTTAGGGTTAGGGTTAGGATAAGGGTTAGGGTTAGGGTTAGGGTTAAGGTTAGGGTAAGAGTTAGGGTTAGGGAAAGGGTAAGAGTTTGGGTTAGGGTTAGAGTTAGTGTAAGGATTAGGTTTAGGGTTACGGTTAGGGTTAGCATTAAGGTTAGGGTTGGGGTTAGGATAAGGGTAAGGGTTAGGGTTAGGTTTAGGGTTAGGGTAAGTATTAGGGTTAAGGTTATGGTTAGGGTAAGTGTTAGGGTTAGGGTTAGGGTAAGCATTAAGGTAGGGTTAGGGTTAGGGTAAGGGTAATAGTTAGGGTTAGGGTTAGGGTTAGGGTTAGGGTTAGGGTTAGGTTAAGGTTCAGGGTTAGGCTTAGTTTTAGGGTTAGGCTTAAGGTTACGGTTAGGGTAAGGTAAGGGTAAGGGTTAGGGTTAGGGTTAGGTTTAGGGGTTAGGATTAGGGTTAGGGTAAGTGTGAGGATTAGGGTTAGTTTTAGCGTTATGTTTAGGCTTATGGTTAGGGTAGGGGTAAGGGTTAGGTTGAGGGTTAGGGTTAGGGTAAGGGTTAGGGTAAGGGTAAAGGATAGGGTTAGGGTTAGGGTTAGGGTAAGGGTTAGGGTTAGGGTTAGGGTTAGGGTAAGCGTAACTATTAGGGTTAGGGTTAGGGTTAGGGTTAGGTTTAGGGTTAGGCTTAGGTTTAGTGTTAGGGTTAGGGTTAGGGTTAGGTTTAGGGTAAGGGTAAGGGTTAGGGTTAGGGTTAGGTTTGGGTTAGAGTTAGGGGTTAGGGTTAGGGTTAGGTTTAGGGTTAGGGTGAGGGTTAGGGTAAGTGTTAGGGTTTGGGTTAGTGTTGGGATAAGGGTAAGGGTTAGGGTTAGGTTTAGGTTTAGGGTTAATGTTAGGGGTAGGAAAAGGGTAAGGGTTAGGGTAAGGTTTAGTGTTAGGGTACGGATTAGGGTTAGGGTACAGGTAAGGGTGAGGTTTAGGGTTAGGGTTACGGTTAAGTTTAAGGTTAGAATTAGGGTTAGGTTAAGGGTTAGGGTTAGGGTTAGGGTTTGGGTTAGGGTTAATGTTACGGTTAGGGTAAGGGTTAGGGTTAGAGAAAGGGTAAGGTTTAGGGTTAGGGTTAGGGTTAGGTTAGGTTTAGGGTTAGGATTAGAGAAAGGGTAAGGGTTAGGGTTAGGGTTAGGGTTAGGTTAAGGATTAGGGTTAGCGTTAGGGTTAGGGTTAGCATTACGGTTAGGGTTACTGTTATGGTAAGGGTAATGGTTAGGGTTAGGGTTAGGGGTAAGGTTAGGGTAAGGATTAGGGTTAGGGTTAGGGTTAGGGTAAGGGTTAGGGTTAGGGTTAGGGTTAACATTAAGTTTAGGGTTAGGGTTAGGTTAAGGGTAAGGCTTAGGGTTAGTGTTAGTGTTAGGGGTTACGGTTAGGTTAAGGTTAGGGTTAGGTTAAGGTTAAGGGTTACGGTTAGGGTTAGGGTTAGGCTTAAGGTTAGAGTTAGGGTTAGGGTAAGGGTTAGGGTAAGGGTTAGGTTTAGGGTTAGGGGTTAGTGTTAGGGTTAGGGTTATGGTTAGGGTAAGGGTAAGGGTTAAGATTAGGGTTAGGGTAAGGGTTAGGGTTAGGGTAAGGGTTAGTGTTAGGGCTAGGGTTAGCGTAAGGATTAGGGTTAGGGTAAGGATTAGGGTAAGAATTAGGGTTAGGGTTAGGGTTAGGCTCAGGGTTAGGGTAGGGGTAAGGGTTAGGTTGAGGGTTAGGATTAGGGTTAGGGTTAGGGCAAGTGTAAGACATAGGGTTAGGGTTAGGGTTAGGGTTAGGGTTAGGGTTAGGTTTAAGGTTAGGGTAAGTGTAAGAGATAGGGTTAGGGTAGGGTTAGGGTGAGGGTTAGGGTTAGGGTTAGGGTTAGGGTAAGGGTAAGGGTAAGTGTTAGGGTTAGGGTAAGGGTAAGGGTGAGGGTTAGGTTTAGAGTTGGGGTTAGGGTTAGGGTAAGGGTTAGGGTTAGGGTAAGGGTTAAGGTTAGGGTTAATCTAAGGGTTAGGGTAAGGGTAAGGGTTAGGGTTTGGGTTAGGGTTATGGTTAGGTTTAGGATAAGGATAAGGGTTAGGGTTAGGGTTAAGGGTTAGGGTTAGGGTTAGGTTAGGGTTATTGTAAGGGTAAGTGTTAGCTTTAGGGTTAGGTGTAGGGGTTATGGTTAGGGTTATGGTTAGAGTAAGGGTAAGTGTTAGGGTTAGGGTTAGGTTTAGGTGTAGGGGTTAGTGTTAGTGTTAGGGTTAAGGTAAGGGTAAGTGTTAGGGTTAGGGTTAAGGTTAGGGTTAGTTTTAGGGTTAGGGTTAGGGTTAGGGTAAGGGTAAGGGTTAGGTTTAGGATAAGAGTAAGGGTTAGGGTTAGGGTTAGGGTTAGGGGTTAGGGTTAGGTTTAGGTTTAGGGTTAGGTTTAGGGTAAGGGTAAGGGTTAGGATAAGGTTAACGGTTAGGGTTTGGGTTAGGGTTAGATTAGGGGTTATGGTTAGGGTTAGGGTTAGGGTAAGGTTTAGGGTTAGGGCAAGGGTTAAGGTTAGGGTTAATCTTAGGGTTAGG
>JANJXV010000124.1:1427500-1440000 GCA_024803745.1 Megascapheus bottae | reverse complement strand
ATTTAGGCTTAGGGATAGGTTTAGGGTTAGAGTTAGGGTTAGGGTAAGTGTTATTGTTAGGGTCAGGGTTAGGGTTAGGATAAGTGGAAGGGTTTCGGTTAGGGTTAGATCATGGGTAAGTTTTAGAGTTGGGGTTAGCGTTAGGGTTTGGGTTAGGGTATGGGTAAGGGTTAGGGTTAAGGTTAGTGTTAGGTTTAGAGTTAGGGTTAGCGTAAGGTTAGGGTTAGGGTTAGGGTTAGGGTAAGGGTAAGTGTTAGGGTTAGGGTTATTGTTAGGGTTAGGATAAGGGTAAGGGTTAGGGTTTGGGTTAGGGTTAGGGTTAGGGTAATTGGAAGGTTTAGGGTAAGGTTAAGCGTTAGTGTTAGGATCAGGGTAAGGGTTAGGGTAAGGGTAAGGTTTAGGGTTAGGTAAGGGTAAGTGTTAGGGTTAGGGTTAGGTTTAGGGTAAAGGTAAGGGTAAGGGTTAGGGTTAGGGTTAGGGTTAGGGGTTAGGGTTAGGGTTAGCGTAATGGTTAGGGTAAGGTAGAGGGTTAGGGTTAGGGTAAGCGTAAGTGTTAGAGTTAGGGTTATGGTTAGGGTAAGGGTAAGGGTTAGGGTTAGGGTTAGTGTAAGGGTAAGGGTTAGGGTTAGGGTTAGGGTTAGGGTTAGGGCAAGGGTAAGGGTTAGGGGTAGTGTTAGGGTTAGGAGTTAGTGTTAGGGTTAGGGTTAGGGTAAGGGTTAGGGTTAGGTTCAGGGTTAGGGTAATGATAAGTGTTAGGGTTAGGGTTAGGGTTAGGGTAAGGGTAAGGGTTAGGGTTAGGTTTAGGGTTAGGTTTAGGCTTAGGGTGAGGGTTAGGGTAAGTGTTAGGGTTAGGTTTAGGGTTAGGGTTAGGATAAGGGTAAGGGTTAGGGTTAGGGTTAGGTTTAGCATTAAGTTTAGGGTTAGGGTTAGGGTTAGGGTTAGTGTTATGGTAAGGGTTAGGTTTAGGGTTAGGGTTAGGGTTATGGAAAGGATAAGGTTTACGTAGGGTTAGGTTTAGGGTTAGGGTTAGGGTAATGATTAAGGTTAGTGTTAGGGTAAGGGTAAGGGTGAGGGTTAAGGTTAGGGTTAGGGTTAGGTTTAAGATTAGGATTAGAGTTAGGGTAAGTGTTAGGGTTAGGGTTAGGGTTAGGGTTAGCATTAAGGTTAGGTTTAGGGTAAGGATTAGCGTTAGGGTTAGGGTTAGGGTAAGGGATAGTGTTAGGGTTCGGGTTAGCATTAAGGTTAGGGTTAGGGTTCGGGTAAGGGTAAGGGTTAGGGTTAGGGTTAGGGGTTATGGTTAGGGTTAGGGTTAGGTTTAGGGTAAGATTAAGGTTAGGGTTAGGATTAGGGTTAGGCTTAAGGTTATTGTTAGTGTTAGGGTAAGTGTAAGGGTAAGGGTTACGGTTATAATTAGGGTTAGGGTTAGGGGTTAGGGTTAGTGTTAGAGTTAGGACAAGGGTAAGGTTAGGGTTAGGGTTAGGGTTATGGATAGGGTTATGCTTAGGATTAGGTTAGGGGTAAGGGTAAGGTGGAGGTTTAGGTTTAGGGATATGGTAAGGGTAATGGATAGGGTTAGGGTTAGGGTTAGGGTAAGTGTTAGGGTTACGGTTAGGGTAAGCGTAAGTGTTAGGGTTAGGGTTAGGGTTAGGTTTAGGGTAAGGGTTAGGGTTAGGTTTAGGGTAAGGGTTAGGGTTAGGGTTAGGGTTAGGGGTTAGGGTTAGGGTTATAGTTAGGGAAAGGGTAAGGGTTAGGATAAGGGTAATGGTTAGGGTTTGGGTTAGGGTTAGGGTTAGGGGTTATGGTTAGGGTTAGGATTAGGGTTAGGGTTAGGGTAAGGGTAAGGGTGAGGGTTAGGTTTAGGGTTAGGTTTAGGGTAAGGGTTAGGGTTAGGGTTAGGGTTAGGGTTAATCTTAGGGTTAGGGTAAGGGTAAGGCTTAGGGTTAGGATTAGTGTTAGGTTTAGGGTTAGTGTTAGGTTAAGGGTAAGGTTTAGGGTTAGGGTTAGCGTAAGGATTAGGGTTAGGGATAGGGTTAGGGTAAGATTTAGGGGTAGGGTTAGGTTAGGCTTAGGTTTAGGGTAGGGGTAAGGGTTATGTTTAGGGTTAGGGTTAGGTTTAGGGTTAGCTTTAGGGTAAGTGTAAGAGATAGGGTTAGGGTTAGGGTTAGGGTTAGGTTTAGGGTTGGGGTTAGGGTTAGGTTTAGGATAAGGGTAAGGTTTAGAGTTAGGGTTAGGGGTTAGGGTTAGCGTTAGGTTAGGGTTAGGGTTAGGGTTAGGGTTAGGGTTAGGTTTAGGTTTAGGGTTAGGTTTAGGGTAAGGGTAAGGGTTAGGATAAGGGTAATGGTTAGGGTTTGGGTTAGGGTTAGGGTTAGGGGTTATTGTTAGGGTTAGGATTAGGGTTAGGGTTAGGGTAAGGGTAAGGGTGAGGGTTAGGTTTAGGGTTAGGTTTAGGGTTAGGGTTAGGGTAAGGGTTAGGTTTAGGATAAGGTTTAAGGTTAGGGTTAATCTTAGGGTTAGGGTAAGGGTAAGGGTTAGGGTTAGGATTAGTGTTAGGTTTAGGGTTAGTATTAGGGTAAGGGTAAGGGTTAGGGTTAGGGTTAGGGTTAGGGTTTAGGGTTAGGTTTAGGGTTAGGGTTAGTGTTAGTGTTAGGGTAAGGGTAAGGGTTAAGGTTAGGGTTAGCTTTAGGGTAAGGGTAAGGGTTAGGGTTAATGTTAGTGTTAGGGTTAGGGTTAGCGTTAGGGTTAGAGTTAGGGTTAGGGTTAGGTTTAGGGTTAGGGTTAGGGTAAGGGTTTGGTTTTGGGTTAAGGTTAGGGTTAGGGTTAGGTTTAGGGTTAGGGTTAGGGTATGGGTAAGGGTTAGGTTTAGGGTTAGCGTTAAGCTTAAGGTTAGGGTTAGAGTTAGGCTTAGGGTTAGGGTAGGGGTAAGGGTTAGGGTGAGGGTTAGGGTTGCGGTTAGGGTTAGGTAAGGGTAAGGGTTAGGGTTAGGGTGAGTGTTAGGGTTATGTTTAGGTTTAGGGTTAGGGTTAGGGTTAGGGAAACGGTAAGGATTAGAGTAAGGTTTAGGGTTAGATTTAGGATTAGAATAAGGGTAAGGGTTAGGGTTAGGGTTAGGGTTAGGGTTAGGGTTAGTGTTGGGGGTAAGTTTAGTGTTAGGGTTAGGATTAGGGTAAGGGTTAGGTTTAGGCTTAGCGTTAGGGTAAGTGTAAGTTTTAGGGTTAGGGTAAGGGTTAGGGTTAGATTTAGGGTAAGGGTAGGGTTAGGGTTTGGGTTAGGGTTAGGGTTAGGGGTTATGGTTAGGGTTAGGATTAGGGTTAAGGTTAGGGTAGGGTAACGGTGAGGGTTAGGGTTAGGGTTAGGGTTCGGGTTAGGGTAACGGTAAGTGTTAGGGTTAGGGATAGGGTTACGGTTAGTGTAAGTGCAAGTGTTAGTATTAGGGTTAGGATTAGGGTTAGGGTTAGGTTTAGGGTTAGGGTTAGGGTTAGTGTTAGGTTTAGGATAAGCTTAAGGGTTAGGGTTAGGGTTAGGGTTAGGGTTAGGGTTAGGGGTTAGGGTTAGGGTTAGGTTTAGGTTTAGGATTAGGGTTAGGGTTACAGTAAGGGTTAGGGTTAGGGCAAGGGTTAAGGTTAGGGTTAATCTTAGGGTGAGGATAAGGGAAAGGGTTAGGGTTAGGGTTAGTGTTAGGTTTAGGGTTAGTGTTAGGGTAAGTGTAAGGGTTAGGGTTAGGGTTAGGGGTTAGGGTTAGGGTTAGGGTTAGTGTAAGGTATAGGCTTAGGGTTAGGGTTAGGATTAGGGTAAGTGTTAGGGTTAGGGTTAGGGTTAGGGTAAGGGTAAGGATTAGGGTTAGGGTTAGGGTTAGCATTAAGTTTAGGATTAGGGTTAGGGTATGGGTAAGGATGACGGTTAGGGTTAGGGTTAGGTTTAGGGTAAGGATTAGGGTTAGGGTTAGGGTTAGGATAAGAGTTAGGGTTATGGTTAGGGTTAGGGTTAAGTTTAGGGTAAGGGTTAGGGTTAGGGAAAGGGTAAGAGTTTGGGTTAGGGTTAGAGTTAGTGTAAGGATTAGGGTTAGGGTTAGGGTTAGGGTTAGCATTAAGGTTAGGGTTAGGGTTAGGATAAGGGTAAGGGTTAGGTTTAGGTTTAGGGTTAGGGTAAGTATTAGGGTTAAGGTTAGGGTTAGGGTAAGGCTTAGGGTTAGGGTTAGGGTTAGCATTAAGGTAGCGTTAGGGTTAGGGTAAGGGTAATCGTTAGGGTTAGGGTTAGGGGTTAGGGTTAGGTTTAGGGTTAGGTTTAGGGTTAGGGTTAAGGTAAGGTTCAGGGTTAGGGTTAGTTTTAGGGTTAGGCTTAAGGTTAGGGTTAGGGTTAGGGTAAGGGTAAGGGTAAGGGTAAGTTTAAGGTTAGAATTAGGGTTAGGTTAAGGGTTAGGGTTAGGGTTAGGGTTTGGGTTAGGGTTAAGGTTACGGTTAGGGTAAGGGTTAGGGTTAGAGAAAGGGTAAGGGTTAGGGTTAGGGTTAGGGTTAGGTTATGTTTAGGGTTAGGGTTAGAGAAAGGGTAAGGGTTAGGGTTAGGGTTAGGGTTAGGTTAAGGATTAGGGTTAGCGTTAGGGTTAGGGTTAGCATTAAGGTTAGGGTTACTGTTACGGTAAGGGTAATGGTTAGGGTTAGGGTTAGGGTTAGGATTAGGGTTAGGGTTAAGGTTAGGGTAAGGGTTAGGGTTAGGGTTAGGGTTAGCATTAAGTTCAGGGTTAGGGTTTGGGTAAGGGTAAGGCTTAGGGTTAGGTTTAGGGGTTAGGGTTAGGGTTAGGGTTAGTTTGAGGTTAGGGTTAGGGTAATGTTAAGGGTTAGGGTTATTGTTAGGTTTAGGCTTAAGGTTAGAGTTAGGGTTAGGGTAAGGGTTAGGGTAAGGGTTAGGGTTAGGGTTAGGGGTTAGGGTTAGGGTTAGGGTTATGGTTAGGGTAAGGGTAAGGGTTAAGGTTAGGGTTAGGGTAAGGGTTAGGTTATGGTAAGGGTTAGGGTTAGGGCTAGGGTTAGCGTAAGAATTAGGGTTAGGGTTAGGGTTAGGGTAAGAATTAGGGTTAGGGTTAGGCTTAGGGTTAGGGTAGGGGTAGGGGTTAGGTTGAGGGTTATGATTAGGTTTAGGGTTAGGGTTAGGGAAAGTGTAAGACATAGGGTTAGGGTTAGGGTTACGGTTAGGGTGAGGGTTAGGGTTAGGTTTAGGGTTAGGGTAAGTGTAAGAGATAGGGTTAGGGTAGGGTTAGGGTGAGGGTTAGGGTAAGTGTTAGGGTTAGGGTAAGGGTTAAGGTTACGGTTAATCTAAGGGTTAGGGTAAGGGTAAGGGTTAGGGTTAGGGTTAGGTTTAGGATAAGGGTAAGGGTTAGGGTTAGGGTTAGGGGTAGGGTAAGGGTAAGTGTTAGGGTTAGGGTTAGGGTTAGGTGTAGGGGTTAGGGTTAGGGTTAGGTTAAGTGTTAGGGTTAGGGTTCGGTTTAGGGTAAGGGTATGTGTTAGGGTTAGGGTTAAGGGTTATTGTTAGGGTTAGAGTTAGGGTTAGGGTTAGGGTAAGGGTATGGGTGAGGTTTAGGTTTATGGTTAGGGTTATTGTTAGGGTAAGGGTTAGGGTTAGGGTAAGGGTTAAGGTTAGGGTTAATCTTAGGGTTAGGGTAAGGGTAAGGGTTAGGTTAGGGTTAGGGTTAGGGGTTAGGGTTAGGGTTAGGGTTAGGGTTATTGTAAGTTATAGGGTTAGGGTTAGGGTTAGGGTAATGGTAATGGTGAGGTTTAGGGTTAGGGTGAGGGTTAGGTTTAGGGTTAGGGTTAGGGTTAGGGTTAGGGAAAGTGTTAGGTTTAGGGTTAGGGTTAGGGTTAAGATAAGAGTAAGGGTTAGGGTTAGAGTTATAATTAGGGGTTATGGTTAGGGTTAGGGTTAGGGTTAGGGTAAGTGTAAGGGTTAGGAAAAGTGTAACGGTTAGTGTTAGGGTTAGGGTTAGGGTTAGGGGTTAGGTTTAGGGTTAGGATAAGGGTTAGGTTTAGGGTTTGGGTTAGAGTAAGGGTAAGGGTGAGGGTTAGGGTTTGGGTTAGGGTAGGGTAAGGGTGAGGGTTAGGGTTAGGGTTAAGGTTAGGGTTAAGGTAAGGTTAAGTGCTAGGTTTAGGGTTGGGGTTAGGGTTTTGGTTAGGGTTAGGGTAAGGGCAAGTGTTAGGGTTAGGGTTAGAGTTAGGGTTAGGGTAAGGGTAAGTGTTAGGATTAGGGTTAGGGTTAGGTTTAGGGTTAGGTTTAGGATTGGGGTTAGGGTTAGGGTTAGGGTTAGGATAAGGTTAAGGGTTAGAGTTAGGGTTAGGGTTAGGGTTTAGGATTAGATTTAGGTTTAGGGTTAGGGTAAGGGTAAGTTTTAGGGTTAGGGTTAGGGTTTGGTTTAGGGGATAGGGTTAGGGTTAGGGTTAGGGGAATGGTTAGGGTTAGGGTTCGGGTTAGGGTAAGGGTAAGTGTTAGGGTTAGGGTTAGGGTTAGCGTTAGTGTAAGGGTAAGTGTTAGGATTAGGGTTAGGATTAGGGTTAGGGTTAGGTTTAGGGTTAGGGTTAGGGTAAGGGTTATGGTTAGGGTAAGGGTTAGGGTTTGGGTTAGGGTTAAGGGTTAGGGTTAGGGTTAGGTTTAGGTTTAGGGTTAGGTTTAGGATAAGGGTAAGTGTAAGGTTTCGTATAAAGGTAACGGTTAGGGTTTGGGTTAGTGTTAGGGTTAGGGGTTATGGTTAGGGTAAGGATTAGGGTTAGGTTTAGGGTAAGGGTAAGGGTGAGGGTTAGGTTTAGGGTTAGGGTAAGGGTTAGGGTTAGGGTTAGGGTAAGGGTAAGGATTAGGGTTAGGGTTAGGTTTAAGAGTTAGGGTTAGGGTTAGGGATAGAGTAAGGGTTAGGGTTAGGTTTAGGGTTAGGGTTAAGGTAAGGTTCAGGGTTAGGGTTAGTTTTAGGGTTAGGCTTAAGGTTAGGGTTAGGGTTAGGGTAAGGGTAAGGGTAAGGATTAGGGTTAGGGTTAGGTTTAAGTGTTAGGGTTAGGGTTAGGGATAGGGTAAGGGTTAGGGTTACGTTTAGGGTTAGGGTAAGGTTAAGTGTTAGGGTTAGGGTTAGGGTTAGGGTTAGGGTAAGGGTAAGGATTAGGGTTAGGGTTAGGTTTAAGAGTTAGGGTTAGGGTTAGGGATAGGGTAAGTGTTAGGGTTAGGTTTAGGGTTAGGGTTAGGATAAGGGTAAGGGTTAGGGTTAGGGTTAGGTTTAGCATTAAGTTTAGGGTTAGGGTTAGGGTTAGGGTTAGTGTTATGGTAAGGGTTAGGTTTAGGGTTAGGGTTAGGGTTATGGAAAGGATAAGGTTTACGTAGGGTTAGGTTTAGGGTTAGGGTTAGGGTAATGATTAAGGTTAGTGTTAGGGTAAGGGTAAGGGTGAGGGTTAGGGTTAGGGTTAGGGTTAGGTTTAAGATTAGGATTAGAGTTAGGGTAAGTGTTAGGGTTAGGGTTAGGGTTAGGGTTAGCATTAAGGTTAGGTTTAGGGTAAGGATTAGCGTTAGGGTTAGGGTTAGGGTAAGGGATAGTGTTAGGGTTCGGGTTAGCATTAAGGTTAGGGTTAGGGTTCGGGTAAGGGTAAGGGTTAGGGTTAGGGTTAGGGGTTATGGTTAGGGTTAGGGTTAGGTTTAGGGTAAGATTAAGGTTAGGGTTAGGATTAGGGTTAGGCTTAAGGTTATTGTTAGTGTTAGGGTAAGTGTAAGGGTAAGGGTTACGGTTATAATTAGGGTTAGGGTTAGGGGTTAGGGTTAGTGTTAGAGTTAGGACAAGGGTAAGGTTAGGGTTAGGGTTAGGGTTATGGATAGGGTTATGCTTAGGATTAGGTTAGGGGTAAGGGTAAGGTGGAGGTTTAGGTTTAGGGATATGGTAAGGGTAAGGGATAGGGTTAGGGTTAGGGTTAGTGTAAGTGTTAGGGTTACGGTTAGGGTAAGCGTAAGTGTTAGGGTTAGGGTTAGGGTTAGGTTTAGGGTAAGGGTTAGGGTTAGGTTTAGGGTAAGGGTTAGGGTTAGGGTTAGGGTTAGGGGTTAGGGTTAGGGTTATAGTTAGGGAAAGGGTAAGGGTTAGGATAAGGGTAATGGTTAGGGTTGGGGTTAGGGTTAGGGTTAGGGGTTATGGTTAGGGTTAGGATTAGGGTTAGGGTTAGGGTAAGGGTAAGGGTGAGGGTTAGGTTTAGGGTTAGGGTTAGGGTAAGGGTTAGGGTTAGGGTTAGGGTTAATCTTAGGGTTAGGGTAAGGGTAAGGCTTAGGGTTAGGATTAGTGTTAGGTTTAGGGTTAGTGTTAGGTTAAGGGTAAGGTTTAGGATTAGGGTTAGCGTAAGGATTAGGGTTAGGGATAGGGTTAGGGTAAGATTTAGGGGTAGGGTTAGGTTAGGCTTAGGTTTAGGGTAGGGGTAAGGGTTATGTTTAGGGTTAGGGTTAGGTTTAGGGTTAGCTTTAGGGTAAGTGTAAGAGATAGGGTTAGGGTTAGGGTTAGGGTTAGGTTTAGGGTTGGGGTTAGGGTTAGGTTTAGGATAAGGGTAAGGTTTAGAGTTAGGGTTAGGGGTTAGGGTTAGCGTTAGGTTAGGGTTAGGGTTAGGGTTAGGGTTAGGGTTAGGGTTAGGTTTAGGTTTAGGGTTAGGTTTAGGGTAAGGGTAAGGGTTAGGATAAGGGTAATGGTTAGGGTTTGGGTTAGGGTTAGGGTTAGGGGTTATTGTTAGGGTTAGGATTAGGGTTAGGGTTAGGGTAAGGGTAAGGGTGAGGGTTAGGTTTAGGGTTAGGTTTAGGGTTAGGGTTAGGGTAAGGGTTAGGTTTAGGATAAGGTTTAAGGTTAGGGTTAATCTTAGGGTTAGGGTAAGGGTAAGGGTTAGGGTTAGGATTAGTGTTAGGTTTAGGGTTAGTATTAGGGTTAGGGTAAGGGTTAGGGTTAGGGTTAGGGTTAGGGTTTAGGGTTAGGTTTAGGGTTAGGGTTAGTGTTAGTGTTAGGGTAAGGGTAAGGGTTAAGGTTAGGGTTAGCTTTAGGGTAAGGGTAAGGGTTAGGGTTAATGTTAGTGTTAGGGTTAGGGTTAGCGTTAGGGTTAGAGTTAGGGTTAGTGTTAGGTTTAGGGTTAGGGTTAGGGTAAGGGTTTGGTTTTGGGTTAAGGTTAGGGTTAGGGTTAGGTTTAGGGTTAGGGTTAGGGTATGGGTAAGGGTTAGGTTTAGGGTTAGCGTTAAGCTTAAGGTTAGGGTTAGAGTTAGGCTTAGGGTTAGGGTAGGGGTAAGGGTTAGGGTGAGGGTTAGGGTTGCGGTTAGGGTTAGGTAAGGGTAAGGGTTAGGGTTAGGGTGAGTGTTAGGGTTATGTTTAGGTTTAGGGTTAGGGTTAGGGTTAGGGAAACGGTAAGGATTAGAGTAAGGTTTAGGGTTAGATTTAGGATTAGAATAAGGGTAAGGGTTAGGGTTAGGGTTAGGGTTAGGGTTAGGGTTAGTGTTGGGGGTAAGTTTAGTGTTAGGGTTAGGATTAGGGTAAGGGTTAGGTTTAGGCTTAGCGTTAGGGTAAGTGTAAGTTTTAGGGTTAGGGTAAGGGTTAGGGTTAGATTTAGGGTAAGGGTAGGGTTAGGGTTTGGGTTAGGGTTAGGGTTAGGGGTTATGGTTAGGGTTAGGATTAGGGTTAAGGTTAGGGTAGGGTAACGGTGAGGGTTAGGGTTAGGGTTAGGGTTCGGGTTAGGGTAACGGTAAGTGTTAGGGTTAGGGATAGGGTTACGGTTAGTGTAAGTGCAAGTGTTAGTATTAGGGTTAGGATTAGGGTTAGGGTTAGGTTTAGGGTTAGGGTTAGGGTTAGTGTTAGGTTTAGGATAAGCTTAAGGGTTAGGGTTAGGGTTAGGGTTAGGGTTAGGGTTAGGGGTTAGGGTTAGGGTTAGGTTTAGGTTTAGGATTAGGGTTAGGGTTACAGTAAGGGTTAGGGTTAGGGCAAGGGTTAAGGTTAGGGTTAATCTTAGGGTGAGGATAAGGGAAAGGGTTAGGGTTAGGGTTAGTGTTAGGTTTAGGGTTAGTGTTAGGGTAAGTGTAAGGGTTAGGGTTAGGGTTAGGGGTTAGGGTTAGGGTTAGGGTTAGTGTAAGGTATAGGCTTAGGGTTAGGGTTAGGATTAGGGTAAGTGTTAGGGTTAGGGTTAGGGTTAGGGTAAGGGTAAGGATTAGGATTAGGGTTAGGGTATGGGTAAGGATGACGGTTAGGGTTAGGGTTAGGTTTAGGGTAAGGATTAGGGTTAGGGTTAGGGTTAGGATAAGAGTTAGGGTTATGGTTAGGGTTAGGGTTAAGTTTAGGGTAAGGGTTAGGGTTAGGGAAAGGGTAAGAGTTTGGGTTAGGGTTAGAGTTAGTGTAAGGATTAGGGTTAGGGTTAGGGTTAGGGTTAGCATTAAGGTTAGGGTTAGGGTTAGGATAAGGGTAAGGGTTAGGTTTAGGTTTAGGGTTAGGGTAAGTATTAGGGTTAAGGTTAGGGTTAGGGTAAGGCTTAGGGTTAGGGTTAGGGTTAGCATTAAGGTAGCGTTAGGGTTAGGGTAAGGGTAATCGTTAGGGTTAGGGTTAGGGGTTAGGGTTAGGTTTAGGGTTAGGTTTAGGGTTAGAGTTAAGGTAAGGTTCAGGGTTAGGGTTAGTTTTAGGGTTAGGCTTAAGGTTAGGGTTAGGGTTAGGGTAAGGGTAAGGGTAAGGGTAAGTTTAAGGTTAGAATTAGGGTTAGGTTAAGGGTTAGGGTTAGGGTTAGGGTTTGGGTTAGGGTTAAGGTTACGGTTAGGGTAAGGGTTAGGGTTAGAGAAAGGGTAAGGGTTAGGGTTAGGGTTAGGGTTAGGTTATGTTTAGGGTTAGGGTTAGAGAAAGGGTAAGGGTTAGGGTTAGGGTTAGGGTTAGGTTAAGGATTAGGGTTAGCGTTAGGGTTAGGGTTAGCATTAAGGTTAGGGTTACTGTTACGGTAAGGGTAATGGTTAGGGTTAGGTTTAGGGTTAGGATTAGGGTTAGGGTTAAGGTTAGGGTAAGGGTTAGGGTTAGGGTTAGGGTTAGCATTAAGTTCAGGGTTAGGGTTTGGGTAAGGGTAAGGCTTAGGGTTAGGTTTAGGGGTTAGGGTTAGGGTTAGGGTTAGGGTTAGTTTGAGGTTAGGGTTAGGGTAATGTTAAGCGTTAGGGTTATTGTTAGGTTTAGGCTTAAGGTTAGAGTTAGGGTTAGGGTAAGGGTTAGGGTAAGGGTTAGGGTTAGGGTTAGGGGTTAGGGTTAGGGTTAGGGTTATGGTTAGGGTAAGGGTAAGGGTTAAGGTTAGGGTTAGGGTAAGGGTTAGGTTATGGTAAGGGTTAGGGTTAGGGCTAGGGTTAGCGTAAGAATTAGGGTTAGGGTTAGGGTTAGGGTAAGAATTAGGGTTAGGGTTAGGCTTAGGGTTAGGGTAGGGGTAGGGGTTAGGTTGAGGGTTATGATTAGGTTTAGGGTTAGGGTTAGGGAAAGTGTAAGACATAGGGTTAGGGTTAGGGTTACGGTTAGGGTGAGGGTTAGGGTTAGGTTTAGGGTTAGGGTAAGTGTAAGAGATAGGGTTAGGGTAGGGTTAGGGTGAGGGTTAGGGTAAGTGTTAGGGTTAGGGTAAGGGTTAAGGTTACGGTTAATCTAAGGGTTAGGGTAAGGGTAAGGGTTAGGGTTAGGGTTAGGTTTAGGATAAGGGTAAGGGTTAGGGTTAGGGTTAGGGGTAGGGTAAGGGTAAGTGTTAGGGTTAGGGTTAGGGTTAGGTGTAGGGGTTAGGCTTAGGGTTAGGTTAAGTGTTAGGGTTAGGGTTCGGTTTAGGGTAAGGGTATGTGTTAGGGTTAGGGTTAAGGGTTATTGTTAGGGTTAGAGTTAGGGTTAGGGTTAGCGTAAGGGTATGGGTGAGGTTTAGGTTTAGGGTTAGGGTTATTGTTAGGGTAAGGGTTAGGGTTAGGGTAAGGGTTAAGTTTAGGGTTAATCTTAGGGTTAGGGTAAGGGTAAGGGTTAGGTTAGGGTTAGGGTTAGGGGTTAGGGTTAGGGTTAGGGTTATTGTAAGTTATAGGGTTAGGGTTAGGGTTAGGGTAATGGTAATGGTGAGGTTTAGGGTTAGGGTGAGGGTTAGGTTTAGGGTTAGGGTTAGGGTTAGGGTTAGGGAAAGTGTTAGGTTTAGGGTTAGGGTTAGGGTTAAGATAAGAGTAAGGGTTAGGGTTAGAGTTATAATTAGGGGTTATGGTTAGGGTTAGGGTTAGGGTTAGGGTAAGTGTAAGGGTTAGGAAAAGTGTAACGGTTAGTGTTAGGGTTAGGGTTAGGGTTAGGGGTTAGCTTTAGGGTTAGGATAAGGGTTAGGTTTAGGGTTTGGGTTAGAGTAAGGGTAAGCGTGAGGGTTAGGGTTTGGGTTAGGGTAGGGTAAGGGTGAGGGTTAGGGTTAGGGTTAAGGTTAGGGTTAAGGTAAGGTTAAGTGCTAGGTTTAGGGTTGGGGTTAGGGTTTTGGTTAGGGTTAGGGTAAGGGCAAGTGTTAGGGTTAGGGTTA
>JANJXV010000124.1:1415000-1422500 GCA_024803745.1 Megascapheus bottae | reverse complement strand
TTAGGGTTAGGGTTAGGGAAAGTGTAAGATATAGGGTTAGGGTTAGGGTTAGGGTTAGGGTGAGGGTTAGGGTTAGGTTTAGGGTTAGGGTAAGTGTAAGAGATAGGGTTAGGGTAGGGTTAGGGTGAGGGTTAGGGTAAGGGTTAGGGTTAGGGTAAGGGTTAAGGTTACGGTTAATCTAAGGGTTAGGGTAAGGGTAAGGGTTAGGGTTAGGGTTAGGGTTAGGGTTAGGTTTAGGATAAGGGTAAGGGTTAGGGTTAGGGTTAGCAGTAGGGTAAGGGTAAGTGTTAGGGTTAGGGTTAGGGTTAGGTGTAGGGGTTAGGGTTAGGTTTAGGGTTAGGGTAAGTGTTAGGGTTAGGGTTCGGTTTAGGGTAAGGGTATGTGTTAGGGTTAGGGTTAGGGTTAGTGTAAGGTAAGTGTTAGGATTAGGGTTAGGATTAGGGTTAGGGTTAGGTTTAGGTTTAGGGTTAGGGTTAGGGTTAGGGTTAGGTTTAGGATAAGGGTAAGGGTTAGGGTTAGGGTTAGGGGTTAGGGTTAGTGTTAGGTTTAGGTTTAGGGTTAGGGTTAGGGTAAGGGTAAGGTTTAGGATAAGGGTAACGGTTAGGGTTCGGGTTAGGGTTAGGGTTAAGGGTTATTGTTAGGGTTAGAAATAGGGTTAGGTTTAGGGTAAGGGTATCGGTGAGGTTTAGGTTTAGGGTTAGGGTTATTGTTAGGGTAAGGGTTAGGGTTAGGGTAAGGGTTAAGTTTAGGGTTAATCTTAGGTTTAGGGTAAGGGTAAGGGTTAGGTTAGGGTTAGGGTTAGGGGTTAGGGTTAGGGTTAGGGTTATTGTAAGTTATAGGGTTAGGGTTAGGGTTAGGGTAATGGTAATGGTGAGGTTTAGGGTTAGGGTGAGGGTTAGGTTTAGGGTTAGGGTTAGGGTTAGGGTTAGGGAAAGTGTTAGGTTTAGGGTTAGGGTTAGGGTTAAGATAAGAGTAAGGGTTAGGGTTAGAGTTATGATTAGGGGTTATGGTTAGGGTTAGGGTTAGGGTTAGGGTAAGTGTAAGGGTTAGGAAAAGGGTAACGGTTAGTGTTAGGGTTAGGGTTAGGGTTAGGGGTTAGGTTTAGGGTTAGGATAAGGGTTAGGTTTAGGGTTTGGGTTAGAGTAAGTGTAAGTGTGAGGGTTAGGGTTTGGGTTAGGGTAGGGTAAGGGTGAGGGTTAGGGTTAGGGTTAAGGTTAGGGTTAGGGTAAGGTTAAGTGCTAGGTTTAGGGTGGGGTTAGGGTTTTGGTTAGGGTTAGGGAAAGGGCAAGTGTTAGGGTTAGGGTTAGAGTTAGGGTTAGGGTAAGGGTAAGTGTTAGGATTAGGGTTAGGGTTAGGTTTAGGGTTAGGTTTAGGATTGGGGTTAGGGTTAGGGTTAGGTTTAGGATAAGGTTAAGGGTTAGAGTTAGGGTTAGGGTTAGGGGTTAGGATTAGGTTTAGGTTTAGGGTTAGGGTAAGGGTAAGTTTTAGGGTTAGGGTTAGGGTTTGGTTTCGGGGTTAGGGTTAGGGTTAGGGTTAGGGGAAGGGTTAGGGTTAGGGTTAGGGTAAGGGTAAGTGTTAGGGTTAGGGTTAGGGTTAGCGTTAGTGTAAGGGTAAGTGTTAGAATTAGGGTTAGGATTAGGGTTAGGGTTAGGTTTAGGGTTAGGTTTAGGGTTAGGGTTAGGGTAAGGGTTATGGTTAGGGTAAGGGTTAGGGTTTGGTTTAGGGTTAGGGGTTAGGGTTAGGGTTAGGTTTAGGTTTAGGGTTAGGGTTAGGGTTAGGGGTTAGGGTTAGGGTTAGGGTTAGGGTTAGAGTAAGTGTAAGGTTGAGGGTTAGGGTTAGGGTTAGGGTAAGGGTAAGTGTAAGGTTTCGTATAAAGGTAACGGTTAGGGTTTGGGTTAGTGTTAGGGTTAGGGGTTATGGTTAGGGTAAGGATTAGGGTTAGGTTTACGGTAAGGGTAAGGGTGAGGGTTAGGTTTAGGGTTAGGGTAAGGTTTAGGATTAGGGTAAGGGTTAAGGTTAGGGTTAATCTTAGGGTTAGGGTAAGGGTAAGGGTAAGGGTTAGGGTTAGGGTTAGGGTTAGGTGTTAGAGTTAGGGTTAGGGTTAGGGTAAGGTATAGGTTTAGGGTTAGGGTTAGGGTTAGGGTAAGGGTAAGTGTTAGGGTTAGGATTAGGGTTAGGGTAAGGGTAAGGGTGATGTTTAGGGTTAGGTTGAGGGTTAGGTTTAGGGTTGGGGTTATGGTTAGGGTTAGGGAAAGTGTTAGGTTTAGGGTTAGGGTTAGGGTTAAGATAAGGGTAAGGGTTAGGGTTAGGGTTAGGATTAGGGGTTAGGGTTAGGTTTAGTTTTAGGGTTAGGGTTAGGGTAAGGGTAAGGGTTAGGATAAGGGTAACGGTTAGGGTTAGGGTTAGGGTTAGGGTTAGGGGTTAGGGTTAGGGTTAGGGTAAGGGTTAGGTTTAGGGTTAGGGTTAGAGTAAGGGTAAGGGTGAGGGTTAGGGTTAGGGTTAGGGTTAGGGTTAGGGTAATTGTAAGGTTTAGGGTTAGGGTTAGGGTCAGGGTTAGGGGTTAGGGTGAGGGTTAGGGTTAGTGTTAGTTTTAGGGTAATTGTAAGGGTTAGGGTTAGTGTTAGGTTTAGGGTAAGGGTAAGAGTTAGGGTTAATGTTAGTGTTAGTTTAGGGTTAGGGTGAGGGTTAAGGTTAGGTTAAGGTTTAGGGTTAAGGTTAAGGTTAGGGTTAGGGTTAGGTTTAGGGTTAGGGTTAGGGTTAGGGGTAGGGGTAGGGGTAGGGTAAGGATTAGGGTTAAGGTTAGGGTAAGGGCAATCGTGAGGGTTAGGGTTAGGGTTAGGGTTAGGTGGAGGTTTAAGATTAGGGATAGTGTTAGGGTAAAGGTAAGTGTTAGGGTTAGGTTTAGGCTTAGGGACAGGTTTAGGGTTAGGGTTAGGGTTAGGGTTAGGGTAAGTGTTAGGGTTAGGGTTAGGTTTAGGGTTAGGTTTAGGATAAGTGGAAGGGTTAGAGTTAGGGTTAGAGTTTGGGTAAGGTTTAGAGTTGGGGTTAGCGTTAGGTTTGGGTTAGGGTAAGGTAAGGGTAAGGGTTAGGGTTAAGGTTAGTGTTAGGTTTAGAGTTAGGGTTAGGGTAAGGGTAAGGGTTAGGGTTAGGGTTAGGGTAAGGGTAAGGGTTAGGGTAAGGTTAAGTGTAAGTCTTAGGGTCAGGGTAAGGGTTAGGGTACGGGTAAGGTTTAGGGTTAGGTAAGGGTAAGTGTTAGGGTTATTGTTAGGTTTAGGGTAAGGGTAAGTGTAAGGGTTAGGGTTAGGGTTAGGGTTAGGGTTAGGGGTTAGGGTTATGGTTAGTGTTAGGGTAAGGGTTAGGTTAAGGTTGAGGGTAAGGTTTAGGGTAAGGGTAAGTGTTAGGGTTAGGGTTAGGGTTAGGGTAAGGGTTGGGGTAAGGGTTAGGGTAAGGGTAAGTGTTAGGGTTAGGGTTAGGGTTAGGGTTAGGGTAAGGTTAAGGGTTAGGTTTTGGGTTAGGGTTAGGAGTTAGTGTTAGCGTTAGGGTTAAGGTAAGGTTTAGGGTTAGGTTTAGGGTTAGGGTAATGGTAAGTGTTAGGGTTAGGTTTAGGGTGAGGGTTAGGGTTAGGGTAAGGGTAAGGGTTAGGGTTAGGGTTAGGTTTAGAGTTAAGGTTAGGGTTACGGTTACGGTTAGTGTTAGGGTAAGGGTTAGGGTTAGGTTTAGGGTTAGGGTTAGGGTTAGTGTTATGGAAAGGGTAAGGATTAGGGTAGGGTTAGGTTTAGGTTTAGGGTTAGGGTAATGATTAAGGTTAGGGTTAGGGTAAGGGTAAGGGTGAGGGTTAGGGTTAGGGTTACGGTTAGGGTTAGGTTTAAGATTAGGGTTAGGCTTAGGGTAAGGGTTAGGTTTAGGGTTAGGGTTTGGGTTAGGGTTAAGGTCAGGGGTAGCGTAAGGGTTAGGGTTGGGGATAGGTTACGGGTTTGGGTTAGGGTTAGGTTTTGGGTAAGGATTAGGGTTAGGGTTAGGGTTAGCATTAAGTTTACGGTTAGGGTTAGGGTAAGGGTAAGGGTTAGGGTTAGGGTTAACATTAACGTTAGCGTTAGGGTAAGGATTAGGGTTAGGTTTAGGGTTAGGGTAAGGGTTGGGGTTAGGGGTTAGGGTTATGGTTAGTTTTAGTGTTAGGGTAAGGGTAAGCGTTAGGGTTAGGATTAGGGTTAGGGTTAGGGTTTAGGGTTAGGGTTAGGGTTAGGTTTAGGGTTGGTGTTAGGGTTAGGGTTAGGTTTAGGATAAGGGTAAGGTTAGGGTAAGGGTTGGGGTTAGGGGTTAGGGTTATGGTTAGTTTTAGTGTTAGGGTAAGGGTAAGCGTTAGGGTTAGGATTAGGGTTAGGGTTAGGGTTTAGGGTTAGGGTTAGGGTTAGGTTTAGGGTTGGTGTTAGGGTTAGGGTTAGGTTTAGGATAAGGGTAAGGTTAGGGTTAGGGTTAGGGTTAGGTTTAGGGGTTAGGATTTGGGTTACGTTTAGGGTTAGTGTAAGGGTAAGTGTTAGGGTTAGGGTTAGGTTTAGTGTAAGGGTAAGTGTTAGGATTAGGGTTAGAATTAGGGTTAGGGTAAGGGTTCGCTTTTGGGTAAGGGTAAGTGTTAGGGTTAGGGTTATGGTTAGTGTAATGGTAAGTGTTAGGATTAGGGTTAGGATTAGGGTTAGGGTTAGGTTTAGGGTTAAGGTTATGGTTAGGGTTAGGGTTAGGGTTAGGTTTAGGATAAGGGTAAGGGTTAGGGTTAGGGTTAGAGTTAGGGGTTAGGGTTAGGGTTAAGTTTAGGTTTAACGTTAGGGTTAGGGTAAGGGTAAGAGTTAGGATAAGAGTAACGGTTAGGGTTTGGGTTAGGGTTAGGGTTAGGGGTTATGGTTAGGGTTAGGATTAGGGTTAGGGTTAGGGTTAGGGAAAGTGTTAGCTTTAGGGTTAGGGTTAGGTTTTAGATAAGAGTAAGGGTTAGGGTTAGGGTTAGGATTAGGGATTAGGGTTAGGGTTAGGTTTAGGGTTAGGGTTAGGGTAAGGGTAAGCGTTAGGAAAAGGGTAACGGTTAGGGTTAGTGTTTGGGTTAGGGTTAGGGGTTAGGGTTAGGGTTAGGGTAAGGGTTAGGTTTAGGGTTGGTGTTAGAGTAAGGGTAAGTGTGAGGGTTAGGGTTAGGGTTAGGGTCAGGGTAAGGGTAAGGGTTAGGTTTAGGGTTAGGGTTAAGGTTATTGTTAGGGTTAGGGTAAGGGTTAGGGTTAGGGTAAGGGTTAGGGTAAGGGGAAGGGGAAGTGTTAGGGTTAGGGTTAGGGTTAGGGTTAGGATAAGGGTAAGGTTTAGGGTTAGGGTTAGGGTTAGGTTTAGGGCTAGGGGTTAATGTTAGGGTTAGCGTTAGGGTTAGGTTTAAGTTCAGGTAGGGTAAGGGGAATTATTAGGGTTAGAATTAGGGTTAGGGTTAGGTTTAGGGTTAGGGTTATGTTTACTGTTAGGGTTAGGGTTAGGGAAAGGGTTAGGATTACGGTAAGGGTAAGGGTTAGGCTTAGGGTTAGGGTTAGGGTTAGGTTTAGTGTTAGGGTTAGGGTTAGGGTTAGGGTAAGGGTTAGGTTTAGCGTTAGGGTTAGAGTTAGGGTTAGGTAAGGGACAGGGTAAGGGTTAGGGTTAGTGTTAGTGTTAGGGTTACAGGTTAGCGTTAGGGTTAGGGTTACGGTAAGGGTAAGGGTTAGGGTTAGGGTTAGGGTTTGGTTTTGGGTTAGGGTTACAATAAGGATAACGGCTACGTTTAGGATTAGGTTAAGGGTAAGGGTTAGTTTTAGGGTTAGGTTTAGGGTTAGTGTTGGGGTTAAGTTTAGGGTTAGGGTTAGGATTAGGGTAACGGTTAGGGTTAGGGTTAGGGTTAGGGTAAGGGGAAGTGTTAGGGTTAGGGTAAGGGTTAGGTTTAGAGTTAGGGTAAGGGTAAGGGTTAGGGTTAGGATTAGGCTAGGGTTAGGGTGAGGGTTAGGGTTAGGGTTAGGTTTAGGGTTATGTTTAGGATAAGGGTAAGGTTTAGGGTTAGGGTTAGGGTTAGGGTGTAGGGTTATTTTTAGTTTTAGGTTTAGGGTTAGGGGTAGGGTAAGGCTAAGGGTTAGGATAAGGGTAATGGTTAGGTTTTGGGTTAAGTTTAGGTTAGGGGTTATGGTTGGCATTAGGATTAGGGTTAGGGTTAGGGTAGGGTAAGGGTGAGGGTTAGGGTGAGGCTTAGGGTTAGGGTTAGGGTAAGGGTAAGTTTTAGGGTTAGGGTTAGGGTTAGGTTTTGTGTAAGGATAAGTGTTAGGATTACGGTTAGGGTTAGGTTTAGGGTTAGGGTTAGGTTTAGGGTTGGGTTTAGGTTTAGGGTTAGGTTTAGAATAAGGGTAATGGTTACGGTTAGGGTTAGGGTTAGGGGTTAGGGATAGGATTAGGTTTAGGGTTAGGGTAAGGATAAGCATTAGTGTTAGGGTTAGGGTTAGGTGTAGGTGTTAGGATTAGGGTTCGGGTTAGGGTAAGGATTAGGGTTAGGGTTAGGGTTCGGGTTAGGGTAAGGGTAAGTGTAAGGGTTAGGGTTAAGGTTAGGGTTTGTGTAAGGGTAAGTGTTATGATTAGGATTAGGATTATGGTTAGGGTTAGGTTCAGGGTTAGGGTTAGTGTTAGAGTTAGGTTTAGGATAAGGGTAAGGGTTAGGGTTAGGGTTAGGGTAAGGGTTGGGGTAGGGGTAAGGGTTAGGATAAGGGTAACAGTTAGGGTTTGGGTTAGGGTTAGGTTTAGGGGTTATGGTTAGGGTAAGTATTACGGTTAGGGTTAGGGTAAGGGTAAGGGTGAGGGTTACTTTTATGGTTAGAGTTGGGATTAGGGTAAGGGTTAGGGTTAGGGTAAGGCTTAAAGTTATGGTTAATCTTAGGGTTAGGGTAAGGGTAAGGGTTAGGGTTAGGGTTAGTGTTAGGTTTAGGGTTAGTGTTAGGGTAAGGGTAAGTGTTAGGGTTGGGGTTCGGGTTAGGGTAAGGTATAGGGTTTGGTTTGGGGTTAGGGTAAGTGTTAGGGTTAGGGTTAGGGTTAGGGTAAGGGTAAGGGTGAGGTTTAGGGTTAGGGTGAGGGTTAGGTTTAGGGTTAGGGTTAGGGTAAGGGTAAGGGTTAAGAAAAGGGTAACGGTTAGGGTTTGTGTTAGGGTTAGGGTTAGGGTTTAGGGTTAGGGTTAGGGTACTGGTTAGGTTTAGGGTAGGGATAGGGTTAGGTTGAAGGTTAGGGTTAGGGTACGGGTTAGGTTTAGGGTAGGGATAAGGGTTAGGTTGAGGGTAAGGGTTAGGGTTAGGGTTAGGTGTTAGGGTTAGGGTTAGGGTTATGGTAAGGGTAAGGGTTAAGGTTAGGATTAGGGTTAGGTTTAGGGTAAGGGTTAGGGTTAGGGTAAGGGTTAAGGTTAGGGTTTGTGTAAGGATTAGGGTTAGGGTTAGTGGTAGGGTAAGGGTTACGGTTAGGGTTCGGGTTAGGCTT
>JANJXV010000124.1:1352500-1410000 GCA_024803745.1 Megascapheus bottae | reverse complement strand
GGGTTAGGTTTAGGGTCAGGCTTAGGGTTAGTGTAGGGGTAAGGGTTAGTGTGAGGTTTAGGATTAGGGTTAGGGTAAGGGTTAGGGTTAGGATAAGGGTTAGCATTAAGGTTAGGTTTAGGGTTAGGATTAGGCTTAGCGTTAGGGTTAGGTTTAGGGTGAGGGTAAGGGATAGGATTAGCGTTAGGGTTAGGTTTAGGGTTAGGGTAAGGGTTAGGGTTAGGGTTATTGTTAGGGTAGGGTAAGTGGTTGGGGTAGGGTTAAGGTTAGGCTTAGGGTTAGGGTAAGGGTAATGGTTAGGGTTAGGGTTAGGGTTAGGGTTAGTCTTTAGGGTTAGGGGTAAGGTAAGGGTTAGGGTTAGGGTTAGGGTTATGTTTAGGTTTAGGGTTAGGGTTAGGGTTAGGTTTAGGATAAGGGTAAGGGTTAGGGTTAGGGTTAGGGTCAGGGTTTAGGGTTAGTGTTAGGTTAGGTTTAGGTTTAGGGTTAGGGTTAGGGTAAGGGTAAGGGTTAGGATAAGTGTAACGGTTAGGGTTTGAGTTAGGGTTAGGGTTAGGAGGTAGGGTTAGGGTTAGGATTAGGGTTAGGTTTAGGGTAAGGGTAAGGGTGAGCGTTAGGGTTAGTGTTAGGGTTAGGGTTAGGGTTAGGGTAAAGGTTAAAGTTAGGGTTAGGTTTAGGGTTAGGGTAAGGGTAAGGGTTAGGGTTAGGTTTAGTGTTAGGTTTAGGGTTAGTGTTAGGGTAAGGGTAACGTTTAGGGTTAGGGTTAGGGTTAGGGTAAGGGAAAGGGTTAGGGTTAATGTCAGGGTTAGGGTTAGGGTTAGCGTTAGGGTTAGAGTTAGGTTTAGGGTTAGATTTAGGGTTAGGGTTAGGGTAAGGGTAAGGTTTAGGGTTAAGGTTAGGGTTAGGCTTAGGGTTAGGTTTAGGGTTACGGTTAGGGTATGGGTAAGGGTTAAGTTTAGAATTAGCGTTAAGGTTAGGGTTAGGGTTAGGCTTAGGTTTAGGATTAGGGTAGGGGAAAGGGTTAGGGTGAGGGTTAGGGTTAGGTTTAGGGTTAGGTAATGGTAAGGGTTAGGGTTAGGATTAGGGTTAGGGTTAAGGTTAGGTTTAGGGTTAGGGTTAGGTTTAGGGAAAGGGTAATGTTTAGGGTAAGGGTTAGGGTTAGGGTTAGGGGTAGGGTAGGGTTAGAGTTAGCATTAATGTTACTGATACAGTTAGGCTTAAGGTTAGGGTCAGGGTTAGGGTTAAGATTAGGGTAAGGGTTAGGGTTATGGTTAGGGTAACGGTAAGGTTTACGGATAGAGTTAGGGTTAGGGTTAGGGTTAGGTTTAGGTTTAAGGTTAGGGTTACGGTTAGGGTAAGGGTAAGTGTTAGGTTTAGGATTATGGTTAGGGTTAGGGTAAGGGTAAGGGTCAGGGTTAGGTTTAGGGTTAGGGTTAGGTTTAGGGTAGGGTTAGGGTTAGGGTAAGTGTTAGGGTTAGGGTTAGGGTTAGGGTTAGGGTTAGGATAAGTGTAAGGGTTAGAGTTAGGGTTCGAGTAAGGGTAAGGTTTAGAGTTGGGGTTTGGGTTAGGGTTAGGGTAAGGGTAATGGTTAGGTTTAGGGTTAGGGTTAGTTTTAGGGTTAGGGTTATGGTTAGGGTAAGTGTTAGAGTTTGGGTTAGGGTTAGGGTAAGGTTTAGGGTTAGGCTTAGGGTAAGTGTAAGGGTTAGGGTTAGGTAAGGGTAAGTGTTAGGGTTAGGGTTAGAATTAGGGTAAGGTTTAAGGTTAGGCTTAGGGTAAGTGTAACGGTTAGGGTTAGGTAACGGTAAGTGTTAGGGTTAGGGTTAGGTTTAGGGTAAGGGTAAGGTTTAGGGTTAGGGTTAGGGTTAGGGTTAGGGGTTAGGGTTAGGGTTTGGCTTAGGCTTATGGTTAGGTTTAGGGTAAGGTAGAGGGTTAGGGTTATGGTAAGGGTAAGTGTTAGGGTTAGTGTTAGGGTTAGGGTCAGTGTAGGGGTAAGGCTTAGGGTTAGGATTAAGGTAAGGGTAAGTGTTAGGGTTAGGGTTAGGGTTAGCGTTAGGGTTAGAGTTAGGGTTAGGTTTAGGGTTAGGGTTAGGGTATGGGTAAGGGTTAAGTTTAGAATTAGCGTTAAGGTTAGGGTTAGGGTTAGGGTTAGGCTAAGGGTAAGGTTTAGGGTTAAGGTTAGGGTTAGGGTTAGGTTTAGGGTATGGGTAAGGGTTAAGTTTAGAATTAGTGTTAAGGTTAGGGTTAGGGTTTGGGTTAGGCTTAGGGTTAGGATAAGTGTAAGGGTTACGGTTAGGGTTAGAGTAAGGGTAAGGTTTAGAGTTGGGGTTAGGGTTAGGGTTAGGGTAAGGGTAATGGTTAGGTTTAGGGTTAGGGTTGGGTTTAGGCTTAGGGTTAGGGTTAGGGTAAGTGTTAGGGTTAGGGTTAGAGTTAGGGTAAGGGTAAGTTTAGGGTTAGGGTTAGGGTTAGGGTTAGGGTTAGAATTAGGGTAAGGTTTAGGGTAAGGTTTAGGTTAAGGTAGAGGGTTAGGGTTACGGTAAGGGTAAGTGTTAGGGTTAGTGTTAGGGTTAGGGTTAGTGTAGGGGTAAGAGTTAGGGTTAGGATTAGGGTAAGGGTAAGTGTTAGTGGTAGGGTTCGGGTTAACGTTAGGGTAAGGTTAAGGGTAAGGGTTAAGGTTAGGGTTAGGAGTTAGTGTTAGAGTTAGGGTTAGGGTAAGGGTTAGGGTTAGTTTTAGGGTTAGGGTAATGGTAAGTGTTAGGGTTAGTGTTATGGTTAGGGTTAGGGTTAGGGTAAGGGTAAGGGTTAGGGTTAGGTTTAGTGTTAGGCTTAGGGTTAGGGTGAGGTTTACGGTAAGTGTTAGAGTTAGGGTTAGGGTTAGGATAAGAGTAAGGGTTAGTGTTAGGGTTAGGTTTAGTGTTAAGGTTAGGGTTAGGGTTAGTGTTAGTGTAAGGGTTAGGGTTAGGGTTAGGTTTAGGATTACGTTAGGGTTATTGTTAGGTTAGGGTAAGTGTTTGGGGTACGGTTAGGGTTAGGCTTAGGGTTAGGGTAGGGGTAAGGGTTAGGTTGAGTGTTAGGGTTAGGATTAGTGTTAGGGTAAGGGTAAGGGATAGGCTTAGGTTTAGGGTTAGGGTAAGGGTTAGGGTTAGGGTTAGGGTAGCGTAAGTGTTAGGGTTAGGGTTAGGGTTAGGTTTAGGTTTAGGGTTAGGTTTAAGTGTTAGGGTTAGGGTTAGGGTTAGGTTTAAGGGTTAGGGTTAGGGTCAGTGTTAGGGTTAAGGTAAGGGTTAGGGTTAGGTTTAGGTTTAGGGTTAGGTTTAAGGGTTAGGGTTATGTTTAGGGTTAGGGTTAGGGTTAGGGTTTAGGGTTAGGGTTACGTTAAGGTTTAGGTTTAGGGTTAGCGTTAGGGTAAGGCTAGGTGTTAGGGTTAGGGTTAGGGTTAGGGTAAGTGTAAAGGTTAGGATTAGGGTTAGTTTAGGGTTAGGTGTTAGGGTTCGGGTTAGGGTTAGGTTAAGGGTAAAGGTTATGGTTATGGTTAGCGTTAGGGTTAGCGGTTAGATTTAGGGTTGAGGTTAGAGTAAGGGTTAGGGTTACTGTTAGGGTTTGAGTTAGGGTTAAGTTTAGGGTTAGGGTTAGGGATAGGGTTAGGGTAAGGGTAAGTGTTAGGGTTAAGGTTAGGGTTAAGGTAAGGGTTAGGGTAAGGGTAAGTATTAGGGTTAAGGTTAGGGTTAGGGTTAGGGTAATGGTAAGTGTTAGGGTTAGGTGTAGGGTTAGGATTAGGTTTAGGGTTAGGGTTAGGGTTAGGGTTAAGTTTAGTATAAGTGTAAGGGTGTGGGTTAGGGTTAGGGTTAGGGTTAGGGGTTAGGGTTACAGTTAGGTTTAGGGTTAGGGTACGCGTAAGGGTTAGGATAAGGGTAAGGATTAGGGTTTGGGTTAGGGTTAGGGTTAGGGGTTAGGGTTAGGATTAGGATTAGGGTTAGAGTTAGCATAAGGGTAAGGATGAGGTTTAGGTTCAGGGTTAGGGTTAGGTTAAGTGTTAGGGCTAGTGTAAGTGTTAATTTTAAGGTTATGGTTAGGGTAAGGGTAAGGGTTACGGTTGGGGTTAGTGTTAGGTTTAGAGTTAGGGTTAGGGTGAAGGTAAGGGTTAGGGTTAGGGTTAGGGTTTGCGGTTAGGGTTAGGCTTAGCGTTAGGGTAATGGTTAGGGTTAGGGTAAGGGTAAGTGTTAAGTTTAGGGTTAGGATTAGTGTAAGGCTAAGTGTTAGGGTTAGGGTTAGGATTAGGGTTACAGGTTAGCGTTAGGGTTAGTGTAAGGGTTAGGGTTAGGGTTTAGGGTTAGGGTTAGGGTTAGGGTAAGTGTAAGGGTTAGGGTTAGCGTAAGGGTAAGTATTAGGGTTAGGTTTAGGGTTAGGGTTAGCGTAAGGGTAAGGGTTAGGGTTCGGGCTAGGGTAAGGGTAAGTGTTAGGGTTAGGGTTAGGGTTTAGGATTAGGGTTAGGGTTAGGGTAAGGGTTAGGGTTAGGGTTATCTTTAGGGTTACTGTTAGGTTTAGGGTTAGGGTTTAGGCTTAGGGTTAGGGTTAGGGTAAGGGTTAGGGTTAGCGTTAGGGTTAATGTTAGGGTTTAGGGTTAGCGTTAGGGTTAGAGTAAGGGTTAGGGTTAGGGTATTGATAAGTGTTAGGGTTAGGGTTAGGGTTAGGGTAAGGGTAAGGGTTAGGGTTAGGTTTAGGGTTAGGTTTAGGTTTAGGGTGAGGGTTAGGGTAAGTGTTAGGTTTAGGGTTAAGGTTAGGTTTAGGATCAGAGTAAGGGTTATGGTTATGTTTATGGTTAGCGTTAGGGTTAGGGTTAGGGTTAGGCGTTAGGGTTAGGGTTAGGGTTAGGGTAAGGTTTAGGGTAAGGTAAGGGTTAGGGTTAGGGTAAGAGTAAGTGTTAGGTTTAGGGTTAGGGTTAGGGTTAGGGTAAGGGTAAGGGGTAGGGTTAGGGCTAGGGTAAGGGTAAGTGTTAGGGTTAGGGTTGGGTTTAGGGTTAGGTTTAGGGTTTAGTTTCAGGGTCAGGGTTAGGGTAAGGGTTAGGGTTAGGGTTAGGTTATAGGGTTAGGGATTAGGGTTTGGGTTAGGTTTAGGTTTAGGTTATGGGTAAAGGATAGGGTTAATTTTAGGGTTAGGTTTCTGTTAGGGTGAGGGTTAGGGTAAGTGTTAGGGTTAGGTTTAGGGTTAGGGTTAGGATAAGGGTAAGGTTTAGGGTTAGGGTTAGGGTTAGCGTTAAGGTTAGGGTTAGGTTTAGGGTATGGGTAAGGGTTAGGTTGAGGGTTAGGGTTAGGGTTAGAGATAGGGTAAGGGTAAGGGATAGGGTTATGGTTAGGGTTAGGGTTAGGGTAGGGTTAGGGTTAGGGTTAGGGTTAGGGTTAGGGCTAGGGTGAGGGTTAGGTTAAGTGTTAGGGTTAGGGTTAGGATAAGTGTAAGGGTTAGGTTTAGGTTTAGGGTTAGGGCAGGGGTAGGAAAAGGGTAAGGGTTAGGGTAAAGTTTAGAGTTAGGGTAAGGATTATGGTTAGGGTAAAGTAAGGGTGAGGGTTAGGTTAAGGGTTAGGGTTAGGGTTAGGCTTTGGTTAGGGTTAAGGTTACGGTTAGGGTAAGGGTTAGGGTTAGAGAAATGGTAAAGGTTAGGGTTAGGGTTAGGGTAAGGATTAGGGTTAGCCTTAGGTTAGGGTTAGCATTAAGGTTAGGGTTAGTGTTAGGGTAAGGGTAAAGTTTAGGGTTAGGGTTAGGGTTAGGGTAAGGATTAGGGTTAGGGTTAGGGTTAGGGTAAGGTTTAGGGTTAGGTTTAGGGTTAGCATTAAGTTTAGGGTTAGGGTTAGAGTAAGGGTAAGGGTTAGCATTAGGGTTAGGGTTATGGGTTAGGGTTAGGTTTAGGGTTAGGGTACGATTAGGGTTAGGATTAGGGTAAGGGTAAAGGTGAGGGTTAGGGTTAGAGTTAGGTTTAGGGTAAGGTTTAAGGTTAGGTTTAGGGTAAGGGTTAGGGTTAGGATTAGGGTTTGAGTTAGGGTTAGGGTAAGGGTTTGGGTTAGGGAAAGGGTAAGTTTTGGTTTATTTTTAGGGTTAGGGTAAGGATTAGTGTTAGCGTTAGCATGAAGGTTAGGGTTAGTGTAAGGTTAAGGGTTAGGTTAGGGTTACGGTTAGGGTAAGGATTAGGGTTAGGGTTAGGTTTAGGGTAAGGGTTAGGGTTAGGGTTAGGGGTAGCATTAAGGTTAGGGTTAGGGTTAAGGTTAGGGTTAGGATTAGGATTAGCGGTTAAGGTTAGGTTTAGGGTAAGGGTAAGAGTAAGGATTAGGTTTAGGGTTAGGGTTATGGTTAGGGTTAGGCTTAGGGTTAAGGTAGGGGTAAGGGTTAGGTAGAGGGTTAGGGTTCGGGTTAGGTTTAGGTTTAGGGTTAGGGTTAGGGTTAGGGTAAGGCTAAGTGTTAGGGTTAGGGGTAGGGTTAGGGTTAGGGTTAGTTTTAGGGTTAGGTGTTAGGGTTTGGGTTAGGGTTAGGGTAAGGTTAAGGGTTATGGTTATGGTTAGGTTTAGGTTTAGCGGTTAGAGTTAGGGTTAAGGTTAGAGTAAGTGTTAGGGTTACTGTTAGGGTTTGAGTTAGGGTTAGGGTTAGTCTTAGGGTTAGGTTTAAGGGTTAGTGTTAGGGTTAAGTTTAGGGTTAAGGTAAGGGTTAGAGTTAGGTTTAGGGTTAGGGTAAGGGTAAGTGTTAGGGTTAGGGTTAGGGTTAGGGTAAGGGTAAGTGTTATGCTTAGGTTTAGAGTTACGGTTAGGTTTAGGGTTAGGGTTAGGGTTAAGTTTAGGATAAGTGTAAGGGTGTGGGTCAGGTTTAGGGTTATGGTTAGGGTTAGGGGTTAGGGTTAGAGTTAGGTTTAGGTTTAGGGTTAGGGTATGCGTAAGGGTTTGGATAAGGGTAAGGGTTAGGGTTTGGTTTAGGGTTAGGGTTAGGGGTTAGGGTTAGGTTTAGGATTAGGGTTAGGGTTAGGATTAGGGTTAGAGTTAGGGTAAGGGTAAGGATGAGGGTTAGGGTTAGGTTTAGGGTTAGGGTTAGGGTAAGGGTTAGGGCTAGGGTAAGGGATAATTTTAGGGTTAGGGTTAGGATAAGGGTAAGGGTTAGGGTTGGGGATGGTGTTAGGTTTCGGGTTAGTTTTAGGGTGAAGGTAAGGGTTAGGGTTAGGGTTAGGGTTAGGGGTTAGGGTTAGGGTTAGGGTTAGGGTAAGGGTTAGGGTTAGGGTAAGGGTAAGTGTTAGGGTTAGGGTTAGGTTTAGGGTTAGGGTTAGGGTTAGGGTTAGGGTTAGGGTAAGGGTTAGGGTTAGGGTAAGGGTAAGTGTTAGCGTTAGGGTTAGGTTTAGGGTAAGGGTAAGAGTTAGGGTTAGTGGAAGGGTAACTGTTAGGGTTAGGGTTAGGGTTAGCGTAAGGGTAAGGGTTAGGGTTAGGGTTAGGGCTAGGGTAAGGGTAAGTGTTAGGGTTAGGGTTAGGGTTAGGGTAAGGGTAAGGGTTAGGGTTAGGGTTAGGGCTAGGGTAAGGGTAAGTGTTAGGGTTAGGGTTAGGGTTAGGGTTTAGGCTTAGTTTTAAGGTAAGGGTTAGGGTTAGGGTTAGGGTTAGGGTTTAGGGTTAGTTTTAGGGTTAGGGTAAGGGTTGGGGTTAGGGTTAGTGTAATGAAATTGTTAGGGTTAGGGTTAGGGTTAAGGTAAGGGTAAGGGTTAGGGTTAGGTTTACGGTTAGGTTTAGGGTTAGGGTGAGGGTTAGGGTAAGTGTTAGGGTTAGGGTTAGGGTTAGTTTTAGGATAAGAGTAAGGGTTAGGGTAAGGCTTAGGGTTAGCGTTAGGGTTAGGGTTAGGGTTAGGGGTTAGGGTTAGGGTTAGGGTTAGGGTAAGGTTTAGGGTAAGGTTAAGGATGAGGGTGAGGGTAAGGTTAAGTTTAGGGTTAGGGTTAGCGTTAGGGTTAGGATAAGGGTAAGGGTTAGGGTTAGGGGTAGGGTAAGGGTAAGTGTTAGTGTTAGGGTTAGGGTTAGGGTTAGGGCTTAGCGTCAGGGTTAGGGTTAGTGTAAGGGTTAGGGTTAGGGTTAGGGTTAGGGTATAGGGTTATTGTTTAGGGTTAGGGTTACGGTTAGGGTTAGGGTTTGGGTAAGGGTAACTGATAGGGTTAGTTTTAGGGTTATGTTTGTGTTAGGGTGAGGGTTAGGCTAAGTGTAGGGTTAGGGTTAGGGTTAGGGAAAGGGTTAGAGTAAAGGTAAGGGTGAGGTTTTGGGTTAGGGTTAGGATTAAGGTTAGGGTTAGGGTAAGCTAAGGGTTAGGTTTAGGGTTAATGTTTGGGTTAGGTTTAAGGTTAGGGTTAGGGTAAGGGTTAGGGTTAGGGAAAGGGTAAGTGTTAGGGTAAGGGTTAGTGTTAGGGTTAGGGATATTGTAAGGATTAGGGTTAGGGTTAGGGTTAGCATTAAGGTTAGGTTTAGGGTTAGCGTAAGTGTAAGGTTACAGTTAGGGTTAGGGTTAGGTTTAGGGTAAGGATTAGTGTTAGGGTTATGGTTAGGTTAAGCGTTAGGTTTAGGGATAGGGTTAGGGTTAGGGTAAAGGTTAGGGTTAGGGTAAGGGTTAGGGTTAGGAGTTAGGGTTAGGGTTAGGTTTAGGTTTAGGGATAGGGTTAGGGTAAGGGTAAGGGTTAGGTTGAGGGTTAGGGTTAGGTTTAGGGTTATTGTTAGTGTAAGTGTAAGAGATAGGGTTAGGGTTAGGGTTAGGGTGAGGGTTAGTGTTAGGGTTAGGGTAAGGTTAAGTGTTAGGGTTAGGGTTAGGGTTAGTGTAAGGGTAAGTGTTAGGATTAGGGTTAGCGTTAGGGTTAGGTTTAGGGTTGGGGTTAGGGTTAGGGTTAGGTTAAGGATAAGGGTAAGGGTTAGGCTTAGGGTTAGGGTTAGGGTTAGTTTTAGGGTTAGGGTAAGGGTAAGGTTAAGTGTTAGGGTTAGGGTTAGGGTTAGGTGTAGGGGTTAGGGTTAGGGTTAGGGTTAGGGTAAGTGTTAGAGTTAGGGTTTGGGTTAGGGTAAGGGTAAGTGTTAGGGTTAGTGTTAGTGTTAGTGTAAGGGTAAGTGTTAGGATTAGGGTTAGGATTAGGGTTAGGGTTAGGTATAGGGTTAGGGTTAGGGTTAGGGTTATGTTTAGGATAAGGGTAAGGGTTAGGGTTAGGGTTAGGGTTAGGGGTTAGGGTTAGGGTTAGGTTTAGGTTTAGGGATAGGGTTAGGGTAAGGGTAAGGGTTAGGATAAGTGTATGGTTAGGGTTTGGGTTAGGGTTAGGGGTTAAGGGTATGGTTAGGATTAGAGTTAGGGTTAGGGTAAGGGTAAGGGTGAGGTTTAGGTTTAGGGTTAGGGTTAGGGTTAGGGTTAGTGTAAGGGTTAGGGTTAGTGTAAGTGTTAAGGTTAGGGTTAATCTTAGGTTTAGGGTAAGGGTAAGGTTTAGGTTTAGGGTTAGTGTTAGATTTAGGGTTAGTGTTAGGGTAAAGGTAAGGGTTAGAGTTAGGGTTAGGGTTAGGGGTTAGGGTTAGGGTTAGGGTTAGGGTAAGGTATAGGGTTAGGGTTAGGGTTAGGGTTAGGGTAAGGTATAGGGTTAGGGTTAGGGAAAGTGTTAGGATTAGGGTTAGGGTTAGGGTTAAGATAAGAGTAGGGGTTAGGGTTAGGCTTAGGTTTAGGTGTTAGGGTTAGGGTTAGGTTTAGGGTTAGGGTTAGGGTAAGGGTAAGTGTTAGGATAGGGTAACGATTAGGGTTAGTGTTAGGGTTAGGGTTAGGGAAAGTGTTAGGATTAGGGTTAGGGTTAGGGTTAAGGTAAGAGTAGGGCTTAGGCTTAGGGTTAGAGTTAGTGTTAAGGTTATAGTTAAAGTTAGGGTAAGGGTTAGGTTTAGGGTAAGGGTTAGGGTAAGGGTAAGGGTAAATGTTAGGGTTAGGGTTAGGGTTAGGGTAAGGGTAAGGTTTAGGGTTAGGGTTAGGGTTATGTTTAGGGTTAGGGGTTAAGGTTAGGGTTAGCATTAGGGTTAGGTTTAGGGTTAGGTTTACGGTAAGGGGAATTATTAGGGTTAGAGTTAGGGTTAGGTTTAGGGTTAGGTTTATGTTTAGTGTTTGGGTTAGGGTTAGGGAAAGTGTTAGGGTTACGGTAAGGGTAAGGGTTAGGCTTAGGGTTAGGGTTAGGGTTAGATTTAGTGTTAGGGTTAGGGTTAGGGTTAGGGTAAGGGTTAGGGTTAGGGTTAGGGTTAGAGTTAGGGTTAGGGTAAGGGAAAGTGTAAGGATTAGGTTTAGTGTTAGGGTTAGGGTTAGGGGTTAGGGTTAGGGTTAGGTTTACGGTAAAGGTAAGTGTTAGGGTTAGGGTTAGGGTTAGGGTTAGGTTAGGTTTAGGATAAGAGTATGGGTTAGGGTTAGGGTTAGGTTTAGGGTTAGTATTAGGTTTACGGTAAGGGTTAGGGTTAGGTTTAGTATTAGGGTAAGGGTAAGGGTTAGGGTTAGGGTAAGGGTTAAGGTTAGGATTAGGGTTAGGTTTAGGTTAAGGGTTAGGGTTAGGGTAAGGGTTAAGATTAGGGTTAGAGTAAGGTTTAGGGTTACGATTATTGTTAGGGTACAGGGTTAGAGTTAGGGTTCGGGTTAGGCTTAGGGTTAGGGTAGGGGTAAGGGTTAGGATGAGGGTTAGGGTTAGGGTTAGGGTTAAGGTAAGGGTAAGTGTTAGGATTAGGGTTAGGTTTATTGTTAGGGTAGGGTATGGGTTATGGTTAGGGTTAGGGTTAGGGTTAGGGTTAGATTTAGGATAAGGGAAGGTTAGGGTTAGGGTTAGGGTTAGGGTTTAGGGTTAGGGTTAGGTTTAGGGTTATGGTTAGGGTTAGGGTAAGGGTAAGGGTTTGGATAAGGGTAACGGTTAGGGTTTGTGTTAGGGTTCGGGTTATGGGTTAGGGTTGGGGTTAGGATTAGGGTTAGGGTTAGGTAAGGGTAAGGGTGAGGGTTAGGGTTAGGGTTAGGGTAAGGGTTAGGTTTAGGGTAAGGGTTAACCTTAGGGTTAATGTTAGGGTTAGGTTAAGGGTAAGGGTTAGGTTTAGGGATAGTGTTTGGTTTAGGTTTAGTGTTAGGGTAAGGTTAAGGGTTAGGGTTAGGGTTATGGTTTGGGGTTATTGTTAGGGTTAGGGTTAGGGTAAGGGTTAGTGTTAGGGCTAGGGTTAGTGTTAGGAAAATGTTAGATTTATGGTTAGTGTTAGGGTTAAGATAAGGGTAAGGGTTAGGGTTAGGTTTAGGGTTAGGGTTAGGGGTTAGGGTTAGTGTTAGGGTTAGGGTAAGGGTTAATGTTAGGGCTAGGGTTAGTGTTAGGATAAGGGTAACGCTTAGGATTAGTGTTAGGGTTAGGGTTAGCGCTTAAGGTTAGGGTAAGTGTTAGGTTTAGGGTTAGGGTTAGGGTAAGGCTAAGGCTGATATTTAGGGTAAGGGTTAGGGTTAGGGTTAGGGTAAGGGTAAGGGTTAGGGTTAGGGTTAGGGTTAAGGTTAAGGTTAGTGTTAGGGTCAGGGTAAGGGTTAGGTTTAGGGTAAGGGTTAGTGTAAGGGTATGGGTTAGTTTTAGGATTAGGGTTACTGTTAGGGTTAGAATTAGGGTTAGGATAAAGGTAAGGTTTAAGGTTAGGGTTAGAGTTAGGTTTAGGATAAGGAGAAGTATTAGGATTAGGGTTAGGGTAGGGTTAGGTTTAGGGTTAGGGTTATGTTTAATGTTAGGGTTAGGGTTAGGGAAAAGGTTAGGGTTACAGTAAGCCTAAGGGTTAGGCTAAGGGTTAGGGTTAGGGTTTCGGTTTAGGGTTAGGGTTAGGTTAGGGTTAGGGTAAGGTTTAGGGTTAGGGTTAGGGTTAGAGTTAGGGTTAGGGTAAGGGAAAGTGTAAGGGTTGGGATAGGGTTAGGGTTAGGGTTAGAGGTTCGGGTTAGGGTTCGGGTTAGGGTTACAGTAAGGGTTAGGGTTTGGTTTAGGGTTAGGTAAGGGTAAAGTTTAGGGTTAGGGTTAGGTTTAGGGTTAGTGTTAGGGTTAAGATTAGGGTAAGGGTTAGGGTTAGGTTTAGGGTTAGGGTAAGGCTAAGTGTTAGGGTTAATTTTAGAGTTAGGGTTACGGTTAGGGTAGGGTAAAGGTAAGGGTTAGGGTTAGGATTAGGCTTAGGTTTAGGGTGAGGGTTAGGGTTAGAGTTAGGGTTAGGGTTAGGATAGGGGATAGGGTTAGGTTTAGGGTTAGGGTTGGGGTTAGGATTGGGCTTAATGTTAGGGTTAGGGTTAGGTTAAGGGTTAGGTTTAGGATTAGGATTAGGGTTAGGTTTAGAGTTAGGGTGATCGTTAGGGTTCGGTAAGGGTATGTGTTAGGGTTAGGGTTAGGGTAAGGTTTAGGTTTAGGGTTAGGGTTAGGGTAAGGCTAGTGTTAGGGTTAGGATTAGGGTTAGGATCAGGGTAAGTGTAGGGTTAGGGTTAGGGTTAGGTTTAGGGTTAGGTGTTAAGGTTAGGCTTAGAGTTAGGGTAAGGTTAAGGGTTATGGTTATGGTTAGGGTTAGGGTTAGCGGTTAGAGTTAGGGTTAAGGTTAGAGTAAGGGTTAGGGTTACAGTTAGATTTTGAGTTAGGGTTAAGGTTAGGGTTAGGGTTGGGGTTAGCGTTAGGGTTAGGGTAAGGGTAAGGTTTAGGGTTAGGTTTTGGGTTAGGTTTAAGGATTAAGGTTAGGGTTAGGATTAGGGATAAATTTAGGGTTAGGGTAAGGGTTAGGGTTAGGGTAAGGGTTAAGTTTAGGGTTATGGTTAGGGTAAGCGTAAGGGTTAGGGTTGGGGTTAGTGTTAGGTTTAGAGTTATGGTTAGGGTGAAGGTAAGGGTTAGGGTTAGGGTTAGGGTTAGGGGTTAGGGTTAGGGTTAGGTTTATGGTAAGGGTTAGGGTTAGGTTTAGGGTTGGGGTAACGGTAAGTGTGAGGGTTAGGGTTAGGGTGAGGATTACGGTTAAGTTTAAGGTTAGGCTTAGGGTTAGGGTTAGGTTTAGGATAAGGGTAAGTGTTAGGGTTAGGGTTAGGGTTAGGGGTTAGGGTTAGGTTTTGGTTTAGGGTTAGGGTTAGGGGAAGCGTGAGGTTTAGGATAAGGGTAAGTTTTAGGGTTTGGGTTAGGGTTAGGGTTAGCGGTTAGGGTTAGGTTTACGATTAGGGTTAGACTTAGGGTTAGGGTAAGGGTTAGGGTTTGGGTAAGGGTTAAGTTTAGGGTTATGGTTAGGGTAAGGGTAAGGATTACGTTTGGGGTTATTGTTAGGTTTAGAGTTAGGGTTAGGGTGAAGTTAAGGGTTAGGGTTAGGGTTAGGTTTAGGGGTTAGGGTTAGGGTTAGGGTTAGGGTAAGGGTTAGGGTTAGGGTAAGGGTAAGTGTTAGGGTTAGGGTTGGTTTAGGGTAAGGGTAAGCGTTAGGGTTAGGGTTAGGGTTAGGGTAGGGTTTAGGGTAAGGGAAATGTTTAGGGTTAGGGTAAGGGTAAGTGTTAGGGTTAGGGTAAGGGTAAGGGTTAGGTTTAGGGCTTGGGTAAGGGTAAGTGTTAGGGTTAGAGTTAGGGTTAGGGATTAGGTTAGGGTTAGGGTTAGGGTAAGGTTTAGGTTTAGGTTTAGGGTTAGGGTAATGATAAGTATTAGGGTTAGGGTTAGGGTTAGTGTTAGGCTTAGGGTTAGGGTAGGGGTAAGGGTTAGGGTGAGGGTTAGGGTTAGGGTTAGGTAAGGGTAAGGGTTAGGGTTAGGATTAGGGTTAGGGTTAAGGTTAGGTTTAGGGTTAGGTTTAGGGAAAGGGTAATGGTTAGGGTAAGGGTTAGGGTTAGGGTTAGGGGTAAGGTAGGGTTAGAGTTAGCATTAAGGTTAGGGTTACGGTTAGGGTTAGGGTTAGGGTTAGGGTTAGGATAAGGTTAGGGTAAGGGTTAGGATTAGGGTTAGGGTAACGGTAAGGTTTAGGGATAGAGTTAGGGTTAGGGTTAGGGTTAGGTTTAGGTTTAAGGTTAGGGTTACGGGTAGGGTAAGGGTAAGTGTTAGGTTTAGGGTTACGGTTAGGGTTAGGGTAAGGGTAAGGGTAAGGGTTAGGGTTAGGGTTAGGGTTAGGTTAGGGTGAGGGTTGGGGTTATGGAAAGTATTAGGGTTAGGGTTAGGGTTAGGGTTAGGATAAGTGTAAGGGTTAGGGTTAGGGTTAGAGTAAGGGTAAGGTTTAGAGTTGGGGTTAGCGTTAGGGTTAGGGTTAGCGTAAGGGTAAGGGTTAGGTTTAGGGTTAGGGTTAGGTTTAGGGTTAGGGTTAGGGTTCGGGTAAGTGTTAGGGTTAGAGTTAGGGTAAGGGTAAGGGTAAGGGTTAGGTTAGGGTAAGTGTTAGGGTTAGGGTTAGGTTTAGGGTAAGAGTAAGGGTTAGGGTTAGGGTAAGGCTAGGGGTTATGGTTAGGGTTAGGGTTAAGGTAAGGGTTAGGGTAAGGTAGAGGGTTAGGGTTAGGGTAAGGGTAAATGTTAGGGTTAGGGGTAGGGTTAGGGTTAGTGTAGGGGTAAGGGTTAGGGTTCGGGTTAGGGTAAGCGTAAGTGATAGGGTTAGGGTTAGGGTTAACGTTAGGGTAAGGGTAAAGGTAAGCTTTAGGGTTAGGGTTAGGAGTTAGTGTTAGTGTTAGTGTTAGTATTAGGGTTAGGGTAATGGTTATGGTTAGGGTTAGGGTTAGGGTAATGGTAAGTGTTAGGGTTAGAGTTAGGGTTATGGTTAGGGTAAGGGTAAGGGTTAGGGTTAGGTTTAGGGTTAGGCTTAGGGTTAGGGTGAGTTTTAGGGTGAGTGTTAGGGTTAGGGTTAGGGTTAGGATAAGGGTAAGGGTTACGGTTATGGTTAGGTTTAGGGTTAGGGTTAGGTTTAGTGTTAGTGTAAGGGTTAGGGTTAGGGTTAGGTTTAGGGTTAGGGAAAGGGTAAGGGTTAGGATAAGCGTTAGGGTTAGGTTTAGGGTTATGGTACGATTAGGGTTATGGTTAGGGTAAGGGTAAGGGTGAGGGTTAGATTTAGGGTTAGGGTTAGGGATAGGTTTAAGGTAAGGGTTAGGGTAAGGGTTAGGGTTAGGATTAGGGTTTGGGTTAGGGTTAATGTTAGGGTTAGGATAAGGGTTAGGGATAGGGAAAGGGTAAGGGTTTGGGTTACTTTTAGGGTTAGGGTAAGGATTAGGTTTAGGGTTAGGGTTAGTGTTAGCATGAAGATTAGGGTTAGGGTTAGGGTAAGGGTAAGGGTTAGGGTTAGGTTTTGGGTTAGGTTTAAAGATTAGGGTTAGGGTTAGGATTAGGTATAGAGTTAGGGTTAGGGTAAGGGTTAGGGTTAGGGTAAGGGTTAGGGTTAGGGTAAGGGTTAAGTTTAGGGTTATGGTTAGCGTAAGCGTAAGGGTTAGGGTTGGGGTTAGTGTTAGGTTTAGGGTTAGGGTTAGAGGTTAGGGTTAGGGTTAGGGTTAGGGTAAGGGTTAGGGTTAGGTTCAGGGTTGGGGTAAAGGTAAGTGTGAGGGTTAGAGTTAGGGTGAGGATTAGGATAAGGGTAGCGGTTAGGTGTTAATGTTAGGGTAAGGGTTAGGATAAGGATTACGGTTATGTTTAGGTTTAGGTGTTAGTGTTAGGGTTACGGTTTGGGTTAGGGTTAGGGTCAGGGTTAGGATTAGGGTTGGGGTTAGGGTTAGGTTTAGGGTTAGGGTAAGGGTTAGTGTTAGGGTTAGGGTTAGGTTTAGGGTTAGGGTTAAGGTTAGGGTTAGGGTTAGGGTTAAGATTAGAGTAAGGGTTAGGATTAGGGTTAGGGTTAGGGTTCGCGTTAGTGTTAGGGTTAGGGTTAGGTTTAGGGTTAGGGTTAAGGTTAGGGTTAGGGTTAGTGTTAAGGTTAGAGTAAGGGTTAGGATTAGGGTAGGGTTAGGGTTAGGGTTAGGGTTAGGATAAAGTTTAGGGTTAGGGTTAGGATTAGGTTTAGAGTAAGGGTTAGGGTTAGGTGTTATGGTTAGGGTTAGGGTGACGGTTAGGCTTAGGGTTAGGGTTAGCATTAGGGTAAGGGTTAGGGTTAGTGTTAGGGTTAGGGTAAGGGTAAGTATTAGGGTTACGGTTAGGGTTAAGATTAGAGTAAGGGTTAGGATTAGGGTAAGGGTTAGGGTTAGGGTTAGGGTTAGGGTTAGGATAAAGGTTAGGGTTAGGGTTAGGGTGTAGGTTTAGAGTAAGGGTTAGGGTTAGGTGTTAGGGTTAGGGTTAGGGTGATGGTTAGGGTTAGGTTTAGGGGTAGGTTTAGGGTTGTGGTTAAGGTTAGGGTTAGTGTTAGGCTAAGGGTAAGGGTTAGGGTTACGGTTAGGGTAAGGTTAAATGTTTGGGTTAGGGTTAGGGGTTAGGGTTACGGTTAGGTTTAGGGTTAAGTTTAGGGTAAGGGTAAGGGGTAGGTTTAGGGTTACGGTTAGGGTTAGGTTTAGGGTTAAGGTTAGGGTATGGGTAAGGGTTAGGGTTAGGGTTACGGTTAGGGTTAAGGTGAGGGTTAGGGTTAGGATTAGTGTTAGGTTTAGGGTTTGGTTTAGGTTTTGGGTTAGGGTTAGGGTTAGTGTTAGGGTTAAGTTTAGGGTTAGGTTTAGGGTTAGGGTTAGGGTTAGGGTAAGGGTAAGGGTTAGGGTTAGGGTTAGGGTTAGCATTAAGTTTAGGGTTAGGGTTAGGGTAAGGGTAAGGGTTAGGGTTAGGTTTTGGGTTAGGTTTAAAGATTAGGGTTAGGGTTAGGATTAGGTATAGAGTTAGGGTTAGGGTAAGGGTTAGGGTTAGGGTAAGGGTTAGGGTTAGGGTAAGGGTTAAGTTTAGGGTTATGGTTAGCGTAAGCGTAAGGGTTAGGGTTGGGGTTAGTGTTAGGTTTAGGGTTAGGGTTAGAGGTTAGGGTTAGGGTTAGGGTTAGGGTAAGGGTTAGGGTTAGGTTCAGGGTTGGGGTAAAGGTAAGTGTGAGGGTTAGAGTTAGGGTGAGGATTAGGATAAGGGTAGCGGTTAGGTGTTAATGTTAGGGTAAGGGTTAGGATAAGGATTACGGTTATGTTTAGGTTTAGGTGTTAGTGTTAGGGTTACGGTTTGGGTTAGGGTTAGGGTCAGGGTTAGGATTAGGGTTGGGGTTAGGGTTAGGTTTAGGGTTAGGGTAAGGGTTAGTGTTAGGGTTAGGGTTAGGTTTAGGGTTAGGGTTAAGGTTAGGGTTAGGGTTAGGGTTAAGATTAGAGTAAGGGTTAGGATTAGGGTTAGGGTTAGGGTTCGCGTTAGTGTTAGGGTTAGGGTTAGGTTTAGGGTTAGGGTTAAGGTTAGGGTTAGGGTTAGTGTTAAGGTTAGAGTAAGGGTTAGGATTAGGGTAGGGTTAGGGTTAGGGTTAGGATAAAGTTTAGGGTTAGGGTTAGGATTAGGTTTAGAGTAAGGGTTAGGGTTAGGTGTTATGGTTAGGGTTAGGGTGACGGTTAGGCTTAGGGTTAGGGTTAGCATTAGGGTAAGGGTTAGGGTTAGTGTTAGGGTTAGGGTAAGGGTAAGTATTAGGGTTACGGTTAGGGTTAAGATTAGAGTAAGGGTTAGGATTAGGGTAAGGGTTAGGGTTAGGGTTAGGGTTAGGGTTAGGATAAAGGTTAGGGTTAGGGTTAGGGTGTAGGTTTAGAGTAAGGGTTAGGGTTAGGTGTTAGGGTTAGGGTTAGGGTGATGGTTAGGGTTAGGTTTAGGGTTAGGTTTAGGGTTGTGGTTAAGGTTAGGGTTAGTGTTAGGCTAAGGGTAAGGGTTAGGGTTACGGTTAGGGTAAGGTTAAATGTTTGGGTTAGGGTTAGGGGTTAGGGTTACGGTTAGGTTTAGGGTTAAGTTTAGGGTAAGGGTAAGGGGTAGGTTTAGGGTTACGGTTAGGGTTAGGTTTAGGGTTAAGGTTAGGGTATGGGTAAGGGTTAGGGTTACGGTTAGGGTTAAGGTGAGGGTTAGGGTTAGGATTAGTGTTAGGTTTAGGGTTTGGTTTAGGTTTTGGGTTAGGGTTAGGGTTAGTGTTAGGGTTAAGTTTAGGGTTAGGTTTAGGGTTAGGGTTAGGGTTAGGGTAAGGGTAAGGGTTAGGGTTAGGGTTAGGGTTAGCATTAAGTTTAGGGTTAGGGTTAGGGTAAGGGTAAGGGTTAGGGTTAGTGTTAGCATTAAGGTTTGTGTTAGGGTTAGGGTAAAAGTAAGGTTTAGGGTTAGGGTTAGGGTTAGGTTTAGGTTAAGGGTTAGGTTTAGGTTTAGGGTTAGTATTAGGGTAAGGGTAAGGGTTAGGGTTAGGTTTAGGGTTAGGGTTAGGCCAAGGCTAAGGGTTATGGTCAGGGTTAGGGTTAGGTTAAGGGTAAGGGTAAGTGTTAGGGTTAGGGTTAAGGATAGGTAAAGGGTAAAGGTAAGGGTTAGGGTTAGGGTTAAGGTTAGAGTAAGGAGTAGGGTTAGTGTTAGGGTTATTGTAAGGGTTACGGTTAGGGTTAAGGTTAGCATTAAGGTTAGGGTTAGGGTTAGGGTAAGGGTAAGTTTTAGGGTTACGGTTAGGGTTAGGGTTAGGGTAAGGGTTATTGTTAGGGTTAGTGTAAGGGTAAGTGTTAAGGTTAGGGTTAGGGTTAGCATTAAGTTTAGGCTTAGGGTTAGGGTAAGGGTAAGTGTTAGTGTAAGGGTTAGGGTTAAAGTTAGGGTTAGTGTTAGGGTAAGGGTAAGTGTTTGGTTTAGGTTAGGCTTAGGGTAAGTGTAAGGGTTAGGTTTAGGGTTAGGGTTAGCATTAAGGTTAGGCTTAGGGTTAGGGTGAGGGTTAGGGTTAGGGTTAGGATTAGGGTAAGGGTTAGGTTTAGGTAAGTGTTAGGTTTAGCGTTAGAGTTAGGGTTAGCATTAAGGTTAGGATTAGGGTTAGGGTAAGGGTAAGGATTAGAGTTAGGGTTAGGGTTAGCATTAAGGTTAGGGTTAGGGTTAGGGTAAAGGTAAGGGTTAGGTTTAGGGTTAAGGGTTAGGTTTAGGGTTAGGGTTAGGCTAAGGCTAAGATTTATGGTTATGGTTAGGGTTAGGGTTAGGTTAAGGGTAAGGGTTAGGTTAGGGTTAGGGATAGGGAAAGGGTAAGGGTAAGGTTTAGGGTTAGGGTTAAGGTTAGTGTAAGGAGTAGGGTTAGTGTTAGGGTTAGTGTAAGGGTAAGGGTTAGGGTTAGGGTTAGTATTAAGGTTAGGGTTAGGGTTAGGGTAAGGGTAAGGTTTAGGGTTACGGTTATGGTTAGGGTTAGGGTTAAGGTTAGGGTTAGGATTAGGGTAAGGTTTATTGTTAGGGTTAGGGTACGGGTAAGGGTTAGGGTTAGGGTTAGGGTTAGCATTAAGGTTAGGATTAGGGTTAGGGTAAGGGTTAGGGTTAGGGTTAGGGTTAGGGTAAGTGTTAGGGTTAGTGTTAGCATTTAGGTTATGGTTAGGGTTAGGGTAAGGGTAAGGGTAAGGGTTAGGGTTAGCGTTGAGATTGAGGTAGGGTTAGGTTAAGGGTTAGCATTAGAGTTAGGGTTAGGGTTAGGGTTAGGGTTAAGGGTAGAGTTAGGGTTAGGATTAGGGTTCGGTTTAGGTTTAGGGTTAGGGTTAGGGCAGGAGGAAGGGTTAGGGTTAGGTTTAGGGTTAGGGTTATTGTTAGGGATAGAGCTAGCGTTAGGGTTAGGGAAAGGGTAAGGTTTAGGGTTAGGGTTAGGGTTAGGTTTAGGGTTAGCGTAAGGATTAGGGTTAGGGTTAGGGTTAGGGTAAGGGTTAGGGTTAGGGTTAGTGTTATGGTTAGCATAAGGTTAGGTTTAGGGTTAGGGTTAGGGTAAGGGTAAGGGTTAGGGTTAGGGTTAGGGTAAGTATTAGGGTTAGGGTTAGAGTTAGGGTAAGGGTTAGGGTTAGTGTTAGCATTTAGGTTAGGGTTAGGATTAGGGTAAGGGTAAGGGTTAGGGTTAGTGTTAGGGTTAGGGGTTAGGGATAGGGTTAGGGTTAGGGTTAGTTTTAGGGTTAGGTTTAGGGTTATGGTTAGGGTTAGGGCAACGGTAAGGGTTAGGGTAAGGGTTAGGTTTAGGGTTAGGGTTAAGTTTAGGGTTACGTTTAGTGTTAGGTTTAGGGTTAGGTAAAGGGTAAGGGTTAGGGTTAGGGTTAGAGTTAGGGTAAGGATTAGGGTTAGTGTTAGGGATAGGGTAAGGGTTAGGGTTATGGTTAGGGTTATGGTTAGCAAAGGTTAGGGTTAGGCTTAGGTTAAGGGTAAAAGTTAGGGTAAAGGTTAGGGTTAGGGTTAGGGGTTAGGGTTAGGTTAAGGGTTAGGCTTAGCGTTAGGGTTAGGGTAAGGTTAAGAGTTAGAGTTAGGGTTAGGGTTAGAGTTAGGTTTAGGATTAGTGTTAGTGTAAGGGTAAGAGTTATAGTTAGGATTAGTTAGGATTAGGGTTAGAGGTGGGTTTAGGGTTAGGGTTAGGGTTAGGGTAAGGGTTAGGGTAAGGATTAGGGTTAGGGTTAGGGTTAGGGTTAGCATTAAGGTTCGGGTTTGGGTTAGGGTAAGGGTAAGGGTTAGGGTTACGGTTTGTGGTAGGGTTAGGGTAAGGATTAGGGTTAGGGTTATGGTAAGGGTTAGGGTTAGGGTTAGGGTTAGCATTAAGGTTAGGTTTAGGGTTAGGCTAAGGGTAAGGAATAGGGATAGGGTTAGGGTTAGGTTTAGGTGTTAGGGTAAGGGTTAGGGTTAGGGTTAGGGTTAGCTTTAGAGTTAAGTTTAGGGTTAGACTTAGGGTAAGGCTAAGGGTTAGGGTAAAGAGTAGGGTTGGGATTAGGGTTAGGGTAAGGTTTAGGGTTAGTGTTAGGGTTAGCATTAAGAATAGGATTAGGGTTATTGTAAGGGTAAGAGTTAGGGTTAGGGTTAGGGTAAGGGTAAGGGTTAGGATTAGGGTTAGGGTTAGGGTAAGGATTAGGGTTAGGGATAGAGTTAGGGTAAGGGTTAGGGTTAGTGTTAGCATTTAGGTTAGGGTTAGGATTAGGGTAAGGGTAAGTGTTAGGGTTAGGGTTAGGGTTAGGGGTTAGGGTCAGGGTTAGGTTTAGGGATAGGGTTAAGGTTAAGGCTAGTGTTAGGGTTAGGATTAGGGTTCGGTTTAGGTTTAGGGTTAGGGTTAGGGCAAGAGTAAGGGTTAGGGTTAGGGTTAGGGTGAATTTTAGGGTTAGGGTTAGCTTTAGGGATAGGGCTAGGGTTAGGGGTTAGGGTTAGGGATAGGTTTAGGGTTAGGGTTAGAGTAAGGGTTAGGGTTAGGGTTGGTGTTAGGGTTAGCATTAAGGTTAGGGTTATGGTAAGGGTAAGGGTGAGGGTTAGGGTTAGGGTTAGGTTTAGTGGTTAGGGTTAGGGTTAGGTTTAGGTTTAGGGTTAGGGTTAGATTTAGGGTTATTGCAAGGATAAGGGTTAGGTTAAGGATTAGGGTTAGGTTTAGGGTTAGGGTTAGGGTTAAGTGTTAGGGTTAGGGTTAGTGTTAGGGTTAGGTTTAGGGTTAGGGTTAGATTTAGGGTTAGGGCAAGGGTAAGGGTTAGGGTAAGGATTAGGGTTAGGGTTAGAGTTAGGTTTAGGGTTAGGGTTAGGGTTTGGTTTAGGGCAAGTGTAAGGTTTAGGGGTAGGGTTAGGGTTAGGGTAAGGGTTAAGGTTAGGATTAGGTTTAGTGTTAGCATTTAGGTTCAGGTTAGGGTTAGGGTAAGGGTAAGGGTTAGGGTTAGGGTAAGGATTAGGGTAAGGATTAGAGTTATGGTTAAAGTTAGGGTAAGGGTTAGGGTTAGTGTTAGCATTTTGGTTAAGGTTAGTATTAGGGTAATGGTAAGGGTTAGGGATAGGGTTAGGGGTTAGGGTTAGGGTTAGGGTTAGTTTTAGTGTTAGGTTTAGGGTTAGTGTTAAATTTAGGGTTAGGCTTAGGGTAAGTGTAGGGGTTAGGGGTTAATGTTAGGGTAAGGTTTAGGGTAAGGATTACGGTTATGTTTAGGTTTAGAGGTTAGTGTTATGGTTACGGTTTGGGTTAGGGTTGGGGTAAGGGTTAGGATTAGGGTTGGGGTTAGGGTTAGGGTTATGGTTAGGGTAAGTTTAGTGTTAGGGTTAGGGTTAGGGTTAGGTTTAGGGTTAGGGTAAATGTTAGGGTTAGGGTTAGTGTTAAGATTAGAGTAAGGGTTAGGATTAGGGTAAGGGTTAGGGTTAGGGTTAGGATAAAGGTTAGGGTTAGGGTTAGGGTTGGGTTTAGAGTAAGGGTTAGGGTTAGGTGTTAGGGTTAGGGTTAGGGTGATGGATAGGGTTAGGGTTAGGATTAGGGTAAGGGTTAGGTTTAGTGTTAGGGTTAGGGTAAGGGTAAGGATTAGGGTTCGGGTTAGGGTTAGGTTTAGGTTTGGGGTTAAGTTTAGGGTTAGGGTAAGGGTAAGGTTTAGGGTTAGGGTTAGGGTTAGGGTTAGGGTTAGGGTAAGTGTTAGGGTTAGGGTTAGGGTTAGGCTTAGGGTTAGGGTAACGGTATACGTTAGAGTTAGGTTTAAGGTTTGGGTTAGGGTAAGGTTAAGGGTTAGGGTTAGGGTTATGGTTAGGTTTAGGGTTGTGGTTAAGGTTAGGGTTAGGGTTAGGGTAAGGGTTAGGGTTAGAGTTAGGGTTAGGATTAGGGTTAGGTTTACGCTAGGGTTAGGGTTAGGGTAAGGGTAAGGTTTAGGGTTAGTGTTATTGTTAGGGATAGCATTAATGTTATGGTTAGGGTTATGGTAAGGGTAAGGGTAAGGGTTAGTGTTAGGTTTAGGGTTAGGGGTAGGGTTAGGGTTAGAGCAAGGGTAATGGTTAGGGTAAGGATTAGGGTTAGGGTTAGCATTAGGGTAAGAGTTAGAGTTAGGGTTAGGTTTAGGGTTAGCATTTAGGTTAGGGTTAGCATTAGGGTAAGAGTAAGAGTTAGGGTCAGGGTTAGGGTAAGGTTTAGGGTTAGGGTTGGAGTTAGGGTAAGTGTTAAGGTTACGGTTAGTGTTAGCATTAAGGTTAGGTTTAGGGTTAGGGTAAGGGTAAAGGTTAGGGTTAGGTTTAGGGTTAGGGTTAGGGGTTAGGGTTAGGGTTATGGTTAAGTTTAGGGTTAGGGTTAGGGTTAGGGTTAGGTTTAGGGTTAGGCATAGGTAAGGGTAAGTGTTAGGGGTTAGGTTTAGGGTAAGGGTTAGGGTAAGAGTTAGGGTTGGGGCTAGGTTTAGGTGTTAGGGTTAGGGTTAGCGTAAGGGTTAGCATTATGGTTAGGGATATGGTTAGGGTAAGGGTTAGGGTTAGGGTTAGGGTTATGGTTAGTGATAGGGCTAAGGCAAGGGTATCTGTTAGGGTTAGGGTTAGCATTAAGGTTAGGGTTAGGGTTAGGGTTAGAGTAAGGGTTAGGATTATGGAAAAATTTAGGGTTAGAGTAAGGGTTAGGGTTAGGGGTTAGGGTTAAGGTTACGTTGAGGGTTAGGGTTAGGGTTAGCGTAAGGGTTAGGGTTAGGGTTAGGGTTAGGGTAAGGGTAAGTGTTAGGATTAGGGTGAGGCTTAGGGTAAGTGTAAGTTTAGGGTTAGTGTTAGGGTTACGTTTAGGGTTGGGATTAAGGTTAGGGTTAGTGTTAGGGTAAGGGTAAGGTTAAGGGTCAGGGTTAGGGTTAGGGTAAGTGTTAGGGTTAGGGTTAGGGGTGGGGGTAGTTTTAGGGTTAGGGTAAGGGTAAATGTTAGGGTTAAGGTTAGGGTTAGCGTTACGGTTACGGTTAGGGTAAGGATTAGGGGTAGGGTTAGGGTAAGGGTTAGTGTTAGTGTTAGTGTTAGGGTAAGCATTAAGGTTAGAGTTAGGGTTGTGGTAAGAGTAAGGGTTACGAATAGGGTTAGGGTTAGGGGTTAGGGTTAAGGTTAGAGTTAGGTTTAGGGTTAGGGTTAGGGTTAGGGCAAGGGTAAGGGTTAGGGTAAGAATTAGGGTTAGGGTTGTTGTTAGGGTAAGGGTTAGCGTTAGGGTTAGATTTAGGGTTAGGGTAAGGGTTAGGAGTAGGATTACGGTTAGGGTAAGGGTAACTGTTAGGGTTAGGGTTAGGGTTAAGTTTAGGGTTAGGGTTAGTGTTAGGGTAAGTGTTAGGGTTAGGGTTAGTGTTAGCATTAAGTTTAGGGTTAGGATTAGGGTAAGGGTAAGGGTTAGGTTTAGGTTTAGGGTTAGGGTTATGGGTTAGGGTTAGGATTAGGGATTGGGTTAGGTTTAGGGTTAGTGTTAGGTTTGGGATTAGGCTTATGGTAAGGGTTAGGGTTAGGGTTTGGGTTAGGGTTAGGGTTAGGGTAAGGGTAAGTGTTAGGGTTAGGGTTAGGGTTAGGTTTAGGGTTAGGGTTAGGTTAGGGTAAGGGTTAGGGTTAGAGTTAGGGTTAGGGTTAAGGTTAGGGTTAGGGTTTGGGTTAGGGTTAGGGTTAGGGTTAGGGTTGGGGATAAGTTTAGGGTTAGGGTTAGGGTAAGGGTAAGGGTTAGGGTTAGGGTTAGGTTTACGGTTGGGGTTAAGGTTAGGGTTAGGTTTAGGGTAAGGGTAAGGGTTAGGGTTAGGATTAGGGTGAGGGTTAGGTTTCGGGTAAGTGTTAGGATTAGGGTTAGGGTTAGGGTAAGGGTAATTGTTAGGGTAAGGGTTAGGGTTAGGGTTAGGGGTTAGGGTAAGGGTTAAGGATAAGGTTATGGTTAGGGGAGGGTAAGGGTAAGGATTAGGGTTAGGGTCAGGTTTAGGGTTAGGGTTATGTTTAGGGTAAGGGTAAGGGTTTGGGTTAGGTTTCGGGTTAGGGTTAGGGTAAGCGTAAGGGTTAGGGTTAGGGTTAGGTTTAGGGTAAGTTTTAGGATTAATGTTAGGGTTAGTGTTAGAGTTAGGGTTAGAGTAAGGGTAAGTTTTAGGGGTAGGGTTAGGTTTAGGGATATTGTAAGGGTTAGGGTTAGGTTTAGGGTAAGGGTTAGGGTTGGGTTTAGGGCTAGGTTTAGGGTTAGGTTTAGGGTTAGGGTAAGGGATAGGGTTAGGGTTAGGTTTAGGTTTAGGGTTAGGGTTAGGATAAGGGTAAGTGTTAGGGTTAGGGTTAGGGTTAGGTTTAGGGTTAGGGTTAGGTTAGGGTAATGGTTAGGGTTAGAGTTAGGGTTAGTGTTAAGGTTAGGTTTAGGGTTTGGATTAGGGTAAGGGTAAGTGTTAGGTTTAGGGTTAGGGTTAGGGAAAGGGAAAGGGTAAGGGTTAGGGTTAGGGTCAGGGTTACGGTTAGGGTAAGGATTAGTGTTAGGGTTAGGGTTAGGGTTAGGGTAAGGGTTAGGTTTAGGGTGAGCGTTAAGGTTAGGGTTAGGGTTAGGGTAAGGGTAAGGGTAAGGGTTAGGGTTAGGGTTGAGATTGAGGTAGGGTTAGGTTAAGGGTTAGCATTAGAGTTAGGGTTAGGGTTAGGGTTAGGGTTAAGGGTAGAGTTAGGGTTAGGATTAGGGTTCGGTTTAGGTTTAGGGTTAGGGTTAGGGCAGGAGGAAGGGTTAGGGTTAGGTTTAGGGTTAGGGTTATTGTTAGGGATAGAGCTAGCGTTAGGGTTAGGGAAAGGGTAAGGTTTAGGGTTAGGGTTAGGGTTAGGTTTAGGGTTAGCGTAAGGATTAGGGTTAGGGTTAGGGTTAGGGTAAGGGTTAGGGTTAGGGTTAGTGTTATGGTTAGCATAAGGTTAGGTTTAGGGTTAGGGTTAGGGTAAGGGTAAGGGTTAGGGTTAGGGTTAGGGTAAGTATTAGGGTTAGGGTTAGAGTTAGGGTAAGGGTTAGGGTTAGTGTTAGCATTTAGGTTAGGGTTAGGATTAGGGTAAGGGTAAGGGTTAGGGTTAGTGTTAGGGTTAGGGGTTAGGGATAGGGTTAGGGTTAGGGTTAGTTTTAGGGTTAGGTTTAGGGTTATGGTTAGGGTTAGGGCAACGGTAAGGGTTAGGGTAAGGGTTAGGTTTAGGGTTAGGGTTAAGTTTAGGGTTACGTTTAGTGTTAGGTTTAGGGTTAGGTAAAGGGTAAGGGTTAGGGTTAGGGTTAGAGTTAGGGTAAGGATTAGGGTTAGTGTTAGGGATAGGGTAAGGGTTAGGGTTATGGTTAGGGTTATGGTTAGCAAAGGTTAGGGTTAGGCTTAGGTTAAGGGTAAAAGTTAGGGTAAAGGTTAGGGTTAGGGTTAGGGGTTAGGGTTAGGTTAAGGGTTAGGCTTAGCGTTAGGGTTAGGGTAAGGTTAAGAGTTAGAGTTAGGGTTAGGGTTAGAGTTAGGTTTAGGATTAGTGTTAGTGTAAGGGTAAGAGTTATAGTTAGGATTAGTTAGGATTAGGGTTAGAGGTGGGTTTAGGGTTAGGGTTAGGGTTAGGGTAAGGGTTAGGGTAAGGATTAGGGTTAGGGTTAGGGTTAGGGTTAGCATTAAGGTTCGGGTTTGGGTTAGGGTAAGGGTAAGGGTTAGGGTTACGGTTTGTGGTAGGGTTAGGGTAAGGATTAGGGTTAGGGTTATGGTAAGGGTTAGGGTTAGGGTTAGGGTTAGCATTAAGGTTAGGTTTAGGGTTAGGCTAAGGGTAAGGAATAGGGATAGGGTTAGGGTTAGGTTTAGGTGTTAGGGTAAGGGTTAGGGTTAGGGTTAGGGTTAGCTTTAGAGTTAAGTTTAGGGTTAGACTTAGGGTAAGGCTAAGGGTTAGGGTAAAGAGTAGGGTTGGGATTAGGGTTAGGGTAAGGTTTAGGGTTAGTGTTAGGGTTAGCATTAAGAATAGGATTAGGGTTATTGTAAGGGTAAGAGTTAGGGTTAGGGTTAGGGTAAGGGTAAGGGTTAGGATTAGGGTTAGGGTTAGGGTAAGGATTAGGGTTAGGGATAGAGTTAGGGTAAGGGTTAGGGTTAGTGTTAGCATTTAGGTTAGGGTTAGGATTAGGGTAAGGGTAAGTGTTAGGGTTAGGGTTAGGGTTAGGGGTTAGGGTCAGGGTTAGGTTTAGGGATAGGGTTAAGGTTAAGGCTAGTGTTAGGGTTAGGATTAGGGTTCGGTTTAGGTTTAGGGTTAGGGTTAGGGCAAGAGTAAGGGTTAGGGTTAGGGTTAGGGTGAATTTTAGGGTTAGGGTTAGCTTTAGGGATAGGGCTAGGGTTAGGGGTTAGGGTTAGGGATAGGTTTAGGGTTAGGGTTAGAGTAAGGGTTAGGGTTAGGGTTGGTGTTAGGGTTAGCATTAAGGTTAGGGTTATGGTAAGGGTAAGGGTGAGGGTTAGGGTTAGGGTTAGGTTTAGTGGTTAGGGTTAGGGTTAGGTTTAGGTTTAGGGTTAGGGTTAGATTTAGGGTTATTGCAAGGATAAGGGTTAGGTTAAGGATTAGGGTTAGGTTTAGGGTTAGGGTTAGGGTTAAGTGTTAGGGTTAGGGTTAGTGTTAGGGTTAGGTTTAGGGTTAGGGTTAGATTTAGGGTTAGGGCAAGGGTAAGGGTTAGGGTAAGGATTAGGGTTAGGGTTAGAGTTAGGTTTAGGGTTAGGGTTAGGGTTTGGTTTAGGGCAAGTGTAAGGTTTAGGGGTAGGGTTAGGGTTAGGGTAAGGGTTAAGGTTAGGATTAGGTTTAGTGTTAGCATTTAGGTTCAGGTTAGGGTTAGGGTAAGGGTAAGGGTTAGGGTTAGGGTAAGGATTAGGGTAAGGATTAGAGTTATGGTTAAAGTTAGGGTAAGGGTTAGGGTTAGTGTTAGCATTTTGGTTAAGGTTAGTATTAGGGTAATGGTAAGGGTTAGGGATAGGGTTAGGGGTTAGGGTTAGGGTTAGGGTTAGTTTTAGTGTTAGGTTTAGGGTTAGTGTTAAATTTAGGGTTAGGCTTAGGGTAAGTGTAGGGGTTAGGGGTTAATGTTAGGGTAAGGTTTAGGGTAAGGATTACGGTTATGTTTAGGTTTAGAGGTTAGTGTTATGGTTACGGTTTGGGTTAGGGTTGGGGTAAGGGTTAGGATTAGGGTTGGGGTTAGGGTTAGGGTTATGGTTAGGGTAAGTTTAGTGTTAGGGTTAGGGTTAGGGTTAGGTTTAGGGTTAGGGTAAATGTTAGGGTTAGGGTTAGTGTTAAGATTAGAGTAAGGGTTAGGATTAGGGTAAGGGTTAGGGTTAGGGTTAGGATAAAGGTTAGGGTTAGGGTTAGGGTTGGGTTTAGAGTAAGGGTTAGGGTTAGGTGTTAGGGTTAGGGTTAGGGTGATGGATAGGGTTAGGGTTAGGATTAGGGTAAGGGTTAGGTTTAGTGTTAGGGTTAGGGTAAGGGTAAGGATTAGGGTTCGGGTTAGGGTTAGGTTTAGGTTTGGGGTTAAGTTTAGGGTTAGGGTAAGGGTAAGGTTTAGGGTTAGGGTTAGGGTTAGGGTTAGGGTTAGGGTAAGTGTTAGGGTTAGGGTTAGGGTTAGGCTTAGGGTTAGGGTAACGGTATACGTTAGAGTTAGGTTTAAGGTTTGGGTTAGGGTAAGGTTAAGGGTTAGGGTTAGGGTTATGGTTAGGTTTAGGGTTGTGGTTAAGGTTAGGGTTAGGGTTAGGGTAAGGGTTAGGGTTAGAGTTAGGGTTAGGATTAGGGTTAGGTTTACGCTAGGGTTAGGGTTAGGGTAAGGGTAAGGTTTAGGGTTAGTGTTATTGTTAGGGATAGCATTAATGTTATGGTTAGGGTTATGGTAAGGGTAAGGGTAAGGGTTAGTGTTAGGTTTAGGGTTAGGGGTAGGGTTAGGGTTAGAGCAAGGGTAATGGTTAGGGTAAGGATTAGGGTTAGGGTTAGCATTAGGGTAAGAGTTAGAGTTAGGGTTAGGTTTAGGGTTAGCATTTAGGTTAGGGTTAGCATTAGGGTAAGAGTAAGAGTTAGGGTCAGGGTTAGGGTAAGGTTTAGGGTTAGGGTTGGAGTTAGGGTAAGTGTTAAGGTTACGGTTAGTGTTAGCATTAAGGTTAGGTTTAGGGTTAGGGTAAGGGTAAAGGTTAGGGTTAGGTTTAGGGTTAGGGTTAGGGGTTAGGGTTAGGGTTATGGTTAAGTTTAGGGTTAGGGTTAGGGTTAGGGTTAGGTTTAGGGTTAGGCATAGGTAAGGGTAAGTGTTAGGGGTTAGGTTTAGTGTAAGGGTTAGGGTAAGAGTTAGGGTTGGGGCTAGGTTTAGGTGTTAGGGTTAGGGTTAGCGTAAGGGTTAGCATTATGGTTAGGGATATGGTTAGGGTAAGGGTTAGGGTTAGGGTTAGGGTTATGGTTAGTGATAGGGCTAAGGCAAGGGTATCTGTTAGGGTTAGGGTTAGCATTAAGGTTAGGGTTAGGGTTAGGGTTAGAGTAAGGGTTAGGATTATGGAAAAATTTAGGGTTAGAGTAAGGGTTAGGGTTAGGGGTTAGGGTTAAGGTTACGTTGAGGGTTAGGGTTAGGGTTAGCGTAAGGGTTAGGGTTAGGGTTAGGGTTAGGGTAAGGGTAAGTGTTAGGATTAGGGTGAGGCTTAGGGTAAGTGTAAGTTTAGGGTTAGTGTTAGGGTTACGTTTAGGGTTGGGATTAAGGTTAGGGTTAGTGTTAGGGTAAGGGTAAGGTTAAGGGTCAGGGTTAGGGTTAGGGTAAGTGTTAGGGTTAGGGTTAGGGGTGGGGGTAGTTTTAGGGTTAGGGTAAGGGTAAATGTTAGGGTTAAGGTTAGGGTTAGCGTTACGGTTACGGTTAGGGTAAGGATTAGGGGTAGGGTTAGGGTAAGGGTTAGTGTTAGTGTTAGTGTTAGGGTAAGCATTAAGGTTAGAGTTAGGGTTGTGGTAAGAGTAAGGGTTACGAATAGGGTTAGGGTTAGGGGTTAGGGTTAAGGTTAGAGTTAGGTTTAGGGTTAGGGTTAGGGTTAGGGCAAGGGTAAGGGTTAGGGTAAGAATTAGGGTTAGGGTTGTTGTTAGGGTAAGGGTTAGCGTTAGGGTTAGATTTAGGGTTAGGGTAAGGGTTAGGAGTAGGATTACGGTTAGGGTAAGGGTAACTGTTAGGGTTAGGGTTAGGGTTAAGTTTAGGGTTAGGGTTAGTGTTAGGGTAAGTGTTAGGGTTAGGGTTAGTGTTAGCATTAAGTTTAGGGTTAGGATTAGGGTAAGGGTAAGGGTTAGGTTTAGGTTTAGGGTTAGGGTTATGGGTTAGGGTTAGGATTAGGGATTGGGTTAGGTTTAGGGTTAGTGTTAGGTTTGGGATTAGGCTTATGGTAAGGGTTAGGGTTAGGGTTTGGGTTAGGGTTAGGGTTAGGGTAAGGGTAAGTGTTAGGGTTAGGGTTAGGGTTAGGTTTAGGGTTAGGGTTAGGTTAGGGTAAGGGTTAGGGTTAGAGTTAGGGTTAGGGTTAAGGTTAGGGTTAGGGTTTGGGTTAGGGTTAGGGTTAGGGTTAGGGTTGGGGATAAGTTTAGGGTTAGGGTTAGGGTAAGGGTAAGGGTAAGGGTTAGGGTTAGGGTTAGGTTTACGGTTGGGGTTAAGGTTAGGGTTAGGTTTAGGGTAAGGGTAAGGGTTAGGGTTAGGATTAGGGTGAGGGTTAGGTTTCGGGTAAGTGTTAGGATTAGGGTTAGGGTTAGGGTAAGGGTAATTGTTAGGGTAAGGGTTAGGGTTAGGGTTAGGGGTTAGGGTAAGGGTTAAGGATAAGGTTATGGTTAGGGGAGGGTAAGGGTAAGGATTAGGGTTAGGGTCAGGTTTAGGGTTAGGGTTATGTTTAGGGTAAGGGTAAGGGTTTGGGTTAGGTTTCGGGTTAGGGTTAGGGTAAGCGTAAGGGTTAGGGTTAGGGTTAGGTTTAGGGTAAGTTTTAGGATTAATGTTAGGGTTAGTGTTAGAGTTAGGGTTAGAGTAAGGGTAAGTTTTAGGGGTAGGGTTAGGTTTAGGGATATTGTAAGGGTTAGGGTTAGGTTTAGGGTAAGGGTTAGGGTTGGGTTTAGGGCTAGGTTTAGGGTTAGGTTTAGGGTTAGGGTAAGGGATAGGGTTAGGGTTAGGTTTAGGTTTAGGGTTAGGGTTAGGATAAGGGTAAGTGTTAGGGTTAGGGTTAGGGTTAGGTTTAGGGTTAGGGTTAGGTTAGGGTAATGGTTAGGGTTAGAGTTAGGGTTAGTGTTAAGGTTAGGTTTAGGGTTTGGATTAGGGTAAGGGTAAGTGTTAGGTTTAGGGTTAGGGTTAGGGAAAGGGAAAGGGTAAGGGTTAGGGTTAGGGTCAGGGTTACGGTTAGGGTAAGGATTAGTGTTAGGGTTAGGGTTAGGGTTAGGGTAAGGGTTAGGTTTAGGGTGAGCGTTAAGGTTAGGGTTAGGGTTAGGGTAAGGGTAAGGGGTAGGGTTAGGTTTAGGGTTAGGGTTAGGGTAAGGATGAGGGTTAGGGTTAGGTTTAGGGTTAGGTTTAGTGTAAGGGTAAGGGTTAGGGTTAGGATTAGGGTTAGGGTTAAGGTTAGGGTTAGGGTTAGGGTTAGGGTTAGGGTAAGGGTAAGGTTTAGGGTTAGGGTTATGGTAAGGATGAGGTTTAGGGTTAGGTTTAGGGTTAGGGTTACGGTAAGGGTAAGGGTTAGGGTTAGGATTAGGGTTAGGGTTAAGGTTAGGGTTAGGATTAGGGTAAGGGTAAGTGTTAGGGTTAGGGATAGGGTTAGGATTAGGGTTAGGGTTAGGGTTAGGGGTTAGGGTAAGGGTTAGGGTTAGGGTTAGGGAAAGGGTAAGGGTAAAGGTTAGAGTTAGGATTAGGGTTACTGTTAGGGTAAGGAGTAGGTTTAGTTTTAGGGTTAGGGCAAGGGTTAGGGTTAGGGTTAGCATTAAGGTTAGGTTTAGGGTTAGGTTAAGGGTAAGGGTTAGGGTTAGGTTTAGGGTTAGGGTTAAGGTTAGGGTTAGGGTTAGTATTTTGTTAGGGTTCGGTTAGGTTTAGGGTTAGGGTAAGGGTAAAGGTTAGGGTTAGGGTTAGGGTTAGGGTAAGGGTAAGTGTTAGGGTTAGGGTTAGGGTTAGGGTTATGGCAAGCGTAAGTGTTAGGGTCAGGGTTAGGGTTAGGGTAAGGGTTAGGGTTCGGGTTAGGGTTAGGTTTAGGGTTGGGGTAAAGATTAGGGTTAGGGTAAGGGTTAGGGTTAGGGTTAGGGTTAGTGTTAGGGTAAGTGTTAGGTTTAGGGTTAGGGTTAGGGTTAGGCTAAGGGTAAGGGTAGAGTTAGAGTTAGGTTTACGGTTGGGGTTAAGGTTAGGGTTAGGGTTAGGGTAAGGGTAAGGTTTAGGTTTAGGATTAGGGTGAGGTTTAGGTTTCGGATAAGTGTTATGTTTAGGGTTAGGGTTAGGTTTAGGATTAGGGTTAGTGTTAGGGTTAGGGTTAGGGAAAGTGTAAGGTTTAGGGTTAGGGTTAGGTTAAGGTTAGGTGTTAGGTTTAGGTTTAGGTTTAGGGTTAGGGTTAGGGTTAGGGCAAGGTTAATGGTTAGGGGCAGGAAAAGTGTTAGGGTTAGGGTTAGGGTAAGGTTTAGGGTTAGGTTTAGTGTTAGCATGAAGGTTAGGGTTATGGTTATGGTAAGGGTAAGGATTAGGGTTAGGGTTAGGTTAGGGTTAAGTTTTGGGTTAAGGTTAGGGTTAGGATTTGGGTAAGGATTAACGTTAGGGTTACGGTTAGGGTTAGATTAAGGGTTAGGGTTAGGGTTAGGTTTAGGGTAAGGGTAAGTGTTAGGGTTAGGGTTAGGGTTAGGGTAAGGTTAAGGGTTAGGGTTAGGGTTAGGGTTAGCATTAAGCTTAGGGTTAGGGTTAGGGTAAGTGTAAGGGTTAGGTTTAGGGTTAGGGTTAGGGTTAGTGTAAGGGTTAGGGATAGGTTTAGGTTTAGCTTTAGGGTTAGGGTAAGGGAAGGGTAAGGGTTAGGGTTATCTTTAGGGTTAGGGTAAGGGTTAGGGTTAGGGTTAGGATTAGGATTAGGGTTAGGTTTAGGGTTAGGGTTAGGGTAAGGGTAAGGGTTAGGGTTAAGGTTAGGGTTAGGGAAAGGGTAAGGGTAAGGGTTAGGGTTAGGATTAGAGTTACGGTTAGGGTAAGGAGTACGTTTAGTGTTAGGGGTAGGGTAAGGGTTAGGGTTAGGGTTAGCATTAAGGTTAGGGTTAGGGTTAGGTTAAGGGTAAGGGTTAGGGTTAGAGTTTGGGTTAGGGTTAAGGTTAGGGTTAGGGTTTGGGTAAAGGTTGGGTTTAGGGTTAGGGTTAGGGTAAGTGTTAGGGTTAGGGTTAGGGTTAGGGTGAGGGTAAGTGTTAGTTTTAGGGTTAGGGTTAGGGTAATGGTAAGGGTTAGTGTTAGAGTTAGGGTTAGGGTAAGGGTAAGGGTTAGGGTTAGGTTTAGGGTTAGAGTTAGAGTAAGGGTTAGGGTTAGGGGTTAGGGTTAGGGTTAAGGTAGGGTAAGGGTTATGGTTAGGGTTAGGGTTAGGGTAAGGGTTAGGGTTAGGTTTAGGGTTATCGCAAGTGTAAGTGTTAGGGTTTGGCTTAGGGTCGGGGTTAGGTTTAGGGTAAGGGTTAGGGTTCGGGTTAGCGTTAGGTTTAGGGTTGGGGTTAAGATTAGGGTTAGGGTAAGGGTTAGGGTTAGGGTTAGGGTTAGTGTTAGGGTAAGTGATAGGGTTAGGGTTAGGGTTAAGATAAGGGTAAGGGTTAGGGTTAGGATTAGGGTGAGGGTTAGGTTTCGGGTAAGTGTTAGGATTAGGGTTATGGTTAGGGTAAGGGTAATTGTTAGGGTAAGGGTTAGGGTTAGGTTTAGGGGTTAGGGTAATGGTTAGGGAGAGGGTTATGGTTAGGGGAGGGTAAGGGTAAGGATTAGGGTTAGGGTCAGGTTTAGGGTTAGGGTTATGGTTAGGGTAAGAGTAATGGTTAGGGTTAGGTTTAGGGTTAGGGTTAGGGTAAGGGTAAGGGTTAGAGTTAGGGTTAGGTTTAGGGTAAGTTTTAAGGTTAATGTTAGTGTTAGTGTTAGAGTTAGGGTTAGAGTAAGGGTAAGTTTAAGGGGTAGGGTTAGGTTTAGGGATATTGTAAGGGTTAGGGTTAGGGTTAGGGTAAGGTTTAGGGTTAGGTTTAGGGCTAGGTTTAGGGTTAGGTTTAGTGTTAGGGTAAGGGATAGGGTTAGGGTTAGGTTTAGGTTTAGGATTAGGGTTAGGGTAAGGGTAAGTGTTAGGGTTAGGGTTAGGGTTAGGTTTAGTGTTAGGGTTAGGTTAGGGTAAGGGTTAGGGTTAGAGTTAGGGTTAGGGTTAAGGTTCGGGTTAGGGTTTGGGTTAGGGTTAGGGTTAGGGTTAGGGTTAGGGTTGGGGATAAGTTTAGGGTTAGGGTTAGGGTAAGGGTAAGGGTTAGGGTTAGCGTTAGGTTTACTGTTGGGGTTAAGGTTAGGGTTAGGGTTAGGGTAAGGGTAAGGTTTAGGGTTAGGATTAGGGTGAGGGTTAGGTTTCGGGTAAGTGTTAGGATTAGGGTTAGGGTTAGGGTAAGGGTAATTGTTAGGGTAAGGGTTAGGGTTAGGGTTAGGGGTTAGGGTAAGGGTTAGGGATAGGGTTATGGTTAGGGGAGGGTAAGGGTAAGGATTAGGGTTAGGGTCAGGTTTAGGGTTAGGGTTATGTTTAGTGTAAGGGTAAGGGTTAGGGTTAGGTTTAGGGTTACGGTTAGGGTAAGGGTAAGGGTTAGAGTTAGGGTTAGGGTTAGGGTAAGTTTTAGGGTTAATGTTAGGGTTAGTGTTAGAGTTAGGGTTAGAGTAAGGGTAAGTTTTAGGGGTAGGGTTAGGTTTAGGGATATTGTAAGGTTTAGGGTTAGGGTTAGGGTAAGGTTTAGGGTTAGGTTTAGGGCTAGGTTTAGGGTTAGGTTTAGTGTTAGGGTAAGGGATAGGGTTAGGGTTTGGTTTAGGTTTAGGATTAGGGTTAGGGTAAGGGTAAGTGTTAGGGTTAGGGTTAGGGTTAGGTTTAGGGTTAGGGTTAGGTTAGGGTAAGGGTTAGGGTTAGAGTTAGGGTTAGGGTTAAGGTTCGGGTTAGGGTTTGGGTTAGGGTTAGGGTTAGGGTTAGGGTTAGGGTTGGGGATAAGTTTAGGGTTAGGGTTAGGGTAACGGTAAGAGTTAGGGTTAGGGTTAGGTTTAGTGTTGGGGTTAAGGTTAGGGTTAGGGTTAGGGTAAGGGTAAGGGTTAGGGTTAGGATTAGGGTGAGGGTTAGGTTTCGGGTAAGTGTTAGGATTAGGGTTAGGGTTAGGGTAAGGGTAATTGTTAGGGTAAGGGTTAGGGTTAGGGTTAGGGGTTAGGGTAAGGGTTAAGGATAGGGTTATGGTTAGGGGAGTGTAAGGGTAAGGATTAGGGTTAGGTTCAGGTTTAGGTTTAGGGTGATAGTTAGGGTAAGGGTAAGGGTTAGGGTTAGGTTTAGGGTTAGGGTTAGGGTAAGGGTAAGGGTTAGGGTTAGGGTTAGGTTTAGGGTAAGTTTTAGGATTAATATTAGGGTTAGTGTTAGAGTTAGGGTTAGAGTAAGGGTAAGTTTTAGGGGTAGGGTTAGGTTTAGGGATATTGTAAGGGTTAGGGTTAGGTTTAGGGTAAGGGTTAGGGTTAGGTTTAGGGCTAGGTTTAGGGTTAGGTTTAGGGTTAGGGTAAGGGATAGGGTTAGGGTTAGGTTTAGGGTTAGGGTTAGGGTTAGGGTAAGGGTAAGTGTTAGGGTTAGGGTTCGGTTAGGGTTAGGGTTAGGGTAAGGGTGAGGGTTAGGGTTAGGTTTAGGGTTAGGTTTAGGGTAAGGGTAAGGGTTAGGGTTAGGATTAGGATTAGTGTTAGGGTTAAGGTTAGGGTTTGGGTTAGGGTTAGGGTAAGGGTAAGGTTTAGGGTTAGGGTTAGGGTTAGGGTTAGGGTAAGGGTTAGGGTTAGGGTTAGGGTTAGCATTAAGTTTAGTTTTAGGGTAATTATTACGTTTAGGGTTAGGGTTAGGGTTAAGGTTAGGGTTAGGATTTGGGTAAGAGTTAGGGTTAGGTTTAGGGTTAGGGTTAGGTTTAGGGTTAGCATTAAGGTTAGGGTTAGGGTTAGGGTTAGGGTAAGGGTAAGGGTTAGGTTTAGGGTGAGGGTTAGGGTTAGGGTAAGGGTTAGGGTTAGGTTTAGGTTTAGGGTTAGGGTAAGGGTAAGGGTTAGGTTTATCTTTAGGGTTAGAGTTAGGGTAAGCGTTAGGGTTATGGTTAGGGTTAGGGTTAGGTTTAGGGTTAGGGTTAGGGTTAGGGTTAGGGAAAAGGGAAGGGGAAGGTTTAGGGTTAGGGTTACGGTTACGGTTAGGGTAAGGAGTAGGTTTAGTGTTAGGGTTAGGGTAAGGGTTAGCGTTAGGGTTAGGGTTAGCATTAAGGTTAGGGTTAGGGTTAGGTTAAGGGTAATGGTTTGGGTTAGGGTTAGGGTTAGGGTTAGGTTTAGGGTTAGCATTTAGGTTAGGGTTAGGGTTAGGATAAGGGTTAGGGTAAGTGTTAGGGGTAGGGTTAGGGTTAGGCTTAGGGTGGGGTAAGGGTAAGTGTTAGGGTTAGGGTTAGGGTTAGGCTAAGGGTAAGGGTAAGGGTTAGGGTTAGGGTTAGTGTTAGGTTAAGCGTAAGTGTTATGGTTACGGTTAGGGTTAGCATTAAGGTTAGGGTTAGGGTTAGGTTAAGAGTAAGTGTTAGGTTTAGGGTTATGCTTAGGGTTAGGTTAAGGGTTAGTGTTAGGTTTAGATTTAGGGTTAGGGTAAGTGTAAGGGTTAGGGTTATCTTTTGGGTTAGGTTTAGGGTAAGGGTTAGGGTTAGGGTTAGGGTTAAGGTTAGGGTAAGGAGTAGGTTTAGTGTTAGAGTTAGGGTAAGGGTTAGGGTTAGGGTTAGGGTTAGCATTAACGTTAGGGTTAGGGTTAGGGTTAGGGTTAGGGTTAGGGTTAGGGTAAGGGTAAGTGTTAGGGCTAGGGGTAGGGTTAAGGTAATGCTAAGGGTTAGTGTTAGGGTTAGCTTTAGCATTAAGTTTAGAGTTAGGGTTAGGGTAAAGGTAAGGGTTACGGTTAGGTTTAGGGTTAGGGTTAGAGTAAGGGTTAGGTTTAGAGTTTAGGGTTAGGGTTAAGATTAGGGTAAGGGTTTGGGTTAGGGTTAGGTTTAGCGTAAGGATTAGGGTTAGGTTAGGGTTAGGGTTATGGCAAGGGTAAGTGTTAGGGTTAGGCTTAGGGTCAGGGTTAGGGTTAGGGTAAGGGTTAGGGTTCAGGTTAGGGTTAGGTTTAGGGTTGCGGTTAAGGTTAGGGTTAGGGTAAGGGTAAGGGTTAGGAGTAGGGTTAGTGTTAGGGTAAGTTTTAGGGTTAGGGTTAGGGTTAGGCTTAGGGTAGGGTAAGGTTAAGTGTTAGGGTTAGGGTTAGGGTTAGGTTTACGCTAATGGTAAGGGTTAGGGTTAGGGTTAGGTTTAGTGGTGGGGTTAAGGTTAGGGTTAGGGTTAGGGTAAGGGTAAGGGTTAGGGTTAGGATTAGGGTGAGGGTTAGGTTTCAGGAAAGTGTTAGGGTTAGGGTTAGGGTTAGGGTAAGTCTAAGGTTAGTGTTAGAGTTAGGGTTAGTGTTATGCTAAGGATAAGAATTAGGGTTAGAGTTAGGGTTAGGGTAGGGCATGGGTAAGGGTTAGGTTTAGTGTCAGGTTAAGGGTTAGGGTTACGGTTAATGTAAGGGAAAGGTTTAGGGTTAGGTTTAGGGTTAGGGTTAGGGTAAGGGTAAGGTTTAGGTTTAGGGTTAGATTTAGGGTAAGTTTTAGGGTTAATGTTAGGGTTAGTGTTAGGGTTATGGTTAGAGTAATGGTAAGTGTTAGGGGTAGGGTTAGGTTTATGGTTATTGTAAGGGTTAGGGTTAGGTTTAGGGTAAGGGTTAGGGTTAGGGTTAGGGTTAGGTTTAGTGTTAGGTTTAGGGTTAGGGTAAGGGTTAGGATTAGGGTTAGGTTTAGGGTTAGGGTTAAGGTAAGAGTAAGTGTTAGGGTTAGGGTTAGGTTAAGGGTAAGGGTTAGGATTAGAGTGAGGGTTAGGGTTCAGGTTAGTGTTAGGGTAAGGGTAAGGGTTTGGTTTAGGGTTAGGGAAAGGGAAAGGGTAAGGGTTAGGGTTAGGATCAGGGTTACGGTGAGGGTAAGGATTAGGTTTAGGGTTAGGGTTAGGGTAAGGGTTAAGGTAAGGGTTAGGGTTAAGGTTAGGTTTAGGGTTATGGTAAGGGTTAGGGTTAGGTTTAGGGTTAGGGTTAGGGTAAGGATAAGGATTATGGTTAGGTTTTGCGTTAGGGTAAGGGTAAGGGTTAGGGTTAGGGTTAGGGTTAAGGTTAGGGTTAGTGTTAGGGTAAGGGTTAGGGTAAGTGTAAGGGTTAGGGTTAGATTTAGGGTAAGCGAAAGGATAAGGGTAAGGGTTAGGGTTAGGGTTAGTGTTAGGGTAAGGGTTGGGGTTAGGGTTAGGGTTAGCAATAAGTTTAGTTGTAGGGTGAGGGTTAGGGTTACGGTTAGGGTTAGGGTTAGGGTTAAGGTTAGGGTTAAGGTTACGGTTAGGATTTGGGTAAGGGTTAGCGTTAGGGTTAGGGTTAGGGTTAGGTTTAGGGTAAGGGTTAGGGTTCGGTTAGGGTTATTGTTAGGGTAAGGGTTAGGGTTAGGTTTAGGGTTAAGGTTCTGGTAAGGATAAGGGTTAGGGTTAGGGTTAGGTTTAGGGTAAGGGTAAGGGTTAGGGTTAGGGTTAGGGTTAGGGAAAGGGAAAGGGTAATGATTAGGGTTAGGGTCAGGGTTACGGTTAGGGTAAGAATTAGTGTTAGGGTTAGGGTTAGGGTTAGGGTAAGGTTTAGGTTTGGGGTGAGCATTAAGGTTAGGGTTAGGGTTAGGGTAAGGGTAAGGGGTAGGGTTAGGATTAGGGTTAGGGTTAGGGTAAGGATGAGGGTTAGGGTTAGGTTTAGGGTTATGTTTAGGGTAAGGGTAAGGGTTAGGGTTAGGATTAGGGTTAGGGTTAAGGTTAGGGTTAGGGTTAGGGTTAGGGTTAGGGTAAGGTAAGGTTTAGGGTTAGCGTTAGGGTAAGGAAGAGGGTTAGGGTTAGGTTTAGGGTTACGTTTACGGTAAGGGTGAGGGTTAGGGTTAGGATTAGGGTTAGGGTTAAGGTTAGGGTTAGGGTTAGGGTAAGGGTAAGGGTAAGGTTTAGGGTTAGGGTTAGCGAAAGTGTAAGGGCAACGGTTAGGGTTAGGGTTACGGTTACGGTTAGGGTAAGGAGTAGGTTTAGTGTTAGGGTTAGGGTAAGGGTTAGGGTTAGGTTTAGGTTTGTGGTTAAGGTTAGGGTTAGGGTAAGGGTAAGGGTTAGGAGTAGGGTTAGTGTTAGGGTAAGTGTTAGGGTTAGGGTTAGGGTTAGGCTTTGTGTAGGGTAAGGTTAAGTGTTAGGGTTAGGGTTAGGGTTAGGGTTACGCTAAGGGTAAGGGTTAGGGTTAGGGTTAGGTTTAGTCTTGGGGTTAAGGTTAGGGTTAGGGTTAGGGTAAGGGTAAGGGTTAGGGTTAGGATTAGGGTGAGGGTTAGGTTTCAGGTAAGTGTTAGGGTTAGGGTTAGGGTTAGGGTAAGTCTAAGGTTAGGGTTAGAGTTAGGGTTAGGGTTATGCTAAGGATAAGGATTAGGGTTAGAGTTAGGGTTAGGGTAGGGCAAGGGTAAGGATTAGGTTTAGTGTCAGGTTTAGGGTTAGGGTTACGGTTAATGTAAGGGAAAGGCTTAGGGTTAGGTTTAGGGTTAGGGTTAGGGTAAGGGTAAGGTTTAGTTTTAGGGTTAGATTTAGGGTAAGTTTTAGGGTTAATGATAGGGTTAGTGTTAGGGTTAGGGTTAGAGTAAGGGTAAGTGTTAGGGGTAGGGTTAGGTTTATGGTTATTGTAAGGGTTAGGGTTAGGTTTAGGGTAAGGGTTAGGGTTAGGGTTAGGTTTAGTGTTAGGTTTAGGGTTAGGGTAAGGGTTAGGATTAGTGTTAGGTTTAGGGTTAGGGTTAAGGTAAGAGTAAGTGTTAGGGTTAGGGTTAGGTTAAGGGTAAGGGTTAGGGTTAGAGTTAGGGTTAGGGTTAAGGTTAGGGTTAGGGTAAGGGTAAGGGTTTGGTTTAGGGTTAGGGAAAGGGAAAGGGTAAGGGTTAGGGTTAGGATCAGGGTTACGGTGAGGGTAAGGATTAGGTTTAGGGTAGGGTTAGGGTAAGGGTTCTGGTTAGGGTTAGGGTTAGCATTGAGGTTAGGGTTAGGGTTAGGGTAAGGGTAAGGGTTAGGGTTAGGTTTAGGGTTAGGGTTAAGGTTAGGTTTAGGGTTATGGTAAGGGTTAGGGTTAGGTTTAGGGTTAGGGTTAGGGTAAGGATAAGGGTTATGGTTAGGGTTAGCGTTAGGGTAAGGGTAAGGGTTAGGGTTAGGGTTAGGGTTAGGGTTAAGGTTAGGGTTAGTGTTAGGGTATGTGTAAGGGTTAGGGTTAGATTTAGGGTAAGCGAAAGGGTAAGGGTAAGGGTTAGGGTTAGGGTTAGGGTTACGTTTAGGGTAAGGATTAGGGTTAGGGTTAGTGTTAGGGTAAGGGTTAGGGTTAGGGTTATGGTTAGCATTAAGTTTAGTTTTAGGGTGAGGGTTAGGGTTACGGTTAGGGTTAGGGTTAGGGTTAGGATTAAGGTTAGGGTTAAGGTTACGGTTAGGATTTGGGTAAGGGTTAGCGTTAGGGTTAGGGTTAGGGTTAGGTTTAGGGTAAGGGATAGGGTTCGGTTAGGGTTAGGGTAAGGGTAAGGTTTAGGGTTAGGTTTAGGGTTAAGGTTCTGGTAAGGATAAGGGTTATGGTTAGGTTTAGGGTTAGGGTTAATGTAAGGGTAAGGGTTAGGGTTTGGGTTAGGTTAAGGGTTAGGGTTAGGTTTAGGTTTTCGGTTAGGGTAAGGGTTAGGGTTATCTTTAGATTTAGGGTTAGGGTAAGGGTTAGGGTTAGTGTTAGGGTTAGGGTTAGGGTTCAGGTTAGGGTGGGGTAAGGGTAGGGTTAGGGTTAGGGTTAGGGTTAGGGTTAGGGTTAGGGTTAGGGTTAGATTTAGGGTAAGTTTTAGGGTTAATGTTAGGGTTAGTGTTAGGTTTAGGTTTAGTGTTAGGTTTAGGGTTAGGGTAAGGGTTAGGATTAGGGTTGGGTTTAGGGTTAGGGTTAAGGTAAGAGTAAGTGTTAGGGTTAGGGTTTTGTTAAGGGTAAGGGTTAGGGTTAGAGTTAGGGTTAGGATTAAGTTTAGGGTTAGGGTAAGGGTAAGGGTTTGGTTTAGGGTTAGGGAAAGGGAAAGGGTAAGGGTAGGGTTAGGATCAGGGTTACGGTGAGGGTAAGGATTAGGTTTAGGGTTAGGGTTAGTGTAAGGGTTAGGTTTAGTGTTAGGGTTAGCATTGAGGTTAGGGTTAAGGTTAGGTAAGGGTAAGGGTTAGGGTTAGGGTTAGCGTTAGGGTTAGGGTTAAGGTTAGGTTTAGGGTTATTTTAAGGGTTAGGGTTAGGGTTAGGTTTAGGGTAAGGATAAGGGTTAGGGTTAGGGTTAGCGTTCGGTTAAGGGTTAGGGTTAGGGTTAGGGTTAAGGTTAGGGTTAGGGTTAGGGTTAGACTTAGGTTAAGTGTAAGGGTTAGGTTTAGGTTTAGGGTTAGCGAAAGGGTAAGGGTAAGGGTTAGGGTTAGGGTTAGGGTTACGTTTAGGGTAAGGATTAGGGTTAGGGTTAGTGTTAGTGTAAGGGTTAGGGTTAGGGTTAGGGTTAGCATTAAGTTTAGTTTTAGGGTAAGTTTTAGGGTTACGGTTAGTGTTAGGGTTAAGGTTAGGGTTAAGGTTACGGTTAGGATTTGGGTAAGCGTTAGGGTTAGGGTTAGGGTTAGGGTAAGGGTTAGAGTTAGGTTTAGGGTTAAGGTTCTGGTAAGGATAAGGGTTAGAGTTAGGTTTAGGGTTAGGGTTAGGGTAAGGGTTAGGGTTATGGTTAGGTTTAGGGTTAGGGTTAGTGTAAGGGTAAGGTTTAGGCTTAGGGTTACGGTTATGTTTAGGGTTAGGGTAAGGATTAGGGTTACGGTTAGGTTTAGGGTTAGGGTAAGGTTTAGGGTCAGGGTTAGGGTTAGGGTTAGGGTTAGGTTTAGGTTAAGGGTAAGGGTTAGGTTTAGGGTTAGGGTTAGGGATAAGTTTAGGGTTATGGTTTGGTTTAGGGTTAGGGAAAGGGTAAGGGTAAGGGTTAGGGTTAGGTTTAGGGTTACAGTTAGGGTAAGGAGTAGGTTTAGTGTTAGGGTTAGGGTAAGGTTTATGGTTAGGTTTAGGGTTAGCATTAAGGTTAGGGTTAGGGTTAGGTTAAGGGTAAGTGTTATTGTAGGTTTAGGGTTAGGGATAAGGTTAGGGTTATGGTTTGGGTTAGGGTTAGGTTAGTGTTAGGGTTAGCATTAAGGTTAGGGTTAGGGTTAATGTAATGGTAAGGTTTAGGGTTAGGGTTAGGGTTAGGGTAAGGGTTAGGGTTAGTGTTAGGGTTAGGGTTAGCGAAAGGGTAAGGTTTAGGGTTAGGGTTAGGTTAAGGTTAGGGGTTAGGGTTAGGGTTAGGGTTAGATTTAGATTTAGAAATAGGGGTAGGGTTAGGGTTAAGGCAAGGGTAATGGTTAGGGGAAGGATTAGGGTTAGGGTTAGTGTTAGGGTAAGGGTTACGGTTAGGGTTAGGTTTAGTGTTAGCATTTAGGTTAGGGTTAGGGTTAGGGTAAGGGTAAAGGTTAGGTTTAGGGTTAGAGTTAGGGTAAGGGTTAGGGTTAGGGTTAGTGTTAGCATTAAGTTTAGGGTTAGGGTTAGAGTAAGGGTAAATGTTAGGGTTAGGGTTAGTGTTAGGGTTAAGTTTACGGTTAGGGTTAGGGTTAGGGTTAGGGTAAGGGTAAGGGTTAGGGTTAGGTTTAGGGTTAGGGTTTGGGAAAGGTTAAGGGTAAGGATTAGGGTTAGGGTTAGGGTTATGGTTAGGGTAAGGAATAGGGTTAGGGTTAGGGTAAGGGTTAGGTTTAGGCTTAGGATTAGGGTTATGGTAAGGGTAAGGATTAGGGTTAGGGTTAGGCTTAGGGTTAAGTTTAGGGTTAGGCTTAGGGTTAGGATTTGGGTAAGGGTTAACGTTAGGGTTAGGGTTAGGGTTGGGGTTAGGGTAAGGGTAAGGTTAGGGTTAGGGTTAATATTAGGGTTAAGGTTAGGGTTAGTGTTCGGGTAAGGGTTACGGTTAGGTTTAGTGTTAAGGTTAGGGTAAGGGTAAGGGTTAGGGTTTGGTTTAGGGTGAGGGTTAGGGAAGGGTAAGGGTTAGCGTTAGGGTTAGGGTTAGGGTTAAGGTTAGGGTTTGGGTTAGGACTAGGGTAAGGGTAAGGGTTAGGGTTAGGGTTAGGGTTAGGGAAAGGATAAGGATAAGGGTTAGTGTTAGGGTTAGGGTTACGGTTAGGATAAGAAATAGGGTTAGGTTTAGGGTTAGGGTAAGGGTCAGGTTTAGGGTTAGTTTTAGCATTAAGGTTAGGGTTAGGGGTATGGTAAGGGTAAGGTTAGGGTTAGGGTTAGGGTTAAGTTTAGGGTTAGGGTCAGGTTTTGGGTAAGGGTTAACGTGAGGGTTACGGTTAGGGTTAGATTAAGGGTTAGGGTTAGGGTTAGGGTTAGGTTTAGGGTAAGGGTAAGGGTTAGGGTTAGGGTTAGGGTTAGCATTAAGTTTAGGGTTAGGGTTAGGGTAAGGGTAAGGGTTAGTTTTACGGTTAGGGTTAGGGTTAGGGTAAGGGTTAGGTTTAGGTTTAGGTTTAGGGTTAGGGTAAGGGTAAGGGTTAGGGTTATCTTTAGGGTTAGGGTTAGGGTAAGCGTTAGGGTTAGGGTTAGGGTTAAGGTTAGGGTTAGAGTTAGGGTAAGGGTAAGGGTAGGGTTAGGGTTAGGGTTAGGGTAAGGGTTAGGGTTAGGGTGAGAATTAAGGTTAGGGTTAGGGTTAGGGTAAGGGTAAGGGGTAGGGTTAGGTTTAGGGTTAGGTTTAAAGTTAGGTTTAGGGTTAGGGTAAGGGTTAGGGTTAGGTTTAGGGTTAGGGTTAGAGTAAGGATGAGGATTAGGGTTAGGTTTAGGGTTAGGGTTAGGGCAAGGGTAAGGGTTAGGTTTAGGATTAGGGTTAGGGTTAAGGTTAGGGTTAGGGTTAGGGTTAGGGTTAGGGTAAGGGAAAGGTTTAGGGTTAGGGTTAGCGAAAGTGTAAGGGGAAAGTTTAGGGTTAGGTTTAGGGTTAAGGTTAGTGTAAGAATTAGGGTTAGGGTTAGGGTAGGGTAAGGGTTAGGGTTAGTGTTAGGGTTAGCATTAAGTTTAGTTTTAGGGTAAGGGTTAGGTTTAGGGTTAAGGGTTAGGGTTAAGGTTAGAGTTAAGGTTAGGGTTAGGATGTGGGTAAGGGTTAGAGTTAGGTTTAGGTTTAGGGTTAGGGTAAGGGTTAGGGTTAGGGTTAGGGTTAGGATTAGGGTTACGGTAAAGGTTAGGTTTAGGTTTAGGTTTAAGGTTCTGGTAAGGGTAAGGGTTAGAGTTAGGTTCAGGGTTAGGTTTAGGGTTAGGGTTAGGGTTAGGGTTAGGTTTAGGGTAAGGGTAACGGTTAGGGTTAGGGTTAAATTTAGGTTTAGGGTAAGGATTAGAGTTAGGGTTAGGGTTAGGTTTAGGGTTAGGGTAAGGGTTAGAGTTAGGGTTAGGTTTAGGGTTAGGGTTAGGTTAAGGGTAACGGTTAGGGTTTGGTTTAGGGATAGGGTTAGGGTAAGGGCAAGGCTGAGGGTTAGGGTTAGGGTTAGGGTTAAGTTTAGGGTTAGGGTTAGGGTTAGGGAAAGGGTAAGGGTAAGGTTTAGGGTTAGGGTTACGGTTATGTTTAGGGTTAGGAATAGGGTTAGGGTTAGGGTTAGGGTTAGGGTTAGCATTAAGGTTAGGGTTACGGTTATGGTAAGGGTAAAGGTTAGGGTTAGGGTTAGTGTTAGGGTTAAGTTTAGGGTTAGGGTTAGGGTTAGGATTTGGTTAAGGGTTAACGTTAGGGTTACGCTTTGGGTTAGATTAAGGGTTAGGGTTAGGGTTAGGGTTACTTTTAGGGTAAGGGTAAGTGTTAGGGTTAGGGTTAGCGTTAGCATTATGGTTAGGGTTAAGGTTAGGGTAAGGGTAAGGGTTAGATTAGTGTTAGGGTTAGGGTTAGGGTAAGGGTTAGGGTTATGTTTAGGTTTAGGGTTAGGGTAAGGGTAAGGGTTAGGTTTATCTTTATGGTTAGGGTTAGAGTAAGGGTTAGGGTTAGGGTTAGGGTTAGGTTTAGGGTAAGGGTTAGGGTTAGGGTTAGGGTTAGGGAAAAGGGAAGGGGAAGGGTTAGGGTTAGGGTTAGGGTTACGCTTGGGGTAAGCAGTGGGTTTAGTGTTAAGGTTAGGGTAAGGTTTAGGGTTAGGGTTAGGTTTAGCATTAAGGTTAGGGTTAGGGTTAGGTTAAGGGTAATGGGTTGGGTTAGGGTTAGGGTTAGGGTTAGGTTTAGGGTTAGCATTTAGGTTAGTGTTAGGGTTAGGGTAAGGGTAAAAGTTAGGTTTAGGGTTAGGGTTAGGATAAGGATTATTGTTAGGGTTAGAATTAGGGTAAGGTTTGGGGATAGGGTTAGTGTTAGCATTAAGGTTGGGGTTAGGGTTAGGGTAAGGGTAAATGTTAGGGTTAATGTTAGTGTTACGGTTAAGGTTAGTGTTAGTGTTAGGGTTAGGGTTAGGGTTAGGGTAAGGGTAAGGTTTAGGGTTAGGGTTAGGTTTAGGGAAAGGGTAAGTGTTAGGGTTAGGCTTAGGGTTAGGATTAGGGTAAGGGTTAGGGTTCGGGTTAGGTTTAGGTTTAGGGTTGGGTTTAAGGTTAGGGTTAGGGTAAGGGTAAGGGTTAGGGTTAGGGTTAGGGTTAGGGTAAGTGTTCGGGTTAGGATTAGGGTTAGGCTTAGGGTGGGGTAAGGGTAAGTGTTAGGGTTAGGGTTAGGGTTAGGCTAAGGTTAAGGGTTAGGGTTAGGATTAGGGTTAGGGTAAGCGTAAGTGTTAGGGTTATGTTTATGCTTTGCATTAAGTTTAGGGTTAGGGTTAGGGTAAGGGTAAGTGTTAGGTTTAGGGTTAGGGTTAGGGTTAGGTTAAGGGTTAGGGTTAGGTTTAGGTTTAGGGTTAGGGGAAGGGTAAGGGTTACGGTTAGGTTTAGGGTTAGGGTTCAGGTTAGGGTTAGGGTTAGGTTTAGGGTTAGGGTAAGTGTAAGGGTTAGGTTTAGGGTTAGGGTTAGGAAAAGGGTAAGGGTAAGGGTTAGGGTTAGGCTTAGGGTGGGGTAAGGGTAATTGTTAGGGTTAGGGTTAGGGTTAGGCTAAGGGTAAGAGTTAGGGTTATGGTTAGGGTAAGCGTAAGTGTTAGGGTTACGGTTAGGGTTAGCATTAAGGTTAGGGTTAGGGTTAGGGTTAGGATAAGTGTTAGGTTTAGGGTTAGGGTTAGGGTTAGGTTAAGGGTTAGGGTTAGGTTTAGGTTTAGGGTTAGGGTAAGGGTAAGGGTTAGGGTTATCTTTAGGGTTAGGGTTAGGGTAAGGGTTAGGGTTAAGGTTAGGGCGAGGGTTAGGGTTCAGGTTAGGGTTAGGGTTTGGGTTAGGGTTAGGGTAAGGGTAAGGGTTAGGTTTAGGGTTAGGGTTAAGAAAAGGGTAAGGGTAAGGGTTAGGGTTAGGGTTAGGGTTACGGTTAGGGTAAGGAATGGATTTAGTGTTAGGCTTAGGGTAAGGGTTAGGGTTAGGGTTAGGGTTAGCATTAAGGTTAGGGTTAGGGTTATGGTAAGGGTAAGGTTAGGGTTAGAGTTAGTTTTAGGGTTAAGTTTAGGGTTAGGGTCAGGATTTGGGTAAGGGTTAACGTGAGGGTTACGGTTAGGGTTAGATAAGTGTTAGGGTTAGGGTTGGGGTTAGGGTCAGGGTAAGGGTTAGCATTAAGTTTAGGGTTAGGGTTTGGGTAAGGGTAAGGGTTAGTTTTAGGGTTAGGGTTAGGGTAAGGGTTAGTTTTAATTCTAGGGTTAGGGTAAGGGTAAGGGTTAGGGTTATCTTTAGGGTTAGGGTTAGGGTAAGGGTTAGGGTTAGGGTTAGGGTTAGGGTTAAGGTTAGGGTTAGGGTTAGGGTTACAGTTAGTGTAAGGGTAAGGGTTAGGGTTAGGCTTAGGGTTAGGGTAAGGGTTAGGGTTAGGGTGAGCATTAAGGTTAGGGTTAGGGTTAGGGTAAGGGTAAGGGGTAGGGTTAGAGTTAGGGTTAGGTTTAAAGTTAGGTTTAGTGTTAGGGTAAGGGTTAGGGTTAGGTTTAGGTTTAGGGTTAGGGTAAGGATGAGGGTTAGGGTTAGGTTTAGGTTTAGGGTTAGGGTAAGGGTAAGGGATAGGGTTAGGATTAGGGTTAAGGTTAGGGTTAGGGTTAGGGTTAGGGTTAGGGTAATGGTAAAGTTTAGGGTTAGGGTTAGCGAAAGGTTAAGGGTAAAGTTTAGGGTTAGGGTTAGGGTTAGTGTAAGGATTAGGGTTAGGGTTAGGGTTAGGGATAAGTTTAGGGTTAGGGTTTGGGTTAGGGTTAGGGTTAGGGTAAGGGTAAGGGTAAGTGTTAGGGGTAGGGTTAGGTTTAGGGAAAGGGTAAGGCTAAGGGTTAGGGTTAGGGTCAGGGTTACGGTTAGGGTAAGGATTAGGGTTTGGGTTAGGGTTAGCGTAAGTTTTCGGGTTAGGCTTAGGGTTTTTATTAAGGTTAGGGTTAGGGTTAGGGTAAGGGTAAGGTTAGGGTTAGGGTTAGGATTAGGGTTAAGGTTAGGGTTAGGGTTAGGGTAAGGGTTAGGGTTAGGTTTGTGGTTAAGGTTAGGGTAAGGGTAAGGGTTAGGGTATGGTTTAGGGTGAAGGTTAGGGTAAAGGTAAGGGTTAACGTTAGGGTTAAGGTTAGGGTTAAGGTTAGGGTTTGGGTTAGGGTTAGGGTAAGTGTAAGGGTTAGGGTTAGGGTTAGGCTTAGGGTAGGGTAAGGGTAAGTGTTAGGGTTAGGGTTAGGGTTAGGGTAATGGTAAGGGTTAGTGTTAGGGTTAGGGTTAGCATTAAGGTTAGGGTTAGTGTTAGGGTAAGTGTTAGGGTTAGGGTTAGGGTTAGGCTTAGGGTAGGGTAAGGGTAAGTGTTAGGGTTAGGGTTAGGGTTAGGCTAAGGGTAAGTGTTAGGGTTTGGGTTAGGTTCACGGTTGGGCTTAAGGTTAGGGTTAGGGTTAGGGTAAGGGTAAGGTTTAGGGTTGGGATTAGGGTGAGGGTTAGGATTCGGGTAAGTGTTAGGGTTCGGGTTAGGGTTAGGGTAAGGGTTAGGGTTCGGGTTAGGGTTAGGTTTAGGGTTGGGGTTAAGGTTAGGGTTAGGGTAAGGGTAAGGGTTAGGTTTAGGGTTGTGGTTAAGGTTAGGTTAGGGTTACGGTAAGGGTAAGGGTTAGGGTTAGGATTAGGTTGAGGGTTAGGTTTAGGGTTAGGATTAGGGTTAGGATTGGGGTTCGGTTTAGGTTTAGGGTTAGGGTAAGAGTATGGGTTAGGGTTAGGTTTAGGGTAAAGGTTAGGGTTAGGGTTAGCGTTAGGGTTAGGGTTAGGGAAAGTGTAAGGTTTAGGGTTACGATTAGGTTTAGGGTGACGTTTAGGGTAAGGATTACGGTTAGGGTTAGGGTTAGGGTAAGTGTTAGGGTTAGCATTAAGGTTAGGTTTAGGGTTAAGGTAAGGGTAAGGTTTAGGGTTAGGGTTACGGTTAGGGTAAGGGTTAGGATTCGTGTTAGGGTTAGGGTTAGGGAATGGGTAAGGTTTAGGGTTAGGGTTAGGTTAAGGTTAGGGCTAGGGTTAGGGTTAGGATTAGGATTAGGGCAAGTGTTATGGTTAGGGGAAGGATTAGTGTTAGGGTTAGTGTTAGGGTAACGGTTTGGGTTAGGGTTAGGTTTAGGGTTAGCATTTAGGTTAGGGTTAGGTTTAGGGTAACGGTAAAATTTAGGTTTAGGTTTAGGGTTAGGGTAAGGATTATGGTTAGGATTAGAGTTAGGGTAAGGGTGAGGGTTAGGGTTAGTGTTAGAATTAAGTTTAGGGTTAGGGTTACGGTAAGGGTAAATTTTAGGGTAAGGGTTAGTGTTAGGGTTAAGGTTAGGGTTAGGGTTATGTTTAGGGTAAGGGTAAGGGTTAGGGTTAGGTTTAGGGTTAGGGTTAGGGTTTGAGAAAGGGTAAGGGTAAGGGTTAGTGTTAGGTTTAGGGTTACGTTTAGGGTAAGGAAAAGGGTTAGGGTTAGGGTAAGGGATAGGTTTAGGGTTAGTGTTAGCATGAAGGTTAGGGTTAGGGTTAGGGTTAAGTTTAGGGTTAGGGTTAGGGTTAGGATTTGGGTAAGGGTTAACTTTAGGCTTAAGGTTAGGGTTAGATTAAGGTTTAGGGTTAGGGTTAGGGTTAGGTTTAGGGTAAGGGTAAGTGTTAGGGTTAGGGTTAGGGTTAGGGTAAGGGTAAGGGTTAGGGTTATGGTTAGGGTTAGCATTAAGGTTAGGGTTAGGGTTAGGGTAAGGGTAAGGGTTAGGTTTAGGGTTAGGGTTAGCGTTACGGTAAGGGTTAGGGTTAGATTTAGGTTTAAGTTTAGGGTTAGGGTAAGTGTTAGGGTTAGGTTTAGGGTTAGGGTTAGGGTAAGGGTTAGGGTTATGGTTAGGGTTAGCATTAAGGTTAGGGTTAGGTTTAGGGTAAGGGTAAGGTTTAGGTTTAGGTTTAGGGTTAGCGTTAGGGTAAGGGTTAGGGTTAGATTTAGGTTTAAGTTTAGGGTTAGGGTAAGTGTTAGGGTTAGGGTTAGGGTTAGTTTAAGGGTAAGGGTTAGGGTTATGGTTAGGGTTAGCATTAAGTTTAGAGTTAGGGTTAGGGTAAGGGTAAGAGTTAGGTTTAGGGTTAGGGTTATCTTTAGGGTTAGGGTTAGGGTAAGGGTTAGGATTAGGGTTAGGGTTAGGGTTAGGGTAAGGGTGAGAGTTAGGGTTAGGGTTTGGTTAGGGTTAGGGTAAGGGTAAGGGTTAGGGTTAGGGTTAGGGTTAGGGAAAGGGTAAGGGTAAGGGTTAGGGTTACGATTAGGGTTACGGTTAGGGTAAGGAGTAGGTTTAGTGTTAGGGGTAGAGTAAGGGTTAGGGTTAGGGTTAGGGTTAGCATTAAGGTTAGGGTTAGGGTTAGTTTAAGGGTAAGGGTTAGGGTTAGGGTTAGGGTAAGGGTAAAGGTTAGGGTTAGGGTTAGGGTTAGGGTAAGGGTAAGTGTTAGGGTTAGGGTTATGGTTAGGTTAATGGTAAGGGTTAGCGTTAGGGTGAGGGTTAGAGTAAGTGTTAAGGTTAGGGGTTAGGGTTAAAGTTAGGGTAAAGGTTAGGGTTAGGGTTAGGGTAAGGGTTAGGGTTAGGTTTAGGGTTATGGCAAGGGTAAGTGTTAGGGTTAGGCTAAGGGTCAGGGTTAGGTTTAGAGTAAGGGTTAGGGTTCGGGTTAGAGTTAGGTTTAGGGTTGGGGTTGACATTAGGTTTAGGGTAAGGGTTAGGGTTAGGGATAGGGTTAGTGTTAGGGTAAGTGTTAGGGTTAGTGTTAGATTTAAGCTTAGGTTAGGGTAAAGGTAAGTGTTAGGGTTAGGGTTAGGGTTAGGGTTACGGTTAGGCTAAGGGTAAGGGTTAGGGTTAGGGTTAGGTTTACGGTTGTGGTTAAGGTCAGGGTTAGGGTTATGGTAAGGGTAAGGGTTAGGGTTAGGATTAGGGTTAGGGTTAGGGTTAGGGTTAGGGTTAGAGTTAGGGAAAGGGTAAGGTTTAGGGTTAGGGTTAGGTTAAGTTTAGGGTTAGGGTTAGGGTTAGGGTTAGGTTTGGGGTTAGTGTTAGTGTTAGGGTTAGGGCAAGGGTAATGGTTAGGGGAAGGATTAGGGTTAGGGTTAGTGTTAGGGTAAGGGTTAGTGTTAGGGTTAGGTTTAGGGTTAGCATTTAGGTTAAGTTTAGGGTTAGGGTAAGGGTAAAGTTTAGGTTTTGGGTTAGGGTTAGGGTAAGGATTAGGGTTAGAGTTAGAGTTAGGGTAAGGGTAAGGGTTAGGGTTAGGCTTAGGGTTAGGGTAAGTGTTAGGGTTAGGGTGAGCATTAAGGTTAGGGTTAGGGTTAGGGTAAGGGTAAGGGGTAGGGTAAGAGTTAGGGTTAGGTTTAAAGTTAGGTTTAGGGTTAGGGTAAGGGTTAGGGTTAGGTTTACGTTTAGGGTTAGAGTAAGGATGAGGGTTAGGGTTAGGTTTAGGGTTAGGGTTAGGGTAACGGTAAGGGTTAGGGTTAGAATTAGGGTTAAGGTTAGGGTTAGGGTTAGGGTTAGGGTTAGGGTCATGGTAAAGTTTAGGGTTAGGGTTAGCGAAAGGGTAAGGGTAAAGGTTAGGGTTAGGGTTAGGGTTACGGTTAGTGTAAGGATTAGGGTTAGGGTTAGGGTTAGGGATAGGTTTAGGGTTAGGGTTTGGGTTAGGGTTAGGGTTAGGGTAAGGGTAAGGGTAAGGGTTAGGGGTAGGGTTAGGTTTAGGGAAAGGGTAAGGCTAAGGGTTAGGGTTAGGTTCAGGGTTACAGTTAGGGTAAGGTTTAGGGTTTGGGTTAGGGTTAGCTTAAGTTTTCGGGTTAGGGTTAGGGTTTTTATTAATGTTAGGGTTAGGGTTAGGGTAAGGGTAAGGTTAGGGTTAGGGTTAGGATTAGGGTTAAGGTTAGGGTTAGGTTTAAGGTAAGGGTTAGGGTTAGGTTTGTGGTTAAGGTTAGGGAAAGGGTAAGGGTTAGGGTTTGGTTTAGGGTGAGGGTTAGTGTAAAGGTAAGGGTTAGCGTTATTGTTAGGGTTACGGTTAAGGTTAGGGTTTGGGTTAGGGTTAGGGTACGTGTAAGGGTTAGGGTTAGGGTTAGGGTTAGGGAAAGGATAAGAGTAAGGGTTAGTGTTAGGGTTAGGGTTACGGTTAGGATAAGAAATAGGGTTAGGGAAAGTGTTAGAGTTAGGGTTAGTGTTAGCATTAAGATTAGGGTTAGGGTTATGGTAAGGGTAAGGGTTAGGGTTAGGGTTAGGGTTAGGGTTAAGTTTAGGGTTAGCGTCAGGGTTTGGGTAAGGGTTAACGTGAGGGTTACGGTTAGGGTTAGATTAAGGGTTAGGGTTAGGTTTAGGGTAAGGGTAAGTGTTAGGGTTAGGGTTAGGGTTAAGGTCAGGTTTAGGTTTAGGGTTAGGGTAAGGGTAAGGGTTAGGGTTATCTTTAGGGTTAGGGTTAGCGTAAGGTTTAGGGTTAGGGTTAGGGTTCGGGTTAAGGTTAGGGTTAGGGTTAGGGTTAGCTTTAGGGTAAGGTTAAGGGTTAGGGTTATCTTTAGGGTTAGTGTTATGGTAAGGGTTAGGGTTAGGGTTAGGGTTAAGGTTAGGGTTAGGGTTAGGATTTGAGTAAGGGTTGGGGTTAGGGTTAGGGTGAGGTTTAGGGTAAGGGTTAGGGTTAGGTTTAGGGTTAGGGTAAGGTTAAGTGTTAGGGTTAGGGTTAGGGTTAGGATAATGGTAAGGGTTAGTGTTAGGGTTAGGGTTAGCATTAAGGTTAGGGTTAGGGTTAGGGTAAGGGTAAGGGTTAGGGTTAGTGTTAGAGTAAAGGTTAGGTTTAGGGATTACGTTGAGGGTTAAGGTTAGGGTAAGAGTTAGGGTTAGGGTTAGGATTAGGGTAAGGTTTAGGGTTAGGGATAGGGTTATGGCAAGGGTAAGTGTTAGGGTTAGGCTTAGGGTCAGGGTCAAGGTTAGGGTTAGAGTAAGGGTTAGGGTTAGGGTTAGTGTTAGGGTAAGTGTTAGGGTTAGGGTTAGGGTTAGGCTTAGGGTAGGGTAAGGGTAAGTGTTAGAGTTAGGGTTAGGGTTAGGGTTAGGCTAAGGGTAAGGGTTAAGGTTTGGGTTAGGTTCACGTTTGGGCTTAAGGTTAGGGTTAGGGTTGGGGTAAGGGTAAGGTTTAGGGTTAGGATTAGGTTGAGGGTTAGGTTTCGGGTAAGTGTTAGGGTTCGGGTTAGGGTTAGGGTAAGGGTTAGGGTTCGGGTTAGGGTTAGGTTTAGGGTTGGGGTTAAGTTTAGGGTTAGGGTAAGGGTAAGGGTTAGGTTTAGGGTTGTGGTTAAGGTTAGGTTAGGTTTACGGTAAGGGTAAGGATTAGGGTAGGATTAGGGTGAGGGTTAGGTTTAGGGTTAGGATTAGGGTTAGGATTGGTTTTCGGTTTAGGTTTAGGGTTAGGGTAAGAGTAAGGGTTAGGTTTAGGTTTAGGGTAAAGGTTAGGGTTAGGGGTAGCGTTAGGGTTAGGGTTAGGGAAAGGGTAAGATTTAGGTTTAGGGTTAGGTTTAGGGTGACGTTTAGGGTAAGGATTACGGTTAGGGTTAGGGTTAGGGTTAGTGTTAGGGTTAGCATTAAGGTTAGGTTTAGGGTTAAGGTAAGGGTAAGGTTTAGGGTTAGGGTTAGGGTTAGGGTAAAGTTTAGGATTCGTGTTAGGGTTAGGGTTAGGGAAAGGGTAAGGTTTAGGGCTAGGGTTAGGTTAAGGTTAGGGCAAGGGTTAGGGTTAGGATTAGGGTTAGGGCAAGGGTAATGGTTAGGGGAAGGATTAATGTTAGGGTTAGTGTTAGGGTAACGGTTAGGGTTAGGGTTAGGTTTAGGGTTAGCATTTAGGATAGGGTTAGGTTTAGGGTAACGGTAAAATTTAGGTTTAGGGTTAGGGTTAGGGTAAGGATTATGGTTAGGATTAGAGTTAGGGTAAGGGTTAGGGTTAGGGTTAGTGTTAGAATTAAGTTTAGGGTAAGGGTTAGGGTAAGGGTAAATTTTAGGGTAAGGGTTAGTGTTAGGGTTAAGGTTAGGGTTAGGGTTAGGGTTAGGGTAAGGGTAAGGGTTAGGTTTAGGGTTAGGGTTAGGGTTTGAGAAAGGGTAAGGGTAAGGGTTAGTGTTAGGGTTAGGGTTACGTTTAGGGTAAGGAAAAGGGTTAGGGTTAGGGTAAGGGATAGGGTTAGGGTTAGTGTTAGCATGAAGGTTAGGGTTAGGGTTAGGGTTAAGTTTAGGGTTAGGGTTAGGGTTAGGATTTGGGTAAGGGTTAACGTTAGGGTTAAGGTTAGGGTTAGATTAAGGGTTAGGGTTAGGGTTAGGGTTAGGTTTATGGTAAGGGTATGTGTTAGGGTTAGGGTTAGGGTTAGGGTAAGGGTAAGGGTTAGGGTTATGGTTAGGGTTAGCATTAAGTTTAGGGTTAGGGTTAGGGTAAGGGTAAGGGTTAGGTTTAGGTTTAGGGTTAGCGTTAGGGTAAGGGTTAGGGTTAGATTTAGGTTTAAGTTTAGGGTTAGGGTAAGGGTAAGGGTTAGGGTTATCTTTAGGGTTAGGGTTAGGGTAAGGGTTAGGGTTAGGGTTAGGGTAAGGGTGAGAGTTAGGGTTAGGGTTAGGGTTGGGGTTAGGATAAGGTAAGGGTTAGGGTTAGGGAGAGGGTTAGGGAAAGGGTAAGGGTAAGGGTTAGGGTTAGGATTAGGGTTACGGTTATGGTAAGAAGTAGGTTTAGTGTTAGCGGTAGGGTAAGGGTTACGGTTAGGGTTAGGGTTAGCATTAAGGTTACGGTTAGGGTTAGTTTAAGGGTAAGGGTTAGGGTTAGGGTAAGGGTAAAGGTTAGGGTTAGGGTTAGGGTAAGGGTAAGTGTTAGGGTTATGGTTAGGGTTAGGTTAATGGTAAGGGTTAGTGTTAGGGTGAGCGTTACAGTAAGGGTTAAGGTTAGGGGTTAGGGTTAAGGCTGGGTAAGGGTTAGGGTTAGGGTTAGGGTAAGGGTTAGGGTTAGGTTTAGGTTTATGGCAAGGGTAAGTGTTAGGGTTAGGCTTAGGGTCAGGGTTAGGTTTAGAGTAAGGGTTAGGGTTCGGGTTAGGGTTAGGTTTGGGTTGGGGTTAAGATTAGGGTTAGAGTAAGGGTTAGGGTTAGGGTTAGGGTTAGTGTTAGGGTAAGTGTTAGGGTTAGTGTTAGGGTTAAGCTTAGGTTAGGGTAAGGGTAAGTGTTAGGGTTAGGGTTAGGGTTAGGGTTAGGGTTAGGCTAAGGGTAAGGGTTAGGGTTAGGGTTAGATTTACGGTTGTGGTTAAGGTTAGGGTTAGGGTCAGGGTAAGGGTAAGTGTTAGGGTTAGGGTTAGGGTTAGGGTTAGGGTTAGAGTTAGGGAAAGGGTACGGTTTAGGGTTAGGGTTAGGGTTAGGTTAAGGTTAGGGTTAGGGTTAGGGTTAGGGTTAGGTTTGGGGTTAGTGTTAGTGTTAGGGTTAGGGCAAGGGTAATGGTTAGGGGAAGGATTAGGGTTAGGGTTAGTGTTAGGGTAAGGGTTAGTGTTCGGGTTAGGTTTAGGGTTAGCATTTAGGTTAAGTTTAGGGTTAGGGTAAGGGTAAAGGTTAGGTTTATGGTTAGGGTTAGGGTAAGGATTAGGGTTAGAGTTAGTGTTAGGGTAAGGGTTAGGGTTAGAGTTAGTTTTAGCATTAAGTTTAGGGTTGGGTTAGGGTAAGGGTAAAGGTTAGGGTTAGGGTTAGTGTTAGGGTTAAGGTTAGGGTTAGGGTTAGGGTTAGGGTTAGGGATAGGGTAAGGGTAAGGGTTAGGGTTAGGGTTAGGCTTAATGTTTGGGAAAGGGTAAGGGTAAGGGTTAGTGTTATGGTTACGTTTAGGGTAAGGAAAAGGTTTAGGGTTAGGGTAAGGGTTAGGGTTAGTTTTAGTGTTAGCATGAAGGTTAGGGTTAGGGTTATGTTAAGGGTAAAGATTAGGGTTAGGGTTAGGGTTAGGGTTAAGTTTAGGGTTAGGTTTAGGGTTAGGATTTGGGTAAGGGTTAACGTTAGGGTTACGGTTAGGGTTAGATTAAGGGTTAGGGTTAGGGTTAGGGTTACATTTAGGGTAAGGGTAAGTGTTAGGGTTAGGGTTAGGGTTAAGTTTAGGGTTAGGGTTAGGGTTAGGGTTAGGTTTAGGGTAAGGATAAGTGTTAGGGTTAGGTTTAGGGTTAGGGTTAGGGTAAGGGTAAGGGTTAGGTTTAGGGTTAGGGTTAGAGTAAGGGTTAGGGTTAGGTTTAGGTTTAGGTTTAGGGTTAGGGTAAGGGTAAGGGTTTGGGTTATCTTTAGGGTATGGCAAGGGTAAGTGTTATGTTAGGCTTAGGGTCAGGGTTAGGGTTAGGGTAAGGGTTAGGGTTCGGGTTAGGGTTAGATTTAGGGTTGGGGTTAAGATTAGGGTTAGGGTAAAGGTTAGGTTTAGGGTTAGGGTTAGTGTTAGGGTAAGTGTTAGGGTTAGGGTTAGGGTTAGGCTTAGGGTAGGGTAAGGGTAAGTGTTAGGGTTAGGGTTAGGGTTAGGCTAAGGTAAGGGTTAGGGTTAGGGTTAGGTTTAGGGTTAGGGTTAGGGTTAGGTTTAGGGTTAGGGTTAGCGTTAGGGTTAGGGTTAGGGTTAGGGTTAGGGTAAGTGTTAGGGTTACGTTTAGTGTTATGGCAAGTGTAAGTGTTAGGGTTAGGCTTAGGGTCAGGGTTAGGTTTAGGGTAACGGTTAGGGTTCAGGTTAGGGTTAGGTTTAGGGTTGGGGTTAAGATTAGGTTTAGAGTGAGGGGTAGGGTTAGGGTTAGGGTTAGTGTTAGGGTAAGTGTTAGGGTTAGGGTTAGGGCTAAACTTAGGTTAGGGTAAGGGTAAGTGTTAGGGTTAGGATTAGGGTTAGGGTTAGGCTAAGGATAAGGGTTAGGGTTAGGGTTAGGTTTACGGTTGAGGTTAAGGTTAGGGTTAGGGTTAGGGTAAAAGTATGGGTTAGGGTTAGGATTAGGGTGAGGGTTAGGTTTCGGGTTAGGGTTAGGGTAAGGGTTAGGGTTAGTGTTAGGTTTAGGGTTAGGGAAAGGGTAAGGTTTAGGGTTAAGGTTAGGATAAGGTTAGGGGTTAGGGTTAGGGTTAGATTTAGGGTTAGTGTTAGGGTTAGGGTTAGGGCAAGGGTAATGGTTAGGGGAAGGATTAGGGTTAGGGTTAGTGTTATTTTAAGGGTTAGTGTTAGGGTTAGGTTTAGGATTAGCATTTAGGTTAGGGTTAGGGTTAGGGTAAGGGTAAAGCTTAGGTTTAGGGTTAGGGTAAGGATTAGGGTTAGAGGTAGAGTTAGGGTTAGGTTTAGGGTTAGGGTTAGTTTTAGCATTAAGTTTAGGGTTAGGGTTAGGGTTAGTGTTAGGGTTAAGGTTAGGGTTAGGGTTAGGGTAAGGGTAAGGGTTAGGGATAGGGTTAGGGTTCGGGGTAGGGTAAGGGTTAGGGTTAGGGTTACGGTTAGGGTAAGGAAAAGGGTTAGGGTTAGGGTTAGGGTAAGGGTTAGGGTTAGGTTTAGTGTTAGCATGAAGGTTAGGGTTAGGGTTATGTTAAGGGTAAGGATTAGGGTAAGGGTTAGGTTTAGGGTTAGGTCTAGGGTTAGGATAAGGGTTAGGGTTAGGTTTAGGTTTAGGTTTAGGGTTAGGGTAAGGGTAAGGGTTAGGGATATCCTTAGGGTTAGGTTTAGTGTAAGGGTTAGGGTTAGGGTTAGGGTTAAGTTTAGGGTTAGGGTTAGGGTTAGGGTAAGGGTAACGGTTAGGGTTAGGTTTAGGGAAAGGGTAAGGGTAAGGGTTAGGGTTAGGATTAGGGTTACAGTTAAGGTAAGGAGTTGGTTTAGTGTTAGGGGTAGGGTAAGGTTTAGGGTTAGGGTTAGGGTTAGTCTTTGGGTAAGGTTTGGGTTTAGTGTTAGGGTTAGGGTAAGGTTTAGGGTTAGGGTTATGGTTAGGGTAAGGGTAAGTGTTAGGGTTAGGTTTAGGGTTAGGGTAATGTTAAGGGTTAGTGTTAGGGTTA
>JANJXV010000124.1:1345000-1347500 GCA_024803745.1 Megascapheus bottae | reverse complement strand
GAGTAAGGGTTAGGGCAAGGATAATTGTTAGAGTTAGGGTTAGGGTTAGGGTAAGGGTAAGTGTTAGGATTAGCGTTAGGGTTAGGGTTAGGTTTAGGGTTAGGGTTAGGTTTAGCGTTAGGTTTAGGATGAGGGTAAGGTTTAACGTTAGGGTTAGTGTTAGGGGTTAGGGTTACGGTTAGGGTTAGGTTTAGGATTAGGGTTACGGTTAGGGTAAGAGTAAGGGTTAGGATAAGGGTAAAGGTTATGGTTTGGGTTAGGGTTTGGGTTAGGGGTTAGGGTTAGTGTTAGGATTAGGGTTAGGGTTAGGGTAAGGGTAAAGGTGAGGGTTAGGGTTAGGGTTAGGGTTAGGGTAAAGGTTAGGGTGAGGGTAAGGGTTAAGGTTAGGGTTAATGTTAGGGTTAGGGTAAGAGTAAGGGTTAGGGTTAGGGTTAGTGTTCGGTTTTGGGTTGGTGTTAGGGTAAGGGTAAGGGTTAGGCTTAGGGTTAGGGTTAGGGATTAGGTTTAGGGTTAGGGTTATGGTAAGGGTTAGGGTTAGGTTTAGGGTTAGGGAAAGTGTTAGGTTTAGGGTTAGGGGTTAGGTTTAGGTTTAGGGGTAGGGTTAGGGTAAGGGTAAGGATTAGGATAAGGGTAACGGTTAGGGTTAGTGTTAGGGTTAGGGTTAGGGGTTAGGGTTAGGGTAAGGGTTAGGTTTAGGGTTAGGGTTAGGGTAAGGGTAAGGGTGATTGTTAGGGTTAGCATTGGGGTTAGACTTAGGGTAAGGTTAAGGGATAGGGTTAGGGTTAGTGTTAAGGTTATTGTTAGGGTCAGGGTAAGGGTTAGGGTTAGGGTAAGGGTTAGGGTAAGGGTAAGGTTAAGTGTTAGGGTTAGGGTTATGGTTAGGGTTAGGGTTAGGGTTAGGGGTTAGGGTTAGGGTTATGGTTAGGGTTAGGGTTAGGGTAATGGTAAGGGTGATGGTTAGGGTTAGCATTTGTGTTAGGGTTAGGGTAAGGTTAAGGTTTAGGGTTAGGGTTAGGGTTAAGGTTATTGTTAGGGTCAGGGTAAGGGTTAGGGTTAGGGTAAGGGTTAGGGTAAGGGTAAGGTTAAGTGTTAGGGTTAGGGTTAGGATAAGGGTAAGGTTTAGGGTTAGGGTTAGGGTTAGATTTAGGGATAGGCGTTAGGGTTAGGGTTAGCGTTAGGGTTAGGTTTAGAGTTAGGTTTAGGTTAAGGGGAATTATTAGGGTTAGGGTTAGGGTTAGGTTTAGGGTTAGGGTTATGTTTAGTGTTAGGGTTAGGGTTAGGGATAGGTTTAGGGTTAGGTTAGGGTTAGGGTAAGGTTTAGGGTTAGGATTAGGGTTAGAGTTAGGGTTAGGGTAAGGGAAAGGGTAAGGTTTAGGGTTAGGGTTAGGGTTAGGGGTTAGGTTTACGGTTATGGTAAAGGTAAGGGTTAGGTTTAGGGTTAGGGTTAGAGGTTAGGGTTAGGGTTAGGGTTACAGAAAGGGTTAGGGTTAGGTTTAGGGTTAGGTTAAGGGTAAGGGTTAGGGTTAGGGTTAGGGTTAGGGTTAGTGTTAGGGGTTAAGGTTAGGTTTAGGGTTAGGATTAGGGTAAGGGTTAGGGTTAGGTTTATGGTTAGGGTAAGGGTAAGTGTTAGGGTTAGGGTTAGGGTTAGGGTAAGGGTAAGGGTTAGGGTTAGGATTAGGCTTAGGTTTAGTGTGAGGGTTGGGGTTAGGGTTAGGGTGAGGGTTGGGGTAAGGGATAGGGTTTGTTTAGGGTTAGGGTTGGGGTTAGGGTTGGGCTTAAGGTTTGGGTTAGGGTTAGGTTAAGGGTTAGGGTTCAGATTAGTTTTAGGGTTAGGTTTAGGTTTAGGGTTAGGGTTAGGGTTAGCTTAAGGGTATGTGTTAGGGTTAAGGTTAGGGTTAGGGTTAGGGTAAGGTTTAGGGTTAGGGTTAGGGTTAGGGTAAGGCTAGTGTTAGGGTTAGGGTTAGGATTAGGTTAAGTGTAAGGGGTAGGGTTAGGATTAGGGTTATGGTAAGGTTTAGAGTTAGGGTTAGGGTTATGATAAGTGTTATGGTTAGGGTTAGGGTTAGGGTAAGGGTAAGGGTTAGGGTTAGGTTTAGGTTTAGGGTTACGGCTAGGGTTTGAGTTAGGGTTAATGTTAGGCTTAGGGTTAGGGTAAGGGTTAGGGTAAGGTTAAGGGTTAGGGTTAGGTTTAGGGTTAGGGTTAGCGTTAAGTTTAGGGTTAGGGTTAGGGTTAGGATAAGGGTTAGGTTTGGGTTAGGGGTTAGGGTTAGGGTTAGGGTTAGGGAAAGGTAAGGGTTAGGGTAAGGGTTAGGGTTAGGGTTAGGGTTACTTTAAGGATTAGGGTTAGGGTTAGGATAATGTAACGGTGAGGGTTAGGGTTAGGGTTAGGTTCAAGGTTAGGGTTCAGGTTAGGGTTCGGGTTAGGGTTAAGGTTAGGGTTTGGGTTAGGGTAAAATTTAGGTTTAGGGTAAGGATTAGGGTTAGGGAAAGGGTAAGGGTT
>JANJXV010000124.1:1320000-1337500 GCA_024803745.1 Megascapheus bottae | reverse complement strand
TTAGGGTAGGGTTAGGGTTAGGTTTAGGGTTTGGGTTACGGTTAAGGTCAGGGTTAGGTTAAGGGTTAGGGTTAGGGAAAGGGTAAGGGTTTGGGTTAGGGTAAGGTTTAGGGTAAGGATTAGGGTTAGGGTTAGGGTTAGGGTTAGGGTTAGAATTAAGTTTAGAGTTAGGGTTAGGGTAAAGGTAAGGGTTAGGATTAGGGTTAGGGTTAGCATTAAAGTTATTGTTAGGGTAAGGATTAGGGTTCGGGTTAGGGTTAGGGTAAGGGTTAGGTTAGGGTTAGGGTTAGCATTAAGGTTAGAGTTAGGGTTAGGGTAAGGGTAAGGGTTAGGGTTATGGTTAGAGGTTAGGGTTAGGGTTAGGGTTAGGTTTAGGGTTAGGGTTAGGGTAAGGTTAAGGTTAAGGTTAGGGTTAGGATTAGGGTTAAGTTTAAGGTTATTGTTAGTGTTAGGGCAAGGGTAAGGGTAAGGGTTACGGTTATTTTTAGGGTAGGGTTAGGGGTTAGGGTTATTTTTAGGGTTAGGGTAAGGGTAAGGATTATTGTCAGGGTTAGGGTTAGGGTTAGGGTTATGCTTAGGGATAGTGTAGGGGTAAGGGTTAGGTTGAGGGTTAGGGTTAGGGTTAGGGTAAGGGTAAGGGGTAGGGTTAGGGTAAGGGTTAAGTTTAGGGTAAGGGTTAGGGTTAGGGTTAGGGTTAGGGTAAGTGTAAGTGTTAGGGTTAGGGTTAGGCCTAGTTTTAGGGTAAGGGTAAGGGTTAGCGTAGGGTTAGGGTTAGGGTTAGGTTTAGGATTAAGGTAACGGTAAGTGATAGGGTTAGGGTTAGGGTTAGGGTTAGGTTAGGGTAAGGGTTAGGGTTAGGGTAAGGGTTAGGATTAGGGATAGGCTTAGCGTAAGGATTAGGTTTAGGGTTAGGGTTAGGGTAAGGATTAGGGTTTTGGTTACGTTTAGGGTTAGGCTTAGGGTTAGCGTAGGGGTAAGGGTTAGGTTGAGGGTTAGGGTTAGGTTTAGGGTTATGGTTAGGGTCAGGGTAATGGTTAGGGTAAATTTAAGGGTATGTGTTAGGGTCAGGGTAAGGGTTAGTGTAAGGGTAAGGTTTAGGGTTAGGTAAGGGTAAGCGTTAAGGTTAGGGTTAGGTTTAGGGTAAGGGTAAGGGTAAGGGTTAGCGTTAGGTTTAGGGTTAGGGGTTAGGGTTAGGGTTCGGGTTAGGGTAAGGGTTAGGGTAAGGTAGAGGGTAAGGTTTAGGGTAAGGGTAAGTGTTAGGGTTAGGGTATTTTTAGGGTTAGGGTTAGGGTTAGGGTAATGATTAAGGTTAGGTTTAGGGTAAGAGTAAGTGTGAGGGTTAGGGTTAGGGTTAGGGTTAGGTTTAAGATTAGGGTTAGGGTTAGGGTAAGGGTTAGGGTTAGGGTTAGGGTTTGGGTTAGGGTTAAGGTCAGGGTTAGGGTAAGGGTTAGGGTTAGGGTTAGGGTAAGGGTTAGGGTTATGGTAAGGGTTAGGGTTAGGGTAAGGGTATGTGTTAGGGTTAGGGTTAGGGTTAGCGTTAGGGTTAGGGTAAGGTATAGGGTTAGGGTTAGGGTAAGGGTAAGGCTAAGTGTTAGGTTAGGGTTAGGGTTAGGGTTAGGGTTAGGGTTAGGATTAGGGGTAGGGTTAGGGTAAGGGGATGGGTTAGGGTAAGGGTTAGGGTTAGGGTAAGGGTAAGGCTAAGTGTTAGGTTAGGGTTAGGGTTAGGGTTAGCGTTAGTGTAAGGGTAAGTGTTAGGATTAGGGTTAGGATTAGGGTTAGGGTTAGGTTTAGGGTTAGGTTTAGGGTTAGGGTTAGGGTAAGGGTGATGTTTAGGGTTAGGTTGAGGGTTAGGTTTAGGGTTGGGGTTAGGGTTAGGGAAAGTGTTAGGTTTAGGGTTAGGGTTAGGCTTAAGATAAGTGTAAGGGTTAGGATTAGGGTTAGGATTAGGGGTTAGGGTTAGGTTTAGTTTTAGGGTTAGGGTTAGGGTAAGGGTAAGGGTTAGGATAAGGGTAAAGGTTAGGGTTAGGGTTAGGGTTACGGTTAGGGGTCAGGGTTAGGGTTAGGGTAAGGGTAAGTGTTATGGTTAGGTTTAGGTGTAGGGGTTAGGGTTAAGGTAAGGGTTAGGTTTAGGGTTAGGGTTAGAGTAAGGGTAAGGGTGAGGGTTAGGGTTAGGGGTAGGGTTAGGGTCAGGGTAAGTGTAAGGTTTAGGGTTAGGGTTAGGGTCAGGGTTAGGGGTTAGGGTGAGGGTTAGGGTTAGGGTTAGTGTTAGGGTAAGTGCAAGGGTTAGGGTTAGTGTTAGGTTTAGGGTAAGGGTAAGAGTTAGGGTTAATGTTAGTGTTAGGGTTATGCTTAGCGGTAGGTTTAGAGTTAGGGTTAGGGTTAGGATTAGGGTTAGGGTTAAGGTTAGTGTAAGGTTTAGGGTTATGGTTAAGGTTAGGGTTAGGGTTAGGTTTAGGGTTAGGGTTAGGGGTAGGGGTATGGGTAGGGGTAGGGTAAGGGTTAGGGTTAAGGTTAGGGTAAGGGCAATCGTGAGGGTTAGGGTTAGGTTTAGGGTTAGGTGGAGGTTTAAGGTTAGGGTTAGTGTTAGTGTAAAGGTAAGTGTTAGGGTTAGGTTTAGGCTTAGGGACAGGTTTAGGGTTAGGGTTAGGGTTAGGGTTAGGGTAAGTGTTAGGGTTAGGGTTAGGTTTAGGGTTAGGTTTAGGATAAGTGGAAGGGTTAGGGTTAGGGTTAGAGTTTGGGTAAGGTTTAGAGTTGGAGTTAGCGTTAGGTTTGGGTTAGGGTAAGGTAAGGGTAAGGGTTAGGGTTAAGGTTAGTGTTAGGTTTAGAGTTAGGGTTAGTGTAAGGGTAAAGGTTAGGGTTAGGGTTAGGGTTAGGGTAAGGGTAAGGGTTAGGGTAAGGTTAAGTGTAAGTCTTAGGGTCAGGGTAAGGGTTAGGGTACGGGTAAGGTTTAGGGTTAGGTAAGGGTAAGTGTTAGGGTTATTGTTAGGTTTAGGGTAAGGGTAAGTGTAAGGGTTAGGGTTAGGGTTAGGGTTAGGGTTTAGGGTTAGGGTTAGTGTTAGGGTAAGGGTTAGGGTAAGGTTGAGGGTAAGGTTTAGGGTAAGGGTAAGTGTTAGGGTTAGGGTTAGGGTAAAGGTTAGGGTTAGGGTTAGGGTAATGGTAAGTGTTAGGGTTAGGGTTAGGGTTAGGGTTAGGGTAAGGGTAAGGGTTAGGTTTAGGGTTAGGGTTAGGAGTTAGTGTTAGCGTTAGGGTTAAGGTAAGGGTTAGGGTTAGGTTTAGGGTTAGGGTAATGGTAAGTGTTAGGGTTAGGTTTAGGGTTAGGGTTAGGGTTAGGGTTAGGGTAAGGGTAAGGGTTAGGGGTAGGTTTAGGGTTAGGTTTAGATTTAGGGTGAGGGTTAGGGTAAGTGTTAGGGTTAGGGTTAGGGTTAGGGTTAGAATAAGGGTAAGGGTTAGGTTTAGGGTTAGGTTTAGAGTTAAGGTTAGGGTTAGGGTTACGGTTAGACTTAGGGTAAGGGTTAGGGTTAGGGTTAGGTTTAGGGTTAGGGTTAGTGTTATGGAAAGGGTAAGGTTTAGGGTTAGGTTTAGATTTAGGGTGAGGGTTAGGGTAAGTGTTAGGGTTAGGGTTAGGGTTAGGGTTAGAATAAGGGTAAGGGTTAGGTTTAGGGTTAGATTTAGAGTTAAGGTTAGGGTTACGGTTACGGTTAGACTTAGGGTAAGGGTTAGGGTTAGGGTTAGGTTTAGGGTTAGGGTTAGTGTTATGGAAAGGGTAAGGTTTAGGGTAGGGTTAGGTTTAGGGTTAGGGTTAAGGTAATGATTAAGGTTAGGGTTAGGGTAAGGGTAAGGGTGAGGGTTAGGGTTAGGGTTACGGTTAGGGTTAGGTTTAAGATTAGGGTTAGGCTTAGGGTAAGGGTTAGGTTTAGGGTTAGGGTTTGGGTTAGGGTTAAGGTCAGGGTTAGCGTAAGGGTTAGGGTAGGGGATAGGTTAAGGGTTTGGGTTAGGGTTAGGTTTTGGGTAAGGATTAGGGTTAGGGTTAGGGTTAGCTTTAAGTTGACTGTTAGGGTTAGGGTAAGGGTAAGGGTTAGGGTTAGGGTTAACATTAACGTTAGCGTTAGGGTAAGGATTAGGGTTAGGTTTAGGGTTAGGGTAAGGGTTAGGGTTAGGGTTAGGGTTAGCTTTAAGGTTAGGGTTAGGGTTAGGGTAAGGGTAAGGTTTAGGGTTATGGTTAGGGGTTAGGGTTAGGGTTAGGGTTAGGTTTAGGTTTAGGTTTAGGGTAAGGTTTAGGGTAAGGTTAAGGTTAGGGTTAGAATTAGGGTTAGGCTTAAGGTTATTGTTAGTGATAGGGTGAGGGTAATGGTAAGGGTTACGGTTAGAGTTAGGGTTAGGGTTAGGTGTTAGGGTTAGGGTTAGTGTTAGAGTTAATGCCAGGGTAAGGATTAGGGTTAGGGTTAGGGTTATGGTTAGGGTTATGCTTAGGGTTAGGGTAGGGGTAAGGGTAAGGTTGAGGGTTAGGGTTAGGGTTATGGTTAGGGTTAGGGTAAGTGTAAGGGATAGGGTTAGGTTTAGGGTTAGGGTTAGCGTAACGGTTAGGGTTAGGGTTCGGGTTAGGGTAAGCGTAAGTGTTAGGGTTAGGGTTAGGGTTAGGTTTAGGGTAAGGGTAAGGGTTAGGGTTAGGGTTAGGGGTTAGGGTTAGGGTTAGGGTTATGGTTAGGGTAAGGATAAGGGTTAAGGTTAGAGTTAGGGTTAGGGTAAGAGTTAGGGTTAGGGTAAGGGTTAGGTTTAGGGTTAGGGTTAGCGTAAGAATTAGGGTTAGGGTTAGGGTTAGTGTAAGAATTAGGGTTAGGGTTAGGGTTAGGCTTAGGGTTAGGGTACGGGTAAGGGTTAGGTTGAGGGTTAGGGTTATGTTTAGTGTTAGGGTTAGGGTAAATGTAAGAGAAATGGTTAGGGTTAGTGTTAGGGTTAGGTTTAGGGGTTAGGGTTAGGGTTAGGGTTACATTAAGGGTAAGGGTTAGGGTTAGGGTTAGGGTTAGGGTTAGGGTTACGGTAAGGGTTAGGGTTAGGTTTAGGATTAGGGTAAGGGTAAGGGTTAGGTTTAGGGTTAGGTTTAGGGTTAGCGTTGGGTGTAAGTTTAGGTTTAGGGTTAGGATTAGGGTAAGGGTTAGGGTTAGGCTTAGGGTAAGGGTAAGTGTTAGGGTTACGATTAGACTTAGGGTTAGGGTGAGGGTTAGGGTTAGGTTTAGAGTTAGGTTTAGGGTTAGGTTTAGGGTAAGGGTAAGGGTTAGGGTTAGGGTTAGGGTTAGGGGATAGGGTTATTTTTAGGTTTAGGTTTAGGTTTAGGGTTAGGGTAAGGGTAAGGGTTAGGATAAGGTTTAGGGTTAGGGTAGGGTAAGGGTGAGGATTAGGCTTAGGGTTAGGGTTAGGCTTAGGGTAAGGGGAAGTGTTAGGGTTAGGGTTAGGGTTAGGGTTAGTGTAAGGTAAGTGTTAGGATTAGGGTTAGGGTTAGGGTTAGGCTTAGGTTTAGGTTTGGGGTTAGGGTTAGGGTTACGTTTAGGATAAGGTTAAGGGTTAGGGTTAGGGTTAGAGTTAGGGGTTAGGGTTAGGGTTAGGTTTAGGGTTAGGGTAAGGGTAAGCGTTAGGGTTAGGTTTAGGTGTAGGGGTTAGGTTTAGGGGTAGGGTTAGGGTTAGGGTAAGGGTAAGTTTTAGGGTAAGGGTTAGTGTATGTGTAAGTGTTAGGACAGGATTAGGATTAGGGTTAGGGTTAGGGTTAGGGTTAGGGATAGGGTAAGGGTAAGTGTTAGGGTTAGGGTTAGTGTCAGTGTAAGTGTTAGGATTAGGATTAGGATTAGGGTTAGGGTTAGGATTAGGGTTAGGATTAGGGTTAGAGTTAGGTTTAGGATAAGGGTAAGGTTTAGGGTTAGGGTTAGCGTTAGGGTTAGGGTTACGTTAAGGGTAAGGGTTAGGGTTAGGGTTAGGGTTATGGTAAGGTTTAGGGTTAGGTTTAGGATTAGGGTAAGGGTAATGGTTAGGGTTAGGGTTAGGTATAGGGTTAGTGTTGGGTGTAAGTTTAGGGTTAGGGTTAGGATTAGGATAAGGGTTAGGGTTAGGCTTAGGGTAAGGGTAAGTGTTAGGGTTAGCATAAGGGTTAGGGTTAGGGTTAGGGTTAGGGTAAGGGTAAGGGTTAGGGTTAGGATTAGCCTTCGGGTTAGCGTGAGGGTTAGGGTTAGGTTTAGGGTTAGGTTTAGGGTTAGGTTTAGGATAAGAGTAAGGGTTAGGGTTAGGGTTAGGTTTAGGGGTCAGGGTTATTTTTAGGTTTAGGTTTAGGGTTACTGTTAGTGTAAGGGAAAGGGTTAGGATAAGGGTAACGGTTAGGTTTTCGGTTAGGGGTAAGGTTAGGGGTTATGGTTATGGTTAGGATTAGGGTTAGGGTTAGGGTAGGGTAAGGGTGAAATTAGGGTTAGGGTTAGGGTAAGGGTAAGTTTTAGGGTTAGGGTTAGGGTTAGGGTTAGTGTAAGGTAAGTGTTAGGATTAGGGTTTGGGTTAGGGTTAGGGTTAGGTTTAGGGTTGGGGTTAGGGTGAGGGTTAGGTTTAGGATAAGGTTAAGGGTTAGGGTTAGGGTTAGGGTTAGGGGTTAGGGTTAGGTTTAGGGTTAGGGTAAGGGTAAGTGTTATGGTTAGGTTTAGGTGTAGGGGTTAGGGTTAAGGTTAGGGTCAGGGTAAGGGTTAGGGTTAGGGTTCGGGTTAGGGTAAGGGTTAGGGTTAGGGTTAGGATTAGGGTTAGGGTTAGGGTTAGGTTTAGGATAAGTGTAAGGGTTAGGGTTAGGGTTAGGGTTAGGGTTAGTGTAAATGTAAGTGTTAGGATTAGGGTTAGGATTAGGGTTAGGGTTAGGGTTAGGGTTAGGGTTAGGTTTAGGATAAGGGTAAGGGTTAGGGTTATGGTTAGGGTTAGGGTTAGGGGTTAGGGTTAGGTTTAGGTTTAGGGTAAGGGTTAGAGTTAGGGTAAGGATTAAGGTTAGGGTTAATCTTAGTTTTAGGGTAAGGGTAAGTGTTAGGGTTAGGGTTAGTGTTAGGTTTAGGTTTAGTGTTAGGGTAAGGGTAAGAGTTAGGGTTAGGATTAGGGTTAGGGGTTAGGGTTAGGGTTAGGATAAGGTTTAGGGTTAGGGTTAGGTTTAGGGTTAGGGGTTAGGGTTAGGATTAGGTTTAGGGTTAGGGTAAGGGAAAGCGTTAGGTTTAGTGTAAGTGTAAGTGTTAGGATTAGGATTAGGATTAGGGTTAGGGTTAGGATTAGGGTTAGGGTTAGGGTTGGGTTAGGGTTAGGTTTAGGGTAAGGGTAAGGGTTAGGTTTAGGGTTAGCGTTAGGGTTAGGGTTACGTTAAGGGTAAGGGTTAGGGTTAGGGTTAGGGTTACGTTAAGGGTTAGGGTTAGGTTTAGGAATAGGGTAAGGGTAATGGTTAGGGTTAGGGTTAGGTTTAGGGTTAGTGTTGGGTGTAAGTTTAGGGTTAGAGTTAGGATTAGGGTAAGGGTTAGGGTTAGGCTTAGGGTAAGGGTAAGTGTTAGGGTTAGTGTAAGGATTAGGGTTAGGGTTAGGGTAGGGTAAGGGTGAGGATTAGGGTTAGGGTTAGGGTTAGGGTAAGGGTAAGTTTTAGGGTTAGGGTTAGGGTTAGGGTTACTGTAAGGTAAGTGTTAGGATTAGGGTTTGGTTTAGGCTTAGCGTTAGGTTTAGGGTTGGGGTTAGGGTTAGGGTTAGGTTTAGGATAAGGTTAAGGGTTAGGGTTAGGGTTAGGGTTAGGGTTAGTGTAAGTGTAAGTGTTAGGATTAGGGTTAGGTTGAGGGTTAGGGTTAGGGTTAAGGTTAGGTTTAGGTTTAGGATAAGGGTAAGGGTTAGGGTTAGGGTTAGGGGTTAGGGTTAGGTTTAGGTTTAGGGTTAGGGTAAGGGTTAGGGTTAGGGTAAGGGTTAAGGTTAGGGTTAATCTTAGTTTTAGGGTAAGGGTAAGTGTTAGGGTTAGGGTTAGTGTTAGGTTTAGGTTTAGTGTTAGGGAAAGGCTAAGGGTTAGGGTTAGGTTTAGGGTTAGGGGTTAGGGTTAGGGTAAGGTATAGGGTTAGGGTTAGGTTTAGGGTTAGGGGTTAGGGTTAGGGTAAGTTATAGGGTTAGGGTTAGGGTTAGGGTTAGGGTCAGGGTCAGGGTAAGGGTTAGGGTTAGGTTTAGGGTTACGTTTAGGGTTAGGGTTTATGGTTAGTGTTAGGGTTAGTGTTAGTGTTAGGATAAGGGTAACGGTTTGGGTTAGGGTTAGCCTTAGTGTAATGGTAAGGGTAAGGGTTAATATTATGGTTATGGTTAGGGTTAGCGTTAGGGTTAGAGTTAGGGTTAGGGTTAGGTTTAGGGTTGGGGTTAGGGTAAAGGTAAGGTTTAGGGTTAAGGTTAGGGTTAGGGTTAGGTTTAGGTTTAGGGTTAGGGTATGGGTAAGGGTTAGGTTTAGGGTTAGCGTTAAGCTTAGGGTTAGGGTTAGGGATAGGCTTAGGATTAGGGTAGGGGTAAGGGTTAGGGTGAGGGTTAGGGTTACGTTTAGGGTTAGGTAAGGGTAAGAGTTAGGGTTAGGATTAGTGTTAGGATTAAGGTTAGGTTTAGGGTTAGGGTTAAGGTTAGGGAACGGGTAAGGATTAGGGTAAGGGTTAGGGTTAGGGGTTGGGGTAGTGTAAGGATTAGGGTTAAGGTTAGGGTAAGGGTGATCGTAATGGTTGGGGTTAGGGTTACGGTTAGGTTTAGGTTTAAGGTTAGGGTTGGGGTTAGGGTAAGTGTAAGTGTTAGGGTTAGGGTTAGGGTTAGGGTTAGGGTAAGGGTAAGTGTTATTGTTAGGTTTAGGCTTAGGGATAGGTTTAGGGTTAGAGTTAGGGTTAGGGTAAGTGTTATTGTTAGGGTTAGGGTTAGGGTTATAATAAGTGGAAGGGTTTCAGTAAGGGTTAGATTATGGGTAAGGTTTAGAGTTGGGGTTAGCGTTAGGGTTTGGGTTAGGGTATGGGTAAGGGTTAGGGTTAAGGTTAGTGTTAGGTTTAGAGTTAGGGTTAGCGTAAGGTTAAGAGTTAGGGTTAGGGTTAGGGTAAGGGTAAGTGTTAGGGTTAGGGTTATTGTTAGGGTTAGGATAAGGGTAAGGGTTAGGGTTTGTGTTAGGGTTAGGGTTAGGGTAATTGTAAGGTTTAGCTAAGGTTAAGGGTAAGTGTTAGGATCAGGGTAAGGGTTAGGGTAAGGGTAAGGTTTAGAGTTAGGTAAGGGTAAGTGTTAGGGTTAGGCTTAGGTTTAGGTTAGGGGTAAGGGTTATGTTTAGGGTTAGGGTTAGGTTTAGGGTTAGCTTTAGGGTAAGTGTAACAGATAGGGTTAGGGTTAGGGTTAGGGTTAGGTTTAGGGTTGGGGTTAGGGTTAGGTTTAGGATAAGGGTAAGGTTTAGGGTTAAGGTTAGGGGTTAGGGTTAGGGTTAGGTTAGGGTTAGGGTTAGGGTTAGGGTTAGGGTTAGGTTTATGTTTAGGGTTAGGTTTAGGGTAAGGGTAAGGGTTAAGATAAGGGTAATGGTTAGGGTTTGGGTTAGGGTTAGGGGTTATTGTTAGGGTTAGGATTAGGGTCAGGGTTAGGGTAAGGGTAAGGGTGAGGGTTAGGTTTAGGGTTAGGTTTAGGGTTAGGGTTAGGGTAAGGGTTAGGGTTAGGGTAAGGTTTAAGGTTAGGGTTAATCTTAGGGTTAGGGTAAGGGTAAGGGTTAGGGTTAGGATTAGTGTTAGGTTTAGGGTTAGTGTTAGGGTAAGGGTAAGGGTTAGGGTTAGGGTTAGGGTTAGGGTTTAGGGTTAGGTTTAGGGTTAGGGTTAGTGTTAGTGTTAGGGTAAGGGTAAGGGTTAAGTTTAGGGTTATCTTTAGGGTAAGGGTAAGGGTTAGGGTTAATGTTAGCGTTAGGGTTAGGGTTAGCGTTAGGGTTAGAGTTAGGGTTAGGGTTAGGTTTAGGGTTAGGGTTAGGGTAAGGGTAAGGTTTTGGGTTAAGGTTAGTGTTAGGGTTAGGTTTAGGGTTAGGGTTAGTGTTAGTGTTAGGGTAAGGGTAAGGGTTAATGTTAGGGTTAGCTTTAGGGTAAGGGTAAGGGTTAGGGTTAATGTTAGCGTTAGGGTTAGGGTTAGCGTTAGGGTTAGAGTTAGGGTTAGGGTTAGGTTTAGGGTTAGCGTTAAGCTTAGGGTTAGGGTTAGGGTTAGGCTTAGGGTTAGTGTAGGGGTAAGGGTTAGGGTGAGGGTTAGGGTACGGTTAGGGTTAGGTAAGGGTAAGGGTTAGGGTTAGGGTGAGTGTTAGGATTAAGATTAGGTTTAGGGTTAGGTTTAGGGTTAGGGAAAGGCTAAGGCTTAGGGTAAGGTTTAGGGTTAGATTTAGGATTAGGGTAAGGGTAAGTGTTAGGGTTAGGATTAGGGTAAGGGTTAGGGTTAGGCTTAGGGTTAGGGTAAGTGTAAGTGTTAGGGTTAGGGTAAGGGTTAGGGTTACATTTAGGGTAAGGGTAGGTTTAGGGTTTGGGTTAGGGTTAGGGTTAGGGGTTATGGTTAGGGTTAGGGTTAGGATTAGGTTTAAGGTTAGGGTAGGGTAACGGTGAGGGTTAGGGTTAGGGTTAGGGTTCGGGTTAGGGTAACGGTAAGTGTTAGGGTTAGGGTTAGGGTTAGGGTTAGTGTAAGTGCAAGTGTTAGGATTAGGGTTAGGATTAGGGTTAGGGTTATGTTTAGGGTTAGGGTTAGGGTTAGTGTTAGGTTTAGGATAAGCTTAAGGGTTAGGGTTAGGGTTAGGGTTAGGGGTTAGGGTTAGGGTTAGGGTTAGGTTTAGGTTTAGGATTAGGGTTAGGGTTACAGTAAGGGTTAGGTTTAAGTTAAGGGTTAAAGTTAGGGTTAATCTTAGGTTTAGTGTAAGGGTAAGGATTAGGGTTAGTGTTAGTGTTAGGTTTAGGTTTAGTGTTAGGGTAAGGGTAAGGGTTAGGGTTAGGGTTAGGATTAGGGGTTAGGGTTAGGATTAGGGTTAGGGTGAGGTATAGGGTTACGGTTAGGTTTACGGTAAGGGTAAGTGTTAGGGTTTGGGTTACGGTTAGGGTAAGTGTAAGGGTGAGGATTAGGGTTAGGGTTAGGTTTAGGGTTAGGGTTAGGGTAAGGGTAAGGGTTAGGATAAGGCTAACGGTTAGGGTTAGTGTTAGGGTTAGTGTGAGGGTTTGGGTTAGGGTCAGGGTAAGGGTAAGGGTTAGGGTTAGGGTTAGGGTTAGGGGTTATGGTTAGGGTTAGTGTTAGTGTTAGGGTAAGGGTAAGGTTAGGGTTAGGGTTAGGTTTAGGGTAAGGGTAAGGTATAGGATTAATGTTAGGGTTAGGGTTAGGATTAGGGAAAGGGTAAGGGTTAGGGTTAGCGTTAGGGTTAGAGTTAGGGTTAGGTTTAGGGTTAGGTTTAGGGTTTGGGTTAGGGTAAGGGTAAGGTTTAGGGTTAAGGTTAGGATTAGGGTTAGGTTTAGGGTTAGGGTTAGGGTATGGGTAAGGGTTAGGTTTAGGGTTAGCGTTAAGCTTAGGTTTAGGGTTAGGGTTAGGCTTAGGTTTAGGGTAGGGGTAAGGGTTAGGGTGAGGGTTAGGGTTACGGTTAGGGTCAGGTAAGGGTAAGGGTTAGGGTTAAGGTTAGTGTTAGGGTTAAGGTTAGGTTTAGGGTTAGGGTTAGGGTTAGGGAAAGGGTAAGGGTTAGGGTAACGGTTAGGATTATGTTTAGGATTAGGGTAATGTAAGGATTAGGGTTAGGTTTAGGGTTAGTGTTGGGGGTAAGTTTAGGGTTAGGGTTAGGATTAGAGTAAGGGTTAGGGTTAGGCTTAGGGTTAGGGTAAGGGTAAGTGTTAGGGTTATGATTAGGCTTAGGGTTAGGGTGAGGATTAGGGTTAGGGTTAGGGTTAGGGTTAGGGTTGGTTTAGGATAAGGGTAAGGGTTAGGGTTAGAGTTAGGGGTTAGGGTTATTTTTAGGTTTAGGTTTAGGGTTAGGGTTAGTGTAAGGGTAAGGGTTAGGATAAGGGTAACTGTTGGGGTTTAGGTTAGGGTTAGGGTTAGGGGTTATGGTTAGGGTTAGGATTAGGGTTAGGGTAGGGTAAGGGTGAGGGTTAGGGTTAGGGTTAGGGTTAGGGTAAGGGTAAGTGTTAGGGTTAGGGTTAGGGTTAGGGTTAGTGTAAGGGTAGGTGTTAGGATTAGTGTTAGGGTTAGGGTTAGGGTTAGGTTTAGGGTTGGGGTTAGGGTTATGGTTAGGTTTAGGATAAGGTTAAGGGTTAGGGTTAGGGTTAGGGCTTAGGGTTAAGGTTAGGTTTAGGGTTAGGGTAAGGGTAAGTGTTAGGGTTAGGGGTAGGTGTAGGGGTTAGGGTTAGGGTTAGGGTTAGGATAAGGGTTAAGGTTAGCGTTCGGATTAGGGTAAGGGTGTTAGTGTTATGGTTAGGGTTAGGGTTAGCGTAAGTGTAAGTGTTAGGATTAGGATTAGGATTAGGGTTAGGGTTAGGTTTACGGTTAGGGTTATGGTTAGGTTTAGGATAAGGGTAAGGGTTAGGCTTGGGGTTAGGGTTAGGGTTTGATGTTAGGGTTAGGTTTAGGTTTAGGTTTATGGTTAGGGTTAGGGTTAGGGTAAGGGTTAGAGTTAGGGTAAGGGTTAGGGTTAGGGTTAGTGTTAGGTTTAGGTTTAGTGTTAGGTTAAGGGCAAGGGTTAGGGTTAGGGTTAGGGGTAAGGGTTAGGCTTAGGGTTAGGGTAAGGGTTAGGGTTAGGGTTAGGGTTAGGGTTTGGGTAAGGGTAAGTGTTAGGGTTAGGGTTAGGGTAAGTGTAAGGGTGAGGTTAAGGGTTAGGGTTAGGGTTAGGGAAAGTGTTAGGTTTAGGTTTAGGGTTAAGATAAGGGTTAGGGTTCGGTTTATGGTTAGGATTAGGGGTTAGTGTTAGGGTTAGGTTTAGGGTTAGGGTTAGGGTAAGGGTAAGGGTTAGGTTAAGGGTAACGGTTAGGGTTAGTGTTAAGGTTAGGGTAGGGGTTAGGTTTAGGGATAGGGTAAGGGTTAGGTTTAGGGTTAGGGTTAGAGTAAGGGTAGGGGTGAGGGTTAGGGTTAGGGTTAGGTTTAGGGTCAGGGTAAGGTTTAGGGTTAGAGTTAGGGTTAGGGTTAGGGGTTAGGGTTAGTGTTAGGGTTAGTGTTAGTGTTAGGGTAAGGGTAAGGGTTATGGTTAGGGTTAGGTTTAGGGTAAGGGTAAGGGTTAGGGTTAGGGTTAGTGTTAGGGTTAGGTTTAGGGTTAGGGTTAGGTTAGGGTTAGGGTTAGGGTTAGGGTAAGGGTAAGGGTTAGGATAAGGGTAATGGTTAGTGCTAGTGTTAGGGTTAGGCTAGGGGTTAGTGTTAGGGTTAGGGTAAGGGTTAGGTTTAGGGTTAGGGTTAGAGTAAGGTAAGGGTGAGGGATAGGGTTAGGGTTAGGGTTAGGGTCAGGGTCAGGGTAAGGTTTAAGGTTAGGGTTAGGGTTAGGGTTAGGGGTTAGGGTTAGTGTTAGGGTTAGGGTTAGTGTTAGGGTAAGGGTAAGGGTTATGGTTAGGGTTAGGTTTAGGGTAAGGGTAAGGGTTAGGGTTAATGTTAGGGTTAGGGTTAGGGTTAGAGTTAGTGTTAGAGTTAGGGTTAGGGTTAGGTTAGGGTTAGGGTTAGGGTAAGGGTATGATTTAGGGTTAAGGTTAGGGTTAGGGTTAGGTTTAGGGTTGGATTAGGTAAGGGTAGGGGTTAGGGTTAGGGTTAGTGTTAGGGTTAAGGTTAGGTTTAGGGTTAGGGTTAGGGAAAGGGTAAGGGTTAGGGTGAGGGTTAGGGTTATGTTTAGGATTAGCGTAAGGGTAGAGGTTAGGGTTATGGTTAGGTTTAGGGTTTGTGTTGGGGGTAAGTTTAGGGTTAGGGTTAGGATTAGGGTAAGGGTTAGGGTTAGGCTTAGGGTTAGGGTAAGTGTAAGTGTTAGGGTTAGGGTAAGTGTTAGGTTTAGGGTTAGTGTAAGGGTAAGGGTTAGGGTTAGGATTAGGCTTAGGGTTAGGGTGAGGGTTAGGGGTAGGGTAGGGTTAGGGTTAGGGTTAGGTTTAGGATAAGGTAAGGGTTAGGTTTAGGGTTAGGGTTAGGTGTTAGGGTTATTTTTATGTTTAGGTTTAGGGTTAGGGTTAGGGGAAGGGTAAGGGTTTGGATAAGGTTAACTGTTCGGGTTTGGGTTAGGGTTAGGTTTAGGGGTTATGGTTAGGGTTAGGATTAGGTTTAGGGTTAGGGTAGGGTAAGGGTGAGGGTTAGGTTTAGGGTTAGTGTTAGGGTAAGCGTAAGGTTTATGATAAGGGTAACTGTTGGGGTTTGGTCTAGGGTTAGGTTTAGGGGTTATGGTTAGGTTTAGGTTTAGGGTTAGGGTTAGAGTAAGGGTAAGGGTGAGGGTTAGGGTTAGGGTTATGGTTAGGGTTAGGGTCAGGGTAAGGTTTAGGGTTAGGGTTAGGGTCAGGATTAGGGTTCGGGTTAGGTTTAGGATAAGGTTAAGGGTTAGGGTTAGGGTTAGGGTTAGGGGTGGGGGTTAGGGTTAGGTTAGGTTTAGGGTAAGGGTAAGTGTTAGGGTTAGGGTTAGGTGTAGGGGTTAGGGTTAGGGTTAGGGTTAGGGTAAGGGGTAGGGTTAGGGTTCGGGTTAGGGTAAGGGTAAGTGTTAGTGTTAGGGTTAGTGTTAGGGTTAGTGTAAGTGTAAGTGTTAGGACTAGGATTAGGATTAGGCTTAGGGTTAGGGTTACGGTTAGGGTTAGGGTAAGGGTAAGTGTTAGGGTTAGGTTCAGGGTTAGGGTGAGGGTTAGGATTTAGGGTTAGGGTTAGGTTTAGGGTTAGGTTTAGGGTTAGGGTTAGTGTAAGGGTTAGGGTTAGGGTAAGGGTTAGGTTTAGGGTTAGTGTTAGGTTTAGGTTTAGTGTTAGGGTAAGGGCAAGGGTTAGGGTTAGGGTTAGGGTGAGGGGTTAGGGTTAGGGTTAGGGTTAGGGTTAGAGTAAGGTATAGGGTTAGGGTTAGGGTTCGGGTAAGGGTAAGTGTTGGGGTTAGGGTTAGGGTAAGTGTAAGGGTGAGGTTTAGGGTTAGGGTGAGGGTTAGGTTTAGGGTTAGGTTTAGGGTTAGGTTTAGGTAAAGTGTTAGGTTTAGGGTTAGGGTTGGGGTTAAGATAAGGGTAAGGGTTAGGTTTAGGGTTAGGATTAGGGGTTAGGGTTAGGGTTAGGTTTAGGGTTAGGGTTAGGGTAAGGGAAAGGGTTAGGATAAGGGTAACGGTTAGGGTAGTGTTAGGGTTAGGGTTAGGGGTTATGCTTAGGAGTAGAGTAAGGGTTAGGTTTAGGGTTAGGGTTAGAGTAAGGGTAAGGGTGAGGGTTAGGGATAGGGTTAGGGTTAGGTTCAGGGTCAGGGTAAGGGTTAGGGTTAGGGTTAGGGTTAGTGTTAGTGTTAGGGTAAGGGTAAGGGTTAGGGTTAGGGTTAGGTTTAGGTTAAGGGTAAGGGTTAGGGTTAGGGTTAGGTTTAGGGTAAGGGTAAGGGTTAGGGTTAGGGTTAGGGTTAGAGTTAGGGTTAGAGTTAGGGTTAGGGTTAGGTTTAGGGTTAGGGTTAAGGTTAGGGTAAGGGTAAGTTTTAGGGTTAAGGTTAGGTTTAGGGTTAGGTTTAGGGTTAGGGTTAGGGTATGGGTAAGGGTTAGGTTTAGGGTTAGCGTTAAGCTTAGGGTTAGGGTTAGGGTTAGGCTTAGGGTTAGGGTAGGGGTAAGGGTTAGGGTGAGGGTTAGGGTTACGGTTAGGGTTAGGTAAGAGTAAGGGTTAGGGTTAGGTTAATGTTAGGGTTAAGGTTAGGTTTAGGTTTAGGGTTAGGGTTAGGGAAAGGGTAAGGGTTAGGGTAAGGGTTAGGGTTAGGGGTTGAGGTAGTGTAAGGATTAGGATTAAGGTTAGAGTAAGGGTAATCGTGAGGGTTAGGGTTAGGGTTAGGGTTAGGTTTAGGTTTAAGGTTACGGTTAGGTTTAGGGTAAGGGTAAGTGTTAGGGTTAGGGTTAGGGTAAAGGTAAGTGTTAGGGTTAGGTTTAGGCTAAGGAATAGGTTTAGGGTTAGGGTTAGCGTTAGGGTAAGTGTTTGGGTTAGGGTTAGGGTTAGGGTTAGGATAAGTGGAAGGGTTAGGGTTAGCTTTAGAGTATGGGTAAGTTTTAGAGTTGGGGTTAGCCTTAGGATTTGGGTTAGGGTAAGGGTAAGGGTTAGGGTTAAGATTAGTGGTACGTTTAGAGTTAGGGTTAGCGTAAGGTAAGGGTTAGGGTTATGGTTAGGGTAAGGTTAAGTGTTAGGGTTAGGGTTAGGGTTAGGGTTAGGGTAAGGGTAAGGTTTAGGGTAAGTTTAAGGGTAAGTGTTCGGCTCAGGGTAAGGGTTAGGGTAAGGGTAAGGTTTATGTTTAGGTAAGGGTAAGTGTTAGGGTTAGGGTTAGTTATAGGGTAAGGGTAAGGGTAAGGGTTAGGGTTAGGGTTAGGGTTAGGGGTTAGGGTTAGGGTTAGGGTAAGGGTTAGGGTAAGGTAGAGGGTTAGGGTTATGGTAAGGGTAAGTGTTAGGGTTAGGGTTAGAGTAAGAGTAAGGGTTAGGGTTAGGGTTAGCGTTAGGGTAAGGGTAAGTGTTAGGGTTAGGGTTACGGTTATGTTTAGTGTAAGGGTAAGTTTTAGGATTCGGGTTAGGGTTAGGGTTAGGGGTTAGGGTTGTTTTTAGGTTTAGGTTTAGGGTTAGGGTTAGGGTAAGGGTAAGGTTTAGGATAAGGGTAATGGTTAGGTTTTGGGTTAGGGTTAGGGTTAGGGTTTATGGTTAGGGTTAGGATTAGGGTTAGGGTTAGGGTAGGGTAAGGGTGAGGATTAGGGTTAGGGATAGGGTTAAGGTAAGCGTAAGTGTTAGGGTTTCGGTTAGGGTTAGCATTAAGGTTAGGGTTAGGTTTAGGGTAAGGGTAAGTGTTAGGTTTAGGGTTAGGGTTAGGGTTAGTGTAAGGGTAAGTGTTAGGATTAGGGTTAGGGTTAGGGTTAGGTTTAGGGTTGGGGTTAGGGTTAGGGTTATGTTTAGGATAAGGTTAAGGGTTAGAGTTAGGGTTCGGGTTAGGGGTTAGGGTTAGGTTTAGGTTTAGGGTTAGGGTAAGGGTAATTGTTAGTGTTAGGGTTAGGTGTAGGGCTTAGGTTTAGGGTTAGGGTTAGGGTAAGGGTTAGGGTAGGGTTCGGGTTACGGTAAGGGTAAGTGTTAGGGTTAGGGTTAGGGTTAGGGTTAGTGTAAGTGTAAGTATTAGCATTAGTGTTAGGATTAGGGTTAGGGTTAGGATTAGGGTTAGGGTTAGGGTTAGGGTTAGGTTTTGGATAAGGGTAAGGGTTAGGTTTAGGGTTAGAGTTAGGGTTGGGGTTAGGGTTAGGGTTAGGTTTATGATAAGGTTAAGGGTTAGAGTTAGGGTTCGGGTTAGGGGTTAGGGTTAGGTTTAGGTTTAGGGTTAGGGTAAGGGTAAGTGTTAGGGTTA
>JANJXV010000124.1:1310000-1315000 GCA_024803745.1 Megascapheus bottae | reverse complement strand
GGTAAGGGTTAGGGTTAGGTTTAGGGTTAGGGTTAGGGTTAGAGAAAGGGTAAGGGTGAGGGTAAGGGTTAGGGTTAGGGTAAGGATTAGGTTTAGGGTAAGGGTAAGGGTGAGGGTGAGGATGAGGGTTAAGGTTAGGGTTAGGTTTAGATTTAAGGTTGAAATTACGGTTAGGTTAAGGGTTAGGGATATGGTTAGGGTTTGGTTTAGGGTTAAGGTTAGGGTTAGGGTAAGGGTTAGGGTTAGAGGAAGGGTAAGGGTTAGGGTTAGGGTTAGGCTAAGGATTAGGTTTAGGGTTAGGGTTAGGTTAGCATTATGGTTAGGGTTAGGGTTAGGGTAAGGGTAAAGTTTAGGGTTAGGTTTAGGATTAGGGTTAGGTTTAGGTTAAGGATTAGGGTTAGGGTTAGGGTAAGGGTTAGGGTTAGGATTTAGGGTTAGCATTAAGTTTAGGGTTAGGGTTAGGGTAAGGGTATGGGTTAGGTTTAGGGTTAGGGTTAGGTTTTAGGGTTAGAGTTAGGGTGAGGGTTAGGTTTAGGTTTAGGGTTAGGGTAAGGGTAAGGGTTATGGTTAGGGTTAGGGTTAGGTGTAGGGGTTAGGTGAGGGTTAGGTTTAGGGTAAGGGTTAGGGTTAGGGTTCGGGTTAGGGTGAGGGTAAGTGTTAGGGTTAGGGTTAGGGTTAGGTTTACGGTTAGTGTTAAGGTTAGGGTTAGGTTTAGGATAAGTATAAGGGTTAGTGTTAGGGGTAATGTTAGGGTTAGGGGTTAGGGTTAGGGTTAGGTTTAGGTTTAGGGTTAGGGTTAGTGTAAGGGTAAGGGTTAGGACAAGGGTAACGGTTAGGGTTTGTGTTAGGATTAGGGTTAGGGGTTATGGTTAGGGTTAGGATTAGGGATAGGGTTAGGGTAAGGGTAAGGGTGAGGGTTAATTTTAGGGTAAGGGTTAAGGTTAGGTTTAATCTTAGGGTTAGGGTAATGGTAAGAGGTGGGGTTAGGGTTAGTGTTAGGTTTAGGGTTAGTGTTAGGGTAAGGGTAAGGTTTAGGGTTAGGGATAGGGTTAGGGTTAGGATTAGGGTTAGGGTAAGGTTTAGGGTTAGGGTTAGGGTTAGGGTTAGGGTAAGGGTAAGTGTTAGGGTTAGGGTTAGCGTTAGGGTAAGGGTAAGAGTGAGGTTTAGGGTTGGGGTAAGAGTTAGGTTTAGGGTTAGCGTTAGGTTTAGGGTTAGGGAAAGTGTTAGGTTCAGGGTTAGAGTTAGGGTTAAGACATGGGTAAGTGTTAGGGTTAGGGTTAGGGTGAGGGGTTAGGGTTAGGGTTAGGTTTAGGGTTAGGTTTAGGGTAAGGGTCAGGGTTAGCGTTAGGGTTAGGGTTAGGATTTGGATTAGGGTTAGGGTTAGGGGTTAGGGTTAGGGTTAGGATTAGGGTTAGGGTTAGGGTAAGGGTAAGGGTGAGGGTAGGTTTAGGGTTAGGGTTAGGGTTAGGGTTAGGGTTAGGGTTTAAGCTTAGGGTTAGGGTTAGGGTACGGGTTAGGGCTAGGGTTAGGGTTAGGGTTTAGGGTTAGCGTTAGGGTTAGGGTAAGGGTTAGGGTTATGGTTAGGGTTAGGGTAATGATAAGTGTTAGGTTTAGGGTTAGGGTTAGCGTAAGGGTAAGTGTTAGGGTTAGGTTTAGGGTTAGGCTTAGGGTTAGGGTGAGGGTTAGGGTAATTGTAAGGGTTAGGGTTAGGGTTAGGGTTAGGGTAAGGGTAAGGGTTAGGGTTAGGGCTCGGGTAAAGTAAGTGTTAGGGTTAGGGTTAGGGTTAGGTTTAGGGTTAGGTTTAGGGTTAGGGTTAGGGTAAGGCTAAGGGTTATGGTTATGGTTAGGGTTAGGGTTTGCGGTTAGAGTTAGGGTAAAGTTTAGAGTAAGGGTTAGGGTTACTGTTAGGGTTTGAGTTAGGGTTAAGTTTAGGGTTACGGTTAGGGTAAGAGTAAGGGTTAGGATTAGTGTTAGGGTTAGGTTTAAGGGTTAGTGTTAGGGTTAACGTTAGGTTTAAGGTAAGGTTTAGGGTTAGATTTAGGGTTAGGGTAAGGGTAAGTGTTAGCGTTAGGATTAGGGTTAGGTTAGGGTTAGGGTGAGGGTTAGGGTTAGGGTTAGGGTTAGGCTTAGGGTTAAGGTGAGGGTTAGGGTAAGTGTAAGAGATAGGGTTAGGGTTAGGGTTAGGGTTAGGTTTAGGGTTGGGGTTAGGGTTAGGTTTAGGATAAGGGTAAGGGTTAGGGTTAGGGTTAGGGTTAGTGTTAGGGTTAGGTGTAGGGGTAAGGGTTAGGGTTAGGGTTAGGGTAAGGGTTAGGGATAGGGTTCGGGTTAGGGTAAGGTTAGGTGTTAGGGTTAGGTTTAGGGTTAGTGTAAGGGTATGTGTTAGGATTAGGGTTAGGATTAGGCTTAGGGTTAGGTTTAGGTTTAGGGTTAGGCTCAGGGTTAGGTTTAGGATAAGGTTAAGGGTTAGGGTTAGGGTTAGGGTTAGGGGATAGGGTTAGCATTTGGTTTAGGTTTTGGGTTAGGGTTAGGGTAAGGGTAAGGGTTAGGATAAGGGTAAAGGTTAGGGTTTGGGTTAGGGTTAGGGTTAGGGGTTATGGTTAGGGTTAGGATTAGGGTTAGGGTTAGGGTAAGGATAAGGGTAGGGTTAGGTTTAGGGTAAGGGTAAGTGTTTGGGTTAGGGTTAGGGTTAGGGTAAGGGTAAGGGTAAGGGTGAGGTTTATGGTTAGGGTGAGTTTAGGGTTAGGGTTAGGTTTAAGATAAGAGTAAGGGTGAGGATTAGGGGTTATGGTTAGGGTTAGGATTAGGGTTAGGTTTAGGGTAAGGGTAAGGGTTAGGATTAGGGTTAGGGTTAGGGTAAGGGTTAGGGTTAGGGTTAGTTTTAGGGTTAGGGTTAGGTTTAGGTTTAGGTTTAGGGTAAGGGTAAGGATTAGGAAAAGGGTAAGGGTTAGGGTTAGTGTTAGGGTTAGGGTTAGGGGTTAGGGTTAGGTTTAGGGTAAGGGTTAGGGTTAGGGTTAGGGTTAGTGTAAGGGTAAGGGTGAGGGTTAGGGTTAGGGTTAGGGTTAGGGTCAGGTTAAGGGTAAGGGTTAGGGTTAGGGTTAAAGTTATTGTTAGGGTTAGGGTAAGGGTTAGGGTTAGGGTAAGGGTTAGGGTAAGGGTATGGGTAAGTGTTAGGGTTAGGGTTAGGGTTAGGATAAGGGTAGGTTTAGGGTTAGGGTTAGGGTTAGGTTTAGGGTTAGGAGTTAATTTTACGGTTTCATTAGGGTTAGGTTTAGGGTTAGGTAGGGGAAGGGGAATTATTAGGGTTATTGTTAGTGTTAGGGTTAGGTTTAGGGTTAGGTTTATGTTTAGTGTTAGGGTTAGGGTTAGGGAAATGGTTAGGGTTACGTTAAGGGTAAGGGTTAGGCTTAGAGTTAGGGTTAGGCTTAGGTTTAGTGTTAGGGTTAGGGTTAGGATTAGGGTAAGGGTTACGTTTAGGGTTAGGGTTAGAGTTAGGGTTAGGGTAAGGGAAAGGGTAAGGGTTAGGGTTAGTGTTAGGGTTAGGGTTAGGGGTTAGGGTTAGAGTTAGGGTAACTGTTATGGTAAGGGTAAGGGTTACGGTTAGGATTAGGTTTAAGGTTAGGGTTACGGTAAGGGTTAGGTTTAGGTTTAGGATAAGGGTAAGGGTAAGGGTTAGGGTTAGTGTTAAGGTTAGGATTAGTGTTGGGGTTAAGTTTAGGGTTAGGTTTAGGATTAGGGTAAGGGTTATGGTCAGGCTTAGGGTTAGGGTAAGGGTAAGTGTTAGGGTTAGGGTAAGGGTTAGGGTTAGGGTTAGGGTAAGGGTAAGGGTTATCTTTAGGATTAGGCTTAGGGTTAGGGTGAGGATTAGGGTTAGGGTTAGGGTTAGGGTTAGGTTTAGGGTTATGTTTAGGATAAGGGTAAGGGTTAGGGTTTGGGTTAGGGTTAGGGTTAGGGGTTATGGTTAGCGTTAGGTTTAGGGTTAGGGTTAGGGTAGGGTAAGGGTGAGGGTTAGGGTAAGAGGTAGGATTAGGGTTAGGGTAAGGGTAAGTGTTAGGGTTAGGGTTAGGGTTAGGGCTAGTGTAAGGGTAAGTGTTAGGATTAGGGTTAGGGTTAGGGTTAGGGTGAGGGTTAAGTTTAGGGTTGGGGTTAGGGTTACGGTTAGGTTTAGGATAAGGTTAAGGGTTAGGGTTAGGGTTAGGGTTAGGTCTTAGGGTTAGGGTTAGGTTTAGGGTTAGGGTTAGGGTTAGGTGTGGGGTTAGGGTTAGGGTTAGGGTTACCGTAAGGGTTAGTTTTAGGGGTAGGGTTCAGGTTAGGGTAATGGTAAGTGTTAGGTTTAGGGTTAGGGTTAGGGTTAGTGTAAGGGTAAGTGTTAGGATTAGGGTTAGGATTAGGGTTAGGGATAGGGTTAGGGGTTAGGGTTAGGTTTAGGGTTAGGGTTAGGGTAAGGGTAAGGGTTAGGGTTAGGGTTAGGATTAGAGTTAGGGGTTAGGGTTAGGGTTAGGGTTAGGTTGAGGGTTAGGGTTAGGGTAAGGGTAAGGGTTAGGATAAGGGTAACGGTTAGGGTTTGGGTTAGGGTTAGGGTTAGGTTTATGGTTAGGGTTATGTTTAGTGTTAGGGTTAGGGTTAGGGAAATGGTTAGGGTTACGTTAAGGGTAAGGATTAGGCTTAGGGTTAGGGTTATGTTTAGGTTTAGTGTTAGGGTTAGGGTTAGGATTAGGGTAAGGGTTAGGTTTAGGGTTAGGGTTAGAGTTAGGGTTAGGGTAAGGGAAAGGGTAAGGGTAAGGGTTAGGGTTAGTGTTAGGGTTAGGGTTAGGGTTTAGGGTTAGGGTTACTGTTACGGTAAGTGTAAGGGTTACGGTTAGGGTTAGGGTTAGGGTTAGGGTTACGGTAAGGCTTAGGGTTAGGTTTAGGATTAGGGTAAGGGTAAGGGTTAGGGTTAGTGTTAAGTTTAGGGTTAGTGTTGGTGTTATGTTTAGGGTTAGGTTTAGGATTAGGGTAAGGGT
>JANJXV010000124.1:1302500-1307500 GCA_024803745.1 Megascapheus bottae | reverse complement strand
AAGGGTTAGGGTTAGGGTCAGGGTTAGAGTTAGGGTTAGGTAAGGGACAGGGTAAGGGTTAGGGTTAGTGTTAGGGTTAGGGTTAGAGGTTAGCGTTAGGGTTAGGGTTACGGTAAGGGTAAGGGTTAGGGTTAGGGTTAGGGTTTGGATTAGGGTTAGGGTTACAGTAAGGGTAACTGTTAGGTTTAGGGTTAAGTTAAGGGTAAGGGTTAGGTTTAGGGTTAGGTTTAGGGTTAGTGTTGGGGTTAAGTTTAGGGTTAGGGTTAGGATTAGGGTAAGGGTTAGGGTTAGGCTTAGGGTTAGGGCAAGGGGAAGTTTTAGGGTTAGGGTAAGGGTTAGGGGTAGAGTTAGGGTAAGTGTAAGGGTTAGGGTTAGGATTAGGCTAGGGTTAGTGTGAGGGTTAGGGTTAGGGTTAGGGTTAGGTTTAGGGTTATGTTTAGGATAAGGGTAAGGTTTAGGGTTAGGGTTAGGGTTTAGGGTTATTTTTAGTTTTAGGTTTACGGTTAGGGGTAGGGTAAGGCTAAGGGTTAGGATAAGGGTAACGGTTAGGTTTTGGGTTAGGTTTAGGGTTAGGGGTTATGGTTGGCATTAGGATTAGGGTTAGGGTTAGGGTAGGGTAAGGGTGAGGGTTAGGGTAAGGGTTAGGGTTAGGGTTAGGGTAAGGGTAAATGTTAGGGTTAGGGTTAGGGTTAGGATTAGTGTAAGGATAAGTGTTAGGATTAGGGTTAGGTTTAGGTTTAGCGTTAGGGTTAGGTTTAGGGTTGGGGTTAGGGTTAGAGTTAGGTTTAGAATAAGGGTAATGGTTAGGGTTAGGGTTAGGGTTAGGGGTTAGGAATAGGGTTAGGTTTAGTGTTAGGGTAAGGATAAGCGTTAGTGTTAGGGTTAGGGTTAGGTGTAAGTGTTAGGGTTAGGGTTAGGGTTAGGGTAATGGTTAGGTTTAGGGTTAGGTTTCGGGTTAGGGTAAGGGTAAGTGTTAGGGTTGGGGTTAAGGTTAGGGTTTGTGTAAGGGTAAGTGTTAGGATTAGGATTAGTATTAGGGTTAGTGTTAGGTGTAGGGTTAGGTTCAGGGTTAGGGTTAGGTTTAGGATAAGGTTAAGGGTTAGGCTTAGGGTTAGGGTAAGGGTTAGGGTAGGGGTAAGGGTTAGGTTAAGGGTAATGGTTAGGGTTTGGGTTAGGGTTAGGGTTAGGGGTTATGGTTAAGGTAAGGATTAGGGTTAGGGTTAGGGTAAGGGTAATGGTGAGGGTTAGTTTTAGGGTTAGGGTTAGTTTTAGGGTAAGGGTTAGGGTTAGGGTAAGGGTAAAAGTTAGGGTTAATCTTAGGGTTAGGTTAAGGGTAAGGGTTAGGGTTAGGGTTAGTGTTAGGTTTAGGTTTAGTGTTAGGGTAAGGGTAAGTGTTAGGGTTAGGGTTAGGGATAGGGGTTAGGGTTAGGGTAAGGTATAGGGTTAGGGTTAGGGTTAGGGTAAGGGTAAGTGTTAGGGTTAGGGTTAGGGTAAGGGTAAGGGTGAGGTTTACGGTTAGGGTGAGGGTTAGGTTTAGGGTTAGGGTTAGGGTTAGGGTTAGAGTAAGTGTTAGGTTTCGGGTCAGGGTGCGGTTTAAGATAAGGAGAAGGGTTAGGTTTAGGGTTAGGATTTGGTGTTAGGGTTAGGGTTAGGTTTGGTTTTAGGGTAGGGTAAGGGTAAGGGTTAGGATAAGGGTAACGGTTAGGGTTAGTGTTAGGGTTAGGGTTAGGGGTTAGGGTTAGGGTTAGGGTAAGGGTTAGGTTTAGGGTTAGGGTTAGAGTAAGGGTAAGTGTGAGGGTTAGGGTTAGGGTTACGGTTAGGGGCAGGGTAAGGGTAAGGGTTAGGGTTAAGGTTAGGGTTAGGGTTAGGGGTTAGGGTTAGGGTTAGTTTTAGTGTTAGGGTAAGGGTAAGCGTTAGGGTTAGGGTTAGGGTTAGGGTTTAGGTTTAGGGTTGGTGTTAGGGTTAGGGTTAGGTTTAGGATAAGGGTAAGGTTTAGGGTTAGGGTTAGGATTAGGGTTAGGGGTTAGGATTAGGGTTACGTTTAGGTTTAGTGTAAGGGTAAGTGTTAGGGTTAGGGTTAGGTTTAGTGTAAGGGTAAGTGTTAGGATTAGGTTTAGAATTAGGGTTAGGGTAAGGGTTCGCGTTTGGGTAAGGGTAAGTGTTATGGTTAGGGTTATGGTTAGTGTAATGGTAAGGGTTAGGATTAGGGTTAGGATTAGGGTTAGGGTTAGGTTTAGGGTTAAGGTTATGGTTAGGGTTAGGGTTAGGGTTAGGTTTAGGATAAGGGTAAGGGTTAGGGTTAGGGTTAGAGTTAGGGGTTAGGGTTAGGGTTAAGTTTAGGTTTAACGTTAGGGTTAGGGTAAGGGTAAGTGTTAGGATAAGGGTAACGGTTAGGGTTTGGGTTAGGGTTAGGGTTAGGGGTTATGGTTAGGGTTAGGATTAGGGTTAGGGTTAGGGTTAGGGAAAGTGTTAGCTTTAGGGTTAGGGTTAGGGTTTAGATAAGAGTAAGGGTTAGGGTTAGGGTTAGGGTTAGAGTTAGGGTTAGGTAAGGGACAGGGTAAGGGTTAGGGTTAGTGTTAGGGTTAGGGTTAGAGGTTAGCGTTAGGGTTAGGGTTACGGTAAGGTAAGGGTTAGGGTTAGGGTTAGGGTTTGGATTAGGGTTAGGGTTACAGTAAGAGTAACGGTTAGGTTTAGGATTAGGTTAAGGGTAAGGGTTAGGTTTAGGGTTAGGTTTCGGGTTAGTGTTGGGGTTAAGTTTAGGGTTAGGGTTAGGATTAGGGTAAGGGTTAGGGTTAGGCTTAGGGTTATGGTAAGGGGAAGTGTTAGGGTTAGGGTAAGGGTTAGGGGTAGAGTTAGGGTAAGTGTAAGGGTTAGGGTTAGGATTAGGCTAGGGTTAGTATGAGAGTTAGCATTAGGGTTAGGGTTAGGTTTAGGTTTAAGTTTAGGATAAGGTTAAGGTTTAGGGTTAGGGTTAGGGTTTAGGGTTATTTTTAGTTTTAGGTTTAGGGTTAGGGTTAGGGAAAGGGTAAGGGTTAGGATAAGGGTAACCGTTAGGTTTTGGGTTAGGTTTAGGGTTAGGGGTTATGGTTGGCGTTAGGATTAGGGTTAGGGTTAGGGTAGGGTAAGGGTGAGGGTTAGGGTAAGGGTTAGGGTTAGGGTTAGGGTAAGGGTAAGTGTTAGGGTTAGGGTTAGGTTTCGGTTTAGTGTAAGGATAAGTGTTAGGATTAGGGTTAGGTTTAGGTTTAGCGTTAGGGTTAGGTTTAGGGTTGGGGTTAGGGTTAGGGTTAGGTTTAGAATAAGGGTAATGGTTAGGGTTAGGGTTAGGGGTTAGGAATAGGGTTAGGTTTAGGGTTAGGGTAAGGATAAGCGTTAGTGTTAGTGTTAGGGTTAGGTGTAGGTGTTAGGGTTAGGGTTAGGGTTAGGGTAAGGGTTAGGGTTAGGGTTAGGTTTCGGGTTAGGGTAAGGGTAAGGGTTACGGTTAGGGTTAAGGTTAGGGTTTGTGTAAGGGTAAGTGTTAGGATTAGGATTAGTATTAGGGTTAGGGTTAGGTTTAGGGTTAGGGTTAGGGTTAGGGTTAGGTTTAGGATAAGGTTAAGGGTTAGGCTTAGGGTTAGGGTAGGGGAAAGGGTTAGGATAAGGGTAACGGTTAGGGTTTGGGTTAGGGTTAGGGTTAGGGGTTATGGTTAGGGTAAGGATTAGGGTTAGGGTTAGGGTAAGGGTAAGGGTGAGGGTTAGTTTTAGGGTTAGGGTTAGTTTTAGGGTAAGGGTTAGGGTTAGGGTAAGGGTAAAAGTTAGGGTTAATCTTAGGGTTAGGTTAAGGGTAAGGGTTAGGGTTAGGGTTAGTGTTAGGTTTAGGTTTAGTGTTAGGGTAAGGGTAAGTGTTAGGGTTAGGGTTAGGGATAGGGGTTAGGGTTAGGGTAAGGTATAGGGTTAGGGTTAGGGTTAGGGTAAGAGTAAGTGTTAGGGTTAGGGTTAGGGTAAGGGTAAGGGTGAGGTTTAGGGTTAGGGTGAGGGTTAGGTTTAGGGTTAGGGTTAGGGTTAGGGTTAGGGTTAGGGTAAGTGTTAGGTTTAGGGTTAGGGTTCGGTTTAAGATAAGGGTAAGGGTTAGGTTTAGGGTTAGGATTTGGGGTTAGGGTTAGGGTTAGGTTTAGTGTTAGGGTAGGGTAAGGGTAAGGGTTAGGATAAGGGTAACGGTTAGCGTTAGTGTTAGGGTTAGGGTTAGGGTAAGGGTTAGGTTTAGGGTTAGGGTTAGAGTAAGGGTAAGGATGAGGGTTAGGGTTAGGTTTACGGTTAGGGGCAGGGTAAAGGTAAGGGTTAGGGTTAAGGTTAGGGTTAGGGTTAGGGGTTAGGGTTAGGGTTAGTTTTAGTGTTAGGGTAAGGGTAAGCGTTAGGGTTAGGGTTAGGCCTAGGGTTAGGGTTTAGGGTTAGGGTTAGGGTTAGGTTTAGGGTTGCTGTTAGGGTTAGGGTTAGGTTTAGGATAAGGGTAAGGGTTAGGGTTAGGGTTAGGATTAGGGGTTAGGATTAGGGTTACGTTTAGGGTTAGGGTAAGGGTAAGTGTTAGGGTTAGGGTTAGGTTTAGTGTAAGGGTAAGTGTTAGGATTAGGGTTATTATTAGGGTTAGGGTAAGGGTTCGCGTTTGGGGAAGCGTAAGTGTTAGGGTTAGGGTTATGGTTAGTGTAATGGTAAGTGTTAGGATTAGGGATAGGATTAGGGTTAGGGTTAGGTTTAGGGTTAAGGTTATGGTTATGGTTAGGGTTAGGTTTAGGATAAGGGTAAGGGTTAGGGTTAGGGTTAGAGTTAGGGGTTAGGGTTAGTGTTAAGTTTTGGTTTAAGATTAGGGTTAGGGTAAGGGTAAGAGTTAGGATAAGGGTAACGGTTAGAGTTTGGGTTAGGGTTAGGGTTAGGGGTTATGGTTAGGGTTAGGATTAGGGTTAGGGTTAGGGTTAGGGAAAGTGTTAGCTTTAGGGTTAGGGTTAGGGTTTAGATAAGAGTAAGGGTTA
>JANJXV010000124.1:1257500-1297500 GCA_024803745.1 Megascapheus bottae | reverse complement strand
GGGTTAGGGTTTTGGTTAGGGTAAGGTTTAGCATAAGGGTAAGGGTTAGGGTTAGGGTTAGGGTTAGGGTTAGGGTAAGGGTAAGGTTTAGGATAAGGGTAACGGTTAGGGTTTGGGTTAGGGTTCGGGATAGGTGTTAGGGTTAGGGTTACGATTAGGGTTAGGGTTAGGTAACGGTAAGTGTGAGGGTTAGGGTTAGAGTTAGGGTTAGGTTAAGGGTTAGGGTCAGGGTAAGGGTTAAGGTTAGGGTTAATGTTAGGGTTAGGGTAAGGGTAAGGGTTAGGGTTAGGGATAGTGTTAGGTTTAGGGTTAGTGTTAGGGTAAGGTTAAGGGTTAGGGTTAAGGTTAGGGTTAGGGGTTAGGGTTAGGGTTAGGGTTAGGGGATAAGGTAAGGGTAAGGGTTAGGTTTAAGGTTAGGGTTAGGGTAAGGGTAAGGCTGATATTTAGGGTTAGGGTTAGGGTTAGGGTTAGTGTAAGGGTAAGGGTTAGGGTTAGGGATGGGGTTAGGGTTAAGGTTACTGTTAGGGTCAGGGTAAGTGTTAGGGTTAGGGTAAGGGTTAGGGTAAGGGTAAGGGTTAGTTTTAGGGTTAGGGTTAGGGTTAGAATTAGGGTTAGGATAAGGGTAAGGTTTAGGGTTAGGTTTAGAGTTAGTTTTAGGGTAAGGGGAATTATTAGGGTTAGGGTAATGGTAGGGTTGGGTTTAGGGTTAGGGTTATGTTTAATGTTAGGGTTAGGGAAAGGGTTAGGGTTACAGTAAGGGTAATGGTTAGGCTAAGGGTTAGGGTTAGGTTAGGGTTAGGGTAAGGGTTAGGGTTAGGGTTAGAGTTAGGGTTAGGGTAAGGGAAAGGTTAAGGGTTAGGATAGGGTTAGGGTTAGGGGTTAGGGTTAGGGTTAGGGTTAGAGGTTAGGGTTAGGGTTCGGGTTAGGGTTACAGTAAGGGTTAGGGTTTGGTTTAGGGTTAGGGTAAGGATAAGGTTTAGGGTTAGGGTTAGGTTTAGGGTTAGTGTTAGGGGTTAAGGTTAGTGTTAGGATTAGGATTAGGGTAAGGGTTAGGGTTAGGTTTAGGGTAAGGGTAAGTGTTAGGGTTAATTTTAGGGTTAGGTTTACTGTTAGGGTAGGGTAAGGGTAAGAGTTAGGGTTAGGATTAGGGTTAGGTTTAGGGTGAGGGTTAGGGTTAGAGTTATGGTTAGGGTTAGGGTAAGGGATAGGGTTAGTTTTAGGGTTAGGGTTGGGGTTAGGGTTGGGCTTAAGGTTAGGTTTAGGGTTAGGTTAAGGGTTAGGTTTAGGATTAGGATTAGGCTTAGGTTTACAGTTAGGGTGAGGGTTAGGGTTAGGGTTAGGGTTAGGGTAAGGCTAGTGTTAGGGTTAGGGTTAGGGTTAGGGTTAGGTGTTAAGGTTAGTGGTAGAGTTAGGGGAAGGGGAAGGGTTATGGTTATGGTTATGGTTAGAGTATGGGTTAGGGTTACGGTTAGGGTTTGATTTAGGGTTAATGTTAGGGTTAGGGTTAGGGTTAGGGTAAGGGTAAGGGTTACGGTTAGGGTTAGGGTTAGGTTTAAGAATTAGGGTTAGGGTTAGGATTAGGGATAGAGTTAGGGTTAGGGTAAGGGTTAGGGTTAGGGTAAGGGTTAAGTTTAGGGTTATGGTTAGGGTGAGCGTAAGGGTTACGGTTGGGGTTAGTGTTAGGTTTAGTGTTAGGGTTTGGGTGAAGGTAAATGTTAGGGTTAGGGTTAGGGTTAGGGTTTAGGGTTAGGGTTAGGGTTAGGGTAAGTGTTAGGGTTAGGTTCAGGGTTGGGGTAAGGGTAAGTGTGAGGGTTAGGGTTAGGGTGAGGATTAGGGTAAGGGTAAGTGTTAGGGTTAGGTTTAGGTTTAGGGTTAAGTTTAGGGTTAGGCTTAGGGTAAGGTTAGGTTTAGGATAAGGGTAAGGGTTAGGGTTAGGGTTAGGGTTAGGGGTTAGGATTAGGTTTAGGTTTAGGGTTAGCGTTAGGGTAAGCGTGAGGTTTAGGATAAGGGTAAGGTTTAGTGTTTGGTTTAGGGTTATTGTTAGGATTAGGGTTAGAGTCAGGGTTAGGGTAAGGGTTAGGGTTAGGGTAAGGGTTAAGTTTAGGGTTATGGTTATGGTAAGGGTAAGGGTTACGGTTGGGGTTAGTGTTAGGTTTAGAGTTAGGGTTAGGGTGAAGGTAAGGGTTAGGGTTAGGGTTAGGGTTAGGGGATAGGGTTAGGGTTAGGGTTAGGGTAAGGGTAAGGGTTAGGGTTAGGGTAAGGGTAAGTGTTAGGATTAGGGTTAGGTTTAGGGTAAGGGTAAGGGTTAGGGTTAGGGTTAGGGTTATGGTTAGGGGTTAGGGTTAGGGTTAGGGTAAGGGTTAGGGTTAGGGTTAGGGGTTAGGGTTAGGGTTAGGATTAGGGTAGGGTTTAGGGTAAGTGAAAGGGTTAGGGTTAGGGTAAGGGTAAGTGTTAGGGTTAGGGTTAGGGTAAGGGTAAGGGTTAGGTTTAGGGCTAGGGTAAGGGTAAGTGTTAGGGTGTGGGTTAGGGTTAGGGATTAGGGTTAGGTTTAGGGTAAGGGTTAGGGTTAGATTTAGGGTAAGGGTAATGATAAGTGTTAGGGTTAGGGTTAGGGTTAGGGTAAGGGTAAGGGTTAGGGTTAGGTTTAGGGTTAGGTTTAGGTTTAGGGTAAGTGTTAGTGTAAGTGTTAGGGTTAGGGTTAGGGTTAGGGTGAGGGTGAAGATAAGGGGAAGGGTTAGGGTTAGCGTTAGGGTTAGCGTTATGTTTAGGGTTAGGGTTAGGGTTAGGGAAAGGCATGGGTTAGGGTAAGGGTTAGGGTTAGGGTTAGGGTTAGCGTAAAAATTAGGGTTAGGGTTAGGATAAGGGTAAGGATGAGGGTTAGGGTTAGGGTTAGGGTTAGTGTTTGGTTAAGGTTAGGGTTAGGGTTAGGGTAAGGGTGAGGGTTAGGTTTAGGGTTTGGGATAGGGTAAAGGTTAGGGTTAGGATAAGGGTAAGGATGAGGGTTAGGGTTAGGGTTAGGGTTAGTGTTTGGTTAAGGTTAGGGTTAGGGTTAGGGTAAGGATGAGGGTTAGGGTTAGGGTAGGGTAAGGGATAGGGTAAGGATTAGGGTTAGGGTAAGGATTCGATTAGGGTTAGGGTTAGCATTAAGGTTAGGGTTAGGGTTAGCGTAAGGGTAAGGGTTAGGGTTAGGTTTAGGGTAAGGATTAGGGTTAGGATAAGGGTTAGTGTTAGGGTTAGGATAGGGGTAAGGGTTAGGGTGAGGGTTAGGGTTAGTGTTAGGGTTAGGGTAAGGGTAACGATAGGGTTAAGGTTAGGGTTATTGTTAGGGTAAGGGTAAGTGTTAGGTTTAGGGTTAGGGTTATGGTTAGGGTTAGGGTAAGGGTAAGGGTTAGGGTTAGGGTTATTTTTAGTTTTAGGGGTTAGGGTTAGGGTTAGGGTAAGGGGTAGGGTTAGGGTAAGGGTTAAGGTTAGGGTTAGGCTTAGGGTTAGGGTAAGGTTAAGGGTAAGGGTTAGGGTTAGGGTTAGAATTAGGGTAAGGTTTAAGGTTAGGCTTAGGGTAAGTGTAACGGTTAGGGTTAGGTAACGGTAAGTGTTAGGGTTAGGGTTAGGTCTAGTGTTAGGTTTAGGATTAGTGTTAGGTAAGGGTAAGGGTTAGCGTTAGGGTTAGGGTTAGGGTTAGGGTTAGGGTTAGGGTTAGGTTTAGTGTTAGGTTTAGGGTAAGGGTAAGGTTTAGGGTTAAGGTAAGGGTTCGGTTCGGTTTAGGGTTAGGGTTAGGGTATGGGTAACGGTTAGGTTTAGGGTTAGCATTAAGGTGGGGTTTAGGGTTAGGATTAGGCTTAGGGTTAGGGTTACGGTTAGGGTTAGGGTAAGGGTAAGTGTTAGGGTTAGGTTCAGGGTTAGGGTTAGGGTAAGGAGAAGGGTTAGGGTTAGGTTTAGGTTTAGGGTTAGGGTTAGGGTTAGGGTTAGCGTTAGGGTAAGTGTTAGGGTTAGGATTAGGTTTAGGGTTAGGGTTAGGGTAAGGATTAGGGTTAGCGTTAGGGTTAGGATACGTCTTAGGGTTAGGGTTAGGGTTAGGTTTAGGCTTAGGGTTAGGGTTAGGGTTAGGGTTAGGATTAGGGTAAGGGTAAGGGTTAGGGTTAGGGTTAGGGTTAGGTTAAGGATTAGGGTTAGCGTTAGGGTTAGGATAAGGGTTAGGGTTAGGGTTAGGTTTAGGGTCAGGCTTAGGGTTAGTGTAGGGGTAAGGGTTACTGTGAGGTTTAGGATTAGGGTTAGGGTAAGGGTTAGGGTTAGGATAAGGGTTAGCATTAAGGTTAGGTTTAGGGTTAGGATTAGGCTTAGCGTTAGGGTTAGGGTTAGGGTTAGGGTTAGGGTTAGGGTTAGGGTTAGGGTTAGGTTTAGGGTTACGGTTATGGTATGGGTAAGGGTTAGGGTTAGGGTTAGGGTTAGGGTTAGGGTTAGTGTTAGGTTTAGGGTTAGTGTTAGGGTAAGGGTAACGTTTAGGGTTAGGGTTAGGGTTAGGGTAAGGGTAAGGGTTAGGGTTAATGTCAGGGTTAGGGTTAGGGTTAGCGTTAGGGTTAGAGTTAGGATTAGGGTTAGATTTAGGGTTAGGGTTAGGGTAAGGGTAAGGTTTAGGGTTAAGGTTAGGGTTAGGGTTAGGGTTAGGTTTAGGGTTACGGTTATGGTATGGGTAAGGGTTAAGTTTAGAATTAGCGTTAAGGTTAGGGTTAGGGTTAGGGTTAGGCTTAGGATTAGGGTAGGGGAAAGGGTTACGGTGAGGGTTAGGGTTACGTTTAGGGTTAGGTAAGGGTAAGGGTTAGGGTTAGGATTAGGGTTAGGGTTAAGGTTAGGTTTAGGGTTAGGGTTAGGTTTAGGGAAAGGGTAATGTTTAGGGTAAGGGTTAGGGTTAGGGTTAGGGGTAGGGTAGGGTTAGAGTTAGCATTAATGTTAGGGATACGATGGCTTAAGGTTAGGGTTAGGTTTAGGGTTAAGTTTAGGGTAAGGGTTAGGGTTAGGGTTATTGTTAGGGTAGGGTAAGTGGTTGGGGTAGGGTTAGGGTTAGGCTTAGGGTTAGAGTAAGGGTAAGGGTTAGGGGTAGGGGTAGGGTAAGGGTTACGGTTATGGTTAGGGTTATGTTTAGGTTTAGGGTTAGGGTTAGGTTTAGGATAAGGGTAAGTGTTAGGGTTAGGGTTAGGGTCAGGGTTTAGGGTTAGTGTTAGGTTGGTTTAGGTTTAGGGTTAGGGTTAGGGTAAGGGTAAGGGTTAGGATAAGTGTAACGGTTAGGGTTTGAGTTAGGGTTAGGGTTAGGAGGTAGGGTTAGGGTTAGGATTAGGGTTAGGGTTAGGGTTAGGGTAAGGGTAAAGGTGAGCGTTAGGGTTAGTGTTAGTGTTAGGGTTAGGGTTAGGGTAAAGGTTAAGGTTAGGGTTAGGTTTAGGTTTAGGGTTAGGGTTAGGGTTAGGGTTAGGGTTAGTGTAAATGTAAGTGTTAGGATTAGGGTTAGAATTAGGGTTAAGGTAAGGGCTCAGGTTAGGGTAAGGGTAAGTTTTAGGGTTAGGGTTATGGTTAGTGTAAGGGTAAGTGTTATGATTAGGGTTAGGATTAGGGTTAGGGTTAGGGTAAGGGTTAGGGTTATGGTTAGGGTTAGGGTTAGGTTTAGGATAAGGGTAAGGGTTAGGGTTAGGGTTAGGGTTAGGGGTTAGGGTTAGGGTTAAGTTTAGGTTTAACTTTAGGGTTAGCGTAAGGGTAAGGGTTAGGATAAGGGTAACGGTTAGGGTTTGGTTTAGGGTTAGGGTTAGGGGTTATGGTTAGGGTTAGGATTAGGGTTAGGGTTAGGGTTAGGAAAAGTGTTAGGTTTACGGTTAGGGTTAGGGTTTAGATAAGAGTAAGGGTTAGGGTTAGGGTTAGGATTAGGGATTAGGATTATGGTTAGGTTTAGGGTTAGGGTTAGGTTAGGGGAAGGGTTAGGAAAAGGGTAACGGTTAGGGTTAGTGTTAGGGTTAGGTTTAGGGTTTAGGGTTAGGGTTAAGGTAAGGGTTAGGTTTAGGTTTAGGGTTAGAGGAAGGTTAAGTGTGAGGGTTAGGGTTAGGGTTAGTGTTAGGATCAGGGTAGGGGTAAGGGTTAGGGTTAGGGTTAGGCTTAAGGTTATTGTTAGGGTTAGGGTAAGGGTTAGGGTTAGGGTAAGGGTTAGGGTAAGGGTAAGGGTAAGAGTTAGGGTTAGGGTTAGGATAAGGGTAAGGTTTAGGGTTAGGGTTAGGGTTAGGGTTAGGGTTAGGGGTTAATGTTATGGTTAGCGTTAGGGTTAGGTTTAAGTTCAGGCAGGGTAAGGGGATTTATTAGGGTTAGAGTTAGGGTTAGGGTTAGGTTTAGGGTTAGGGTTATGTTTAGTGCTAGGGTTAGGGTTAGGGAAAGGGTTAGGATTACGGTAAGGGTAAGGGTTAGGCTTAGGGTTAGGGTTAGGGTTAGGTTTAGTGTTAGGGTTAGGGTTAGGGTTAAGGTAAGGGTTAGGGTTAGGGTTAGGGTTAGAGTTAGGGTTAGGTAAGGGAAAGGGTAAGGGTTAGGGTTAGTGTCAGGGTTAGGGTTACAGGTTGGCGTTAGGGTTAGGGTACGGTAAGGGTAAGGGTTAGGGTTAGGGTTAGGGTTAGGGTTTGGATTAGGGTTAGGGTTACAGTAAGAGTAACGGTTAGGTTTAGGATTAGGTTAAGGGTAAGGGTTAGGTTTAGGGTTAGGTTTAGGGTTAGTGTTGGGGTTAAGTTTAGGGTTAGGGTTAGGATTAGGGTAACGGTTAGGGTTAGGCTTAGGGTTAGGGTAAGGGGAAGTGTTAGGGTTAGGGTAAGGGTTAGGGTTAGAGTTAGGTTAAGGGTAAGGGTTAGGGTTACGATTAGGCTAGGGTTAGTGTGAGGGTTAGGGTTAGGGTTAGGGTTATGTTTAGGGTTATGTTTAGGATAAGGGTAAGGTTTAGGGTTAGGGTTAGGGTTAGGGTGTAGGGTTATTTTTAGTTTTAGGTTTACGGTTAGGGGTAGGGTAAGGCTAAGGGTTAGGATAAGGGTAACGGTTAGGTTTTGGGTTAAGTTTAGGGTTAGGGGTTATGGTTGGCATTAGGATTAGGGTTAGGGTTAGGGTAGGGTAAGGGTGAGGGTTAGGGTGAGGCTTAGGGTTAGGGTTAGGGTAAGGGTAAGTTTTAGGGTTAGGGTTAGGGTTAGGTTTAGTGTAAGGATAAGTGTTAAGATTAGGGTTAGGGTTAGGTTTAGGGTTAGGGTTAGGTTTAGGGTTGGGGTTAGGTTTAGGGTTAGGTTTAGAATAAGGGTAATGGTTAAGGTTCGGGTTAGGGTAAGGGTTAGGGTTAGGGTTAGGGTTCGGGTTAGGGTAAGGGTAAGTGTAAGGGTTAGGGTTGAGGTTAGGGTTTGTGTAAGGGTAAGTGTTACGATTAGGATTAGGATTAGGGTTAGGGTTAGGTTCAGGGTTAGGGTTAGGGTTAGGGTTAGGTTTAGGATAAGGGTAAGGGTTAGGGTTAGGGTTAGGGTAAGGGTTGGGGTAGGGGTAAGGGTTAGGATAAGGGTAACAGTTAGGGTTTGGGTTAGGGTTAGGTTTAGGGGTTATGGTTAGGGTAAGGATTAGGGTTAGGGTTAGGGTAAGGGTAAGGGTGAGGGTTACTTTTATGGTTAGCGTTAGGATTAGGTTAAGACTTAGGGTTAGGGTAAGGCTTAAAGTTATGGTTAATCTTAGGGTTAGGGTAAGGGTAAGGGTTAGGGTTAGGGTTAGTGTTAGGTTTAGGGTTAGTGTTAGGGTAAGGGTAAGTGTTAGGGTTAGGGTTAGGTTTAGGGGTTAGGGTTAGGGTAAGGTATAGGGTTTGGTTTGGGGTTAGGGTAAGGGTAAGTGTTAGGGTTAGGGTTAGGGTTAGGGTAAGGGTAAGGGTGAGGTTTAGGGTTAGGGTGAGGGTTAGGTTTAGGGTTAGGGTTAGGGTAAGGGTAAGGCTTAAGAAAAGGGTAACGGTTAGGGTTTGTGTTAGGGTTAGGGTTAGGGGTTAGGGTTAGGGTTAGGGTACTGGTTAGGTTTAGGGTAGGGATAAGGGTTAGGTTGAAGGTTAGGGTTAGGTTACGGATTAGGTTTAGGGTAGGGATAAGTGTTAGGTTGAGGGTAAGGGTTAGGGTTAGGGTTAGGTGTTAGAGTTAGGGTTAGGGTTATGGTAAGGGTAAGGGTTAAGGTTAGGATTAGGGTTAGGTTTAGGTTAAGGGTTAGGGGTAGGGTAAGGGTTAAGGTTAGGGTTAGTGTAAGGATTAGGGTTAGGGTTAGTGGTAGGGTAAGGGTTAGGGTTAGGGTTCGGGTTAGGCTTAGGTTTAGGGTAGGGATAAGGGTTAGGTTGAGGGTTAGGGTTAGGGTTAGGGTTAGGGTAAGCGTAAGTGTTAGGATTAGGGTTAGGTTTATTGTTAGGATAGGGTATGGGTTATGGTTAGGGTTAGGGTTAGGTGTTCGGGTTAGGTTTAGGGTTAGGGTTAGGGTTAGGGTTAGGGTTAGGGTAAGGGTAAGTTTTAGCGTTAGGGTTAGTTTTAGGGTTAGGGTAAGGATAAGTGTTAGGATTAGGTTAATGTTAGGGTAGGTTTAGGGTTAGGGTTTTGGTTAGGGTTAGGTTTAGGGTTAGGGTTAGGGTTAGGGTAAGGGTAAGGTTTAGGATAAGGGTAAGGGTTAGGGTTTGGGTTAGGGTTCGGGATAGGTGTTAGGGTTAGGGTTACGATTAGGGTTAGGGTTAGGTAATGGTAAGTGTGAGGGTTAGGGTTAGAGTTAGGGTTAGGTTAAGGGTTAGGGTTAGGGTAAGGGTAAGGGTTAGGGTTAGGGATAGTGTTAGGTTTAGGGTTAGTGTTAGGGTAAGGTTAAGGGTTAGGGTTAAGGTTAGGGTTAGGGGATAGGGTTAGGGTTAGGGTTAGGGTAAGGGTTAGTGTTAGGGCTAGGGTTAGGGTTAGGGAAAGTGTTAGATTTAAGGTTAGTGTTAGGGTAAGATAAGGGTAAGGGTTAGGGTTGGGGTTAGGGTTAGTGGTTAGGGTTAGGGTAAGGGTTAGGTTTACGGTTAGGGTTTGGGTAAGTGTAAGGTTTAGGATAAGGTTAACGGTTAGGGTTTGTGTTAGGGTTAGGGTTAGGGGATAAGGTAAGGGTAAGGGTTAGGTTTAAGGTTAGGGTTAGGGTAAGGGTACGGCTGATATTTAGGGTTAGGGTTAGGGTTAGGGTTAGTGTAAGGGTAAGGGTTAGGGTTAGGGATGGGGTTAGGGTTAAGGTTATTGTTAGGGTCAGGGTAAGTGTTAGGGTTAGGGTAAGGGTTAGGGTAAGGGTAAGGGTTAGTTTTAGGGTTAGGGTTAGGGTTAGAATTAGGGTTAGGATAAGGGTAAGGTTTAGGGTTAGGTTTAGAGTTAGTTTTAGGGTAAGGGGAATTATTAGGGTTAGGGTAATGGTAGGGTTGGGTTTAGGGTTAGGGTTATGTTTAATGTTAGGGGTAGGGAAAGGGTTAGGGTTACAGTAAGGGTAATGGTTAGGCTAAGGGTTAGGGTTAGGTTAGGGTTACGGTAAGGGTTAGGGTTAGGGTTAGGGTTAGAGTTAGGGTTAGGGTAAGGGAAAGGTTAAGGGTTAGGATAGGGTTAGGGTTAGGGGTTAGGGTTAGGGTTAAGGTTATTGTAAAGGTAAGGGTTAGGGTTAGGGTTAGGGTTAGGGTAAGTGTTAGGTTTAGGGTTAGGGTTCGGTTTAAGATAAGGGTAAGGGTTAGGTTTAGGGTTAGGATTTGGGGTTAGGGTTAGGGTTAGGTTTAGTGTTAGAGTAGGGTAAGTGTAAGGGTTAGGATAAGGGTAACGGTTAGGGTTAGTGTTAGGGGTTAGGGTTAGGGTTAGGGTAAGGGTTAGGTTTAGGGTTAGGGTTAGAGTAAGGGTAAGGGTGAGGGTTAGGTTTAGGGTTACGGTTAGGGGCAGGGTAAGGGTAAGGGTTAGGGTTAAGGTTAGGGTTAGGGTTAGGGGTTAGGTTTAGGGTTAGTTTTAGTGTTAGGGTAAGGGTAAGGGTTAGGGTTACGTTTAGGTTTAGGGTAAGGGTAAGGGTAGGTTAAATGTTAGGGTTAGGGTTAGGGTGAGGGTTAGGGTTAGGGTAAGGGTAAGTGGTAGGGTTAGGGTTAGGGTTAGGGTTACTGTAAGGGTAAGTGTTAGGATTAGGGTTAGGGTTAGGGTTAGGGTTAGGTTTAGAGCTGGGGTTAGGGTTAGGATTAGGTTTAGGATAAGGGTGAGGGTTAGGGTTACGGTTAGGGTTAGAGGTTATGGTTAGGGTTAGGTTTAGGGTTAGGGTAAGGGTAAGTGTTAGGGTTAGGGTTAGGGTTAGGTGTAGGGGTTAGGGTTAGGGTTAGGGTTAGGGTAAGAGTTAGGGTTAGGGTTCGGGTTAGTGTAAGGGTTAGTGTTAGGGTTAGGGTTAGGGTTAGTGTAAGGGTAAGTGTTAGGATTAGGTTTAGGATTAGGGTTAGGTTTTGGTTTAGGGTTAGGGTTAGGCTTAGGGTTAGGAGTTAGGGTTAGGGTTAGGTTTAGGTTTAGGGTTAGGGTTAGGATAAGGGTAAGGGTTAGGATAAGGGTAACTGTTAGGATTTGGATTAGGGTTAGGGTTAGGGGTTATGGTTAGGGTTAGGATTAGGGTTAGGGTAAGGGTAAGGGTGAGGGTTAGGTTTAGGGTTAGGTTTAGGGTTAGGGTTTGGGTAAGGGTAAGGGATAGGGTTAGGGTTAGGGTAATGGTTAGGGTTAGGGTTAGGGTTAGGGTTAGGGTTAGGGTAAGCGTAAGTGTTAGGATTAGTGTTAGGGTTAGGTTTAGGGTAAGGGTAAGTGTTAGGGTTAGGGTTAGGTCTAGGGTTAGGTTTAGGTTTAGGGTAAGGGTAAGTGATAGGGTTATGGTTAGTGTTAGGGTTAGGGTAACGGTAAGTGTAAGGGGTAGGTTTAAGGTTAGGGTTAGGTTTAGGTTTACGGTTAGGGTTAGGGTTAGGTTTAGGAAAAGGGTAAGGGTTAGTGTTAGGGTTAGGGTTAGTGTGAGGGGTTAGGGTTAGGGTAAAGGTTAAGGTTAGGGTTAGGTTTAGGGTTAGGGTTAGGGTTAGGGTTAGGGTTAGTGTAAATGTAAGTGTTAGGATTAGGGTTAGAATTAGGGTTAAGGTAAGGGCTCAGGTTAGGGTAAGGGTAAGTTTTAGGGTTAGGGTTATGGTTAGTGTAAGGGTAAGTGTTATGATTAGGGTTAGGATTAGGGTTAGGGTTAGGGTAAGGGTTAGGGTTATGGTTAGGTTTAGGGTTAGGGTTAGGATAAGGGTAAGGGTTAGGGTTAGGGTTAGGGTTAGGGGTTAGGGTTAGGGTTAAGTTTAGGTTTAACTTTAGGGTTAGCGTAAGGGTAAGGGTTAGGATAAGGGTAACGGTTAGGGTTTGGTTTAGGGTTAGGGTTAGGGGTTATGGTTAGGGTTAGGATTAGGGTTAGGGTTAGGGTTAGGAAAAGTGTTAGGTTTACGGTTAGGGTTAGGGTTTAGATAAGAGTAAGGGTTAGGGTTAGGGTTAGGATTAGGGATTAGGATTATGGTTAGGTTTAGGGTTAGGGTTAGGTTAGGGGAAGGGTTAGGAAAAGGGTAACGGTTAGGGTTAGTGTTAGGGTTAGGTTTAGGGTTTAGGGTTAGGGTTAAGGTAAGGGTTAGGTTTAGGTTTAGGGTTAGAGGAAGGTTAAGTGTGAGGGTTAGGGTTAGGGTTAGTGTTAGGATCAGGGTAGGGGTAAGGGTTAGGGTTAGGGTTAGGCTTAAGGTTATTGTTAGGGTTAGGGTAAGGGTTAGGGTTAGGGTAAGGGTTAGGGTAAGGGTAAGGGTAAGAGTTAGGGTTAGGGTTAGGATAAGGGTAAGGTTTAGGGTTAGGGTTAGGGTTAGGGTTAGGGTTAGGGGTTAATGTTATGGTTAGCGTTAGGGTTAGGTTTAAGTTCAGGCAGGGTAAGGGGATTTATTAGGGTTAGAGTTAGGGTTAGGGTTAGGTTTAGGGTTAGGGTTATGTTTAGTGTTAGGGTTAGGGTTAGGGAAAGGGTTATTATTACAGTAAGGGTAAGGGTTAGGCTTAGGGTTAGGGTTAGGGTTAGGTTTAGTGTTAGGGTTAGGGTTAGGGTTAAGGTAAGGGTTAGGGTTAGGGTTAGGGTTAGAGTTAGGGTTAGGTAAGGGAAAGGGTAAGGGTTAGGGTTAGTGTCAGGGTTAGGGTTACAGGTTGGCGTTAGGGTTAGGGTTACGGTAAGGGTAAGGGTTAGGGTTAGGGTTAGGGTTAGGGTTAGGGTTTGGATTAGGGTTAGGGTTACAGTAAGAGTAACGGTTAGGTTTAGGATTAGGTTAAGGGTAAGGGTTAGGTTTAGGGTTAGGTTTAGGGTTAGTGTTGGGGTTAAGTTTAGGGTTAGGGTTAGGATTAGGGTAACGGTTAGGGTTAGGCTTAGGGTTAGGGTAAGGGGAAGTGTTAGGGTTAGGGTAAGGGTTAGGGTTAGAGTTAGGTTAAGGGTAAGGGTTAGGGTTACGATTAGGCTAGGGTTAGTGTGAGGGTTAGGGTTAGGGTTAGGGTTATGTTTAGGGTTATGTTTAGGATAAGGGTAAGGTTTAGGGTTAGGGTTAGGGTTAGGGTGTAGGGTTATTTTTAGTTTTAGGTTTACGGTTAGGGGTAGGGTAAGGCTAAGGGTTAGGATAAGGGTAACGGTTAGGTTTTGGGTTAAGTTTAGGGTTAGGGGTTATGGTTGGCATTAGGATTAGGGTTAGGGTTAGGGTAGGGTAAGGGTGAGGGTTAGGGTGAGGCTTAGGGTTAGGGTTAGGGTTAGGTTCAGTGTAAGGAAAAGTGTTAAGATTAGGGTTAGGGTTAGGTTTAGGGTTAGGGTTAGGTTTAGGGTTGGGGTTAGGTTTAGGGTTAGGTTTAGAATAAGGGTAATGGTTAGGGTTCGGGTTAGGGTAAGGGTTAGGGTTAGGGTTAGGGTTCGGGTTAGGGTAAGGGTAAGTGTAAGGGTTAGGGTTGAGGTTAGGGTTTGTGTAAGGGTAAGTGTTACGATTAGGATTAGGATTAGGGTTAGGGTTAGGTTCAGGGTTAGGGTTAGGGTTAGGGTTAGGTTTAGGATAAGGGTAAGGGTTAGGGTTAGGGTTAGGGTAAGGGTTGGGGTAGGGGTAAGGGTTAGGATAAGGGTAACAGTTAGGGTTTGGGTTAGGGTTAGGTTTAGGGGTTATGGTTAGGGTAAGGATTAGGGTTAGGGTTAGGGTAAGGGTAAGGGTGAGGGTTACTTTTATGGTTAGCGTTAGGATTAGGTTAAGACTTAGGGTTAGGGTAAGGCTTAAAGTTATGGTTAATCTTAGGGTTAGGGTAAGGGTAAGGGTTAGGGTTAGGGTTAGTGTTAGGTTTAGGGTTAGTGTTAGGGTAAGGGTAAGTGTTAGGGTTAGGGTTAGGTTTAGGGGTTAGGGTTAGGGTAAGGTATAGGGTTTGGTTTGGGGTTAGGGTAAGGGTAAGTGTTAGGGTTAGGGTTAGGGTTAGGGTAAGGGTAAGGGTGAGGTTTAGGGTTAGGGTGAGGGTTAGGTTTAGGGTTAGGGTTAGGGTAAGGGTAAGGCTTAAGAAAAGGGTAACGGTTAGGGTTTGTGTTAGGGTTAGGGTTAGGGGTTAGGGTTAGGGTTAGGGTACTGGTTAGGTTTAGGGTAGGGATAAGGGTTAGGTTGAAGGTTAGGGTTAGGTTACGGATTAGGTTTAGGGTAGGGATAAGTGTTAGGTTGAGGGTAAGGGTTAGGGTTAGGGTTAGGTGTTAGAGTTAGGGTTAGGGTTATGGTAAGGGTAAGGGTTAAGGTTAGGATTAGGGTTAGGTTTAGGTTAAGGGTTAGGGGTAGGGTAAGGGTTAAGGTTAGGGTTAGTGTAAGGATTAGGGTTAGGGTTAGTGGTAGGGTAAGGGTTAGGGTTAGGGTTCGGGTTAGGCTTAGGTTTAGGGTAGGGATAAGGGTTAGGTTGAGGGTTAGGGTTAGGGTTAGGGTTAGGGTAAGCGTAAGTGTTAGGATTAGGGTTAGGTTTATTGTTAGGATAGGGTATGGGTTATGGTTAGGGTTAGGGTTAGGTGTTCGGGTTAGGTTTAGGGTTAGGGTTAGGGTTAGGGTTAGGGTTAGGGTTAGGGTAAGGGTAAGTTTTAGCGTTAGGGTTAGTTTTAGGGTTAGGGTAAGGATAAGTGTTAGGATTAGGTTAATGTTAGGGTTAGGTTTAGGGTTAGGGTTTTGGTTAGGGTTAGGTTTAGGGTTAGGGTTAGGGTTAGGGTAAGGGTAAGGTTTAGGATAAGGGTAAGGGTTAGGGTTTGGGTTAGGGTTCGGGATAGGTGTTAGGGTTAGGGTTACGATTAGGGTTAGGGTTAGGTAATGGTAAGTGTGAGGGTTAGGGTTAGAGTTAGGGTTAGGTTAAGGGTTAGGGTCAGGGTAAGGGTTAAGGTTAGGGTTAATGTTAGGGTTAGGGTAAGGGTAAGGGTTAGGGTTAGGGATAGTGTTAGGTTTAGGGTTAGTGTTAGGGTAAGGTTAAGGGTTAGGGTTAAGGTTAGGGTTAGGGGATAGGGTTAGGGTTAGGGTTAGGGTAAGGGTTAGTGTTAGGGCTAGGGTTAGGGTTAGGGAAAGTGTTAGATTTAAGGTTAGTGTTAGGGTAAGATAAGGGTAAGGGTTAGGGTTGGGGTTAGGGTTAGTGGTTAGGGTTAGGGTAAGGGTTAGGTTTACGGTTAGGATTTGGGTAAGTGTAAGGTTTAGGATAAGGTTAACGGTTAGGGTTAGGGTTAGGGTTAGGGTTAGGGGATAAGGTAAGGGTAAGGGTTAGGTTTAAGGTTAGGGTTAGGGTAAGGGTAAGGCTGATATTTAGGGTTAGGGTTAGGGTTAGGGTTAGTGTAAGGGTAAGGGTTAGGGTTAGGGATGGGGTTAGGGTTAAGGTTATTGTTAGGGTCAGGGTAAGTGTTAGGGTTAGGGTAAGGGTTAGGGTAAGGGTAAGGGTTAGTTTTAGGGTTAGGGTTAGGGTTAGAATTAGGGTTAGGATAAGGGTAAGGTTTAGGGTTAGGTTTAGAGTTAGTTTTAGGGTAAGGGGAATTATTAGGGTTAGGGTAATGGTAGGGTTGGGTTTAGGGTTAGGGTTATGTTTAATGTTAGGGGTAGGGAAAGGGTTAGGGTTACAGTAAGGGTAATGGTTAGGCTAAGGGTTAGGGTTAGGTTAGGGTTACGGTAAGGGTTAGGGTTAGGGTTAGGGTTAGAGTTAGGGTTAGGGTAAGGGAAAGGTTAAGGGTTAGGATAGGGTTAGGGTTAGGGGTTAGGGTTAGGGTTAAGGTTATTGTAAAGGTAAGGGTTAGGGTTAGGGTTAGGGTTAGGGTAAGTGTTAGGTTCAGGGTTAGGGTTCGGTTTAAGATAAGGGTAAGGGTTAGGTTTAGGGTTAGGATTTGGGGTTAGGGTTAGGGTTAGGTTTAGTGTTAGAGTAGGGTAAGTGTAAGGGTTAGGATAAGGGTAACGGTTAGGGTTAGTGTTAGGGGTTAGGGTTAGGGTTAGGGTAAGGGTTAGGTTTAGGGTTAGGGTTAGAGTAAGGGTAAGGGTGAGGGTTAGGTTTAAGGTTACGGTTAGGGGCAGGGTAAGGGTAAGGGTTAGGGTTAAGGTTAGGGTTAGGGTTAGGGGTTAGGTTTAGGGTTAGTTTTAGTGTTAGGGTAAGGGTAAGGGTTAGGGTTACGTTTAGGTTTAGGGTAAGGGTAAGGGTAGGTTAAATGTTAGGGTTAGGGTTAGGGTGAGGGTTAGGGTTAGGGTAAGGGTAAGTGTTAGGGTTAGGGTTAGGGTTAGGGTTACTGTAAGGGTAAGTGTTAGGATTAGGGTTAGGGTTAGGGTTAGGGTTAGGTTTAGAGCTGGGGTTAGGGTTAGGATTAGGTTTAGGATAAGGGTGAGGGTTAGGGTTACGGTTAGGGTTAGAGGTTATGGTTAGGGTTAGGTTTAGGGTTAGGGTAAGGGTAAGTGTTAGGGTTAGGGTTAGGGTTAGGTGTAGGGGTTAGGGTTAGGGTTAGGGTTAGGGTAAGAGTTAGGGTTAGGGTTCGGGTTAGTGTAAGGGTTAGTGTTAGGGTTAGGGTTAGGGTTAGTGTAAGGGTAAGTGTTAGGATTAGGTTTAGGATTAGGGTTAGGTTTTGGTTTAGGGTTAGGGTTAGGCTTAGGGTTAGGAGTTAGGGTTAGGGTTAGGTTTAGGTTTAGGGTTAGGGTTAGGATAAGGGTAAGGGTTAGGATAAGGGTAACTGTTAGGATTTGGATTAGGGTTAGGGTTAGGGGTTATGGTTAGGGTTAGGATTAGGGTTAGGGTAAGGGTAAGGGTGAGGGTTAGGTTTAGGGTTAGGTTTAGGGTTAGGGTTTGGGTAAGGGGAAGGGATAGGGTTAGGGTTAGGGTAATGGTTAGGGTTAGGGTTAGGGTTAGGGTTAGGGTAAGCGTAAGTGTTAGGATTAGTGTTAGGGTTAGGTTTAGGGTAAGGGTAAGTGTTAGGGTTAGGGTTAGGTCTAGGGTTAGGTTTAGGTTTAGGGTAAGGGTAAGTGATAGGGTTATGGTTAGTGTTAGGGTTAGGGTAACGGTAAGTGTAAGGGGTAGGTTTAGGGTTAGGGTTAGGTTTAGGTTTACGGTTAGGGTTAGGGTTAGGTTTAGGATAAGGGTAAGGGTTAGTGTTAGGGTTAGGGTTAGTGTGAGGGGTTAGGGTTAGGGTTAGGATTAGGGGTTAGGGTTAGTGTTAGGATTATGGTTAGAGTTAGGGTAAGGGTAAGGGTGAGGGTTAGGGTTAGGGTTTGGGTTAGGGTTAGGGTTAGGGTAAGGGTTAGGGTTAGAGTAAGTGTTAAGGTTAGGGTTCGGGTTAGGTTAAGGGTAAGGGTTAGGGTTGGGGTTAGTGTTAGTTTTAGAGTTTGGGTTACTGTAATGGTAAGGGTTAGGGTGAGGGTTAGGGTAAGGGGTAGGGTAAGGGTTAGGTTAAGGGTAAGTGTTAGGGTTAGGGTTAGGGTTAGTGTTAGGGTAAGTGTAAGGGTTATGGTTAGTGTTAGGGTTAGGGGTTAGGGTTAGGGTTAGGATTAGGGTAAGGGTTAGGGTTCGGGTTAGGTTTAGGTTTAGGGTGAGGGTTAGGGTAAGGGTTAGGGTTAGGGTAAGGATTAGGTTTAGGGTAAGGGTAAGGTTGAGGGTCAGGGTTAAGGTTAGTGTTAGGGTTAGATTTAAGGTTGGAATTAGGGTTAGGTTAAGGGTTAGGGTTACGGTTAGGGTTTGGGTTAGGGTTAAGTTTACGGTTAGGGTAAGTGTTAGGGTTGGGGGAAGGGTAAGGGTTAGGGTTAGGGTTAGGGTAAGGATTAGGGTTAGGGTTAGGGTTAGGGTTAGGTTTAGCATTAAGTTTAGTATTAGGTTTAGGGCAAGGGTAAAGTTTAGGGTTAGGGTTAGGATTAGGGTTAGGGTTAGGGTAAGGATTAGCGTTAGGGTTAGGGTAAGGATTAGGGTTAGTGTTAGGGTTAGCATTAAGTTTAGGGTCAGGGTTAGGGTAAAGGTAAGGGTAGGGTTAGGGTTAGGGTTAGGTTTTAGCGTTAGGGTTAGGGGTAGGGTTAGGGTTAGGTTTAGGTTTAGGTTTAGGGTACGGGTAAGCGTTAGGGTTAGTGTTAGGGTTAGGCTTAAGGTTAGAGTTAGGGTTAGGGTAAGGGTAAGGGTTAGGGTTAGGGTTAAGATAAGAGTAAGGGTTAGGTTTAGGGTTAGGGTTAGGTTTAGGGTTAGGTTTAGGTTTAGGGTTAGGTTTAGGGTTAGGGTTAGGGTAAGGGTAAGGATTAGGAAAAGGGTAACGTTTAGGGTTAGTGTTAGGGTTAGGGTTAGGGGTTAGGGTTAGGGTTAGGGTAAGGGTTAGGTTTAGGGTTAGGGTTAGAGTAAGGGTAAGGGTGAGGGTTAGGGTTAGGTTTAGGGTCAGGTTAAGGGTAAGGGTTAGGGTTAGGGTTAGGGTTAAGGTTATTGTTAGGGTTAGGGTAAGGATTAGTGTTAGGGTAAGGGTTAGGGTAAGGGTAAGGGTAAGGGTAAGTGTTAGGGTTAGGGTTAGGGTGAGGATAAGGGTAGGTTTAGGGTTAGGGTTAGGATTAGGGTTAGGTTTAGGGTTAGGGGTCAATTTTAGGGTTATCATTAGGGTTAGGTTTAGGGTTAGGTAGGGTAAGGGGAATTATTAGGGTTATTGTTAGGGGTAGGGTTAGGTTTAGGGTTAGGGTTATGTTTAGTGTTAGGGTTAGGGTTAGGGAAAGGGTTAGGGTTACGGTAAGGGTAAGGTTTAGGCTTAGGGTTAGGGTTAGGCTTAGGTTTAGTGTTAGGGTTAGGGTTAGGGTTAGGGTAAGGGTTAGGTTTAGGGTTAGGGTTAGAGTTAGGGTTAGGGTAAGGGAAACGGTAAGGGTTAGGGTTAGTGTTAGAGTTAGGGTTAGGGGTTAGGGTTAGGGTTACTGTTACGGTAAGGATATGGGTTACGGTTAGGGTTAGGGTTAGGGTTAGGGTTATGGTAAAGGTTAGGGTTAGGGTTAGGATTAGGGTAACGGTAAGGGTTAGGGTTAGTGTTAAGTTTAGGGTTAGTGTTGTGGTTAAGTTTAGGGTTAGGTTTAGGATTAGGGTAAGGGTTATGGTTAGGCTTAGGTTTAGGGAAGGGTAAGTGTTAGGGTTAGACTAAGGGTTAGGGTTAGGGTTAGGGTAAGGGTAAGGGTTATCTTTAGGATTAGGCTTAGGGTTAGGTTGAGGGTTAGGGTTAGGGTTAGGATTAGGTTTAGGGTTATGTTTAGGATAAGGGTTAGGTTTAGTGTTAGGGTTAGGGTAAGGGTTAGGGTAAGGGAAAGGTTAGGTTTAGGGTTAGGGTTAGGGTAAGTGTAAGGGTTAGGGTTAGGGTTAGGGTTAGGGTAAGTGTAAGGGTTAGGGTTAGGGTTAAGGTTAGGGTTAGGGCTAGTGTAAGGGTAAGTGTTAGGATTAGGGTTAGGGTTAGGGTTAGGGTGAGGGTTAGGTTTAGGGTTGGAGTTAGGGTTATGGTTAGGTTTAGGATAAGGTTAAGGGTTAGGGTTAGGGTTAGGGCTTAGGGTTAGGGTTAGGTTTAGGGTTAGGGTTAGGTGTGGGGTTAGGGTTAGGGTTAGGGTTACCGTAAAGTTTAGGGTTAGGGGTAGGGTTCGGGTTAGGGTAAGGGTAAGTGTTAGGGTTAGGGTTAGGTTTAGGGTTAGGGTTAGGGTTAGTGTAAGGGTAAGTGTGAGGATTAGGGTTAGGATTAGGTTTAGGGTTAGCTTTAGGGTTAGGGTTAGGTTTAGGATAAGGGTAAGGGTTAGGGTTAGGGTTAGGGTTAGTGTGAGGGGTTAGGGTTAGGGTTAGGATTAGGGGTTAGGATTAGGGTTAGGATTATGGTTAGAGTTAGCGTAAGGGTAAGGGTGAGGGTTAGGGTTAGGGTTTGGGTTAGAGTTAGGGTTAGGGTAAGGGTTAAGGTTAGAGTAAGTGTTAAGGTTAGGGTTCGGGTTAGGTTAAGGGTAAGGGTTAGGGTTGGGGTTAGTGTTAGGTTTAGAGTTTGGGTTACTGTAATGGTAAGGGTTAGGGTGAGGGTTAGGGTAAGGGGTAGGGTTAGGGTTAGGTTCAGGGTAAATTTTAGGGTTAAGGTTAGGGTTAGTGTTAGGGTAAGGGTAAGGGTTAGGGTTTAGTGTTAGGGTTAGGGGTTAGGGTTAGGGTTAGGATTAGGGTAAGGGTTAGGGTTCGGGTTAGGTTTAGGTTTAGGGTGAGGGTTAGGGTAAGGGTTAGGGTTAGGGTAAGGATTAGGTTTAGGGTAAGAGTAAGGTTGAGGGTCAGGGTTAAGGTTAGTGTTAGGGTTAGATTTAAGGTTGGAATTAGGGTTAGGTTAAGGGTTAGGGTTACGGTTAGGGTTTGGGTTAGGGTTAAGTTTACGGTTACGGTAAGTGTTAGGGTTGGGGGAAGGGTAAGGGTTAGGTTTAGGGTTAGGGTAAGGATTACGGTTAGGGTTAGGCTTAGGGTTAGGGTTAGCATTAAGTTTAGTGTTAGGGTTAGGGTAAGGGTAAAGTTTAGTGTTAGGGTTAGGATTAGGGTTAGGGTAAGGATTAGCGTTAGGGTTAGGGTAAGTGTTAGGGTTAGGGTTAGGGTTAGCATTAAATTTAGGGTCAGGGTTAGGGTTAGGGTTAGGGTTAGGGTTTGGATTAGGGTTAGGGTTACAGTAAGAGTAACGGTTAGGTTTAGGATTAGGTTAAGGGTAAGGGTTTGCTTTAGGGTTAGGTTTAGGGTTAGTGTTGGGGTTAAGTTTAGGGTTAGGGTTAGGATTAGGGTAAGGGTTAGGGTTAGGCTTAGGGTTAGGGTAATGGGAAGTGTTAGGGTTAGGGTAAGGGTTAGGGGTAGAGTTAGGGTAAGTGTAAGGGTTAGGGTTAGGATTAGGCTAGGGTTAGTGTGAGGGTTAGGGTTAGGGTTAGGGTTAGGTTTAGGGTTATGTTTAGGATAAGGGTAAAGTTTAGGGTTAGGGTTAGGGTTTAGGGTTATTTTTAGTTTTAGGTTTAGGGTTAGGGTTAGGGTAAGGGTAAGTGTTAGGATAAGGGTAACGGTTAGGTTTTGGGTTAGGTTTAGGGTTAGGGGTTATGGTTGGCGTTAGGATTAGGGTTAGGGTTAGGGTAGGGTAAGGGTGAGGGTTAGGGTAAGGGTTAGGGTTAGGGTTAGGGTAAGGGTAAGTGTTAGGGTTAAGGTTAGGGTTAGGTTTAGTGTAAGGATAAGTGTTAGGATTAGGGTTAGGTTTAGGTTTAGCGTTAGGGTTAGGTTTAGGGTTGGGGTTAGGGTTAGGGTTAGGTTTAGAATAAGGGTAATGGTTAGGGTTAGGGTTAGGGTTAGGGGTTAGGAATAGGGTTAGGTTTAGTGTTAGGGTAAGGATAAGCGTTAGTGTTAGGGTTAGGGTTAGGTGTAGGTGTTAGGGTTAGGGTTAGGGTTAGGGTAAGGGTTAGGGTTAGGGTTAGGTTTCGGGTTAGGGTAAGGGTAAGTATTAGGGTTGGGGTTAAGGTTAGGGTTTGTGTAAGGGTAAGTGTTAGGATTAGGATTAGTATTAGGGTTAGGGTTAGGTTTAGGGTTAGGTTTCGGGTTAGGGTTAGGTTTAGGATAAGGTTAAGGGTTAGGCTTAGGGTTAGGGTAAGGGTTAGGGTAGGGGTAAGGGTTAGGATAAGGGTAATGGTTAGGGTTTGGGTTAGGGTTAGGGTTAGGGGTTATGGTTAAGGTAAGGATTAGAGTTAGGGTTAGGGTAAGGGTAATGGTGAGGGTTAGTTTTAGGGTTAGGGTTAGTTTTAGGGTAAGGGTTAGGGTTAGGGTAAGGGTAAAAGTTAGGGTTAATCTTAGGGTTAGGTTAAGGGTAAGGGTTAGGGTTAGGGTTAGTGTTAGGTTTAGGTTTAGTGTTAGGTTAATGGTAAGTGTTAGGGTTAGGGTTAGGGATAGGGGTTAGGGTTAGGGTAAGGTATAGGATTAGGGTTAGGGTTAGGGTAAGGGTAAGTGTTAGGGTTAGGGTTAGGGTAAGGGTAAGGGTGAGGTTTAGGGTTAGGGTGAGGGTTAGGTTTAGGGTTAGGGTTAGGGTTAGGGTTAGAGTAAGTGTTAGGTTTCGGGTTAGGGTTCGGTTTAAGATAAGGACAAGGGTTAGGTTTAGGGTTAGGATTTGGTGTTAGGGTTAGGGTTAGGTTTGGTTTTAGGGTAGGGTAAGGGTAAGGGTTAGGATAAGGGTAACGGTTAGGGTTAGTGTTAGGGTTAGGGTTAGGGGTTAGGGTTAGGGTTAGGGTAAGGGTTAGGTTTAGTGTTAGGGTTAGAGTAAGGGTAAGGGTGAGAGTTAGGGTTAGGGTTATGGTTAGGGGCAGGGTAAGGGTAAGGGTTAGGGTTAAGGTTAGGGTTAGGGTTAGGAGTTAGGGTTAGGGTTAGTTTTAGTGTTAGGGTAAGGGTAAGCGTTAGGGTTAGGGTTAGGGTTAGGGTTAGGGTTTAGGGTTAGGGTTAGGGTTAGGTTTAGGGTTGGTGTTAGGGTTAGCTTTAGGATAAGGGTAAGGGTTAGGGTTAGGGTTAGGGTTAGGGGTTAGGATTAGGGTTACGTTTAGGGTTAGTGTAAGGGTAAGTGTTAGGGTTAGGGTTAGGTTTAGTGTAAGGGTAAGTGTTAGGATTAGGGTTAGAATTAGGGTTAGGGTAAGGGGGTTCGCGTTTGGGTAAGGGTAAGTGTTAGGGTTAGGGTTATGGTTAGTGTAATGGTAAGTGTTAGGATTAGGGTTAGGATTAGGGTTAGGGTTAGGTTTAGGGTTAAGGTTATGGTTAGGGTTAGGGTTAGGTTTAGGATAAGGGTAAGGGTTAGGGTTAGGGTTAGAGTTAGGGGTTAGGGTTAGGGTTAAGTATAGGTTTAACGTTAGGGTTAGGGTAAGGGTAAGAGTTAGGATAAGGGTAACGGTTAGGGTTTGGGTTAGGGTTAGGGTTAGGGGTTATGGTTAGGGTTAGGATTAGGGTTAGGTTTAGGGTTAGGGAAAGTGTTAGCTTTAGGGTTAGGGTCAGGGTTTAGATAAGAGTAAGGGTTAGGGTTAGGGTTAGGGTTAGAGTTAGGGTTAGGTAAGGGACAGGGTAAGGGTTAGGGTTAGTGCTAGGGTTAGGGTTAGAGGTTAGCGTTAGGGTTAGGGTTACGGTAAGGTAAGGGTTAGGGTTAGGGTTAGGGTTTGGATTAGGGTTAGGGTTACAGTAAGAGTAACGGTTGTGTTTAGGATTGGGTTAAGGGTAAGGGTTAGGTTTAGGGTTAGGTTTAGGGTTAGTGTTGGGGTTAAGTTTAGGGTTAGGGTTAGGATTAGGGTAAGGGTTAGGGTTAGGCTTAGGGTTAGGATAAGGGGAAGTGTTAGGGTTAGGGTAAGGGTTAGGGGTAGAGTTAGGGTAAGTGTAAGGTTTAGGGTTAGGATTAGGCTAGGGTTAGTATGAGGGTTAGCGTTAGGGTTAGGGTTAGGTTTAGGTTTAAGTTTAGGATAAGGTTAAGGTTTAGGGTTAGGGTTAGGGTTTAGGGTTATTTTTAGTTTTAGGTTTAGGGTTAGGGTTAGGGTAAGGGTAAGGGTTAGGATAAGGGTAACCGTTAGGTTTTGGGTTAGGTTTAGGGTTAGGGGTTATGGTTGGCGTTAGGATTAGGGTTAGGGTTAGGCTAGGGTAAGGGTGAGGGTTAGGGTAAGGGTTAGGGTTAGGGTTATGGTAAGGGTAAGTGTTAGGGTTAGGGTTAGGGTTAGGTTTAGTGTAAGGATAAGTGTTAGGATTAGGGTTAGGTTTAGGTTTAGCGTTAGGGTTAGGTTTAGGGTTGGGGTTAGGGTTAGGGTTAGGTTTAGAATAAGGGTAATGGTTAGGGTTAGGGTTAGGGGTTAGGAATAGGGTTAGGTTTAGGGTTAGGGTAAGGATAAGCGTTAGTGTTAGGGTTAGGGTTAGGTGTAGGTGTTAGGGTTAGGGTTAGGGTTAGGGTAAGGGTTAGGGTTAGGGTTAGGTTTCGGGTTAGGGTAAGGGTAAGGGTTACGGTTAGGGTTAAGGTTAGGGTTTGTGTAAGGGTAAGTGTTAGGATTAGGATTAGTATTAGGGTTAGGGTTAGGTTTAGGGTTAGGGTTAAGGTTAGGGTTAGGTTTAGGATAAGGTTAAGGGTTAGGCTTAGGGTTAGGGTAAGGGTTAGGGTAGGGGTAAGGGTTAGGATAAGGGTAACGGTTAGGGTTTGGGTTAGGGTTAGGGTTAGGGTTATGGTTAGGGTTAGGGTTAGGTTTAGGATAAGGGTAAGGGTTAGGGTTAGGGTTAGGGTTAGGGGTTAGGGTTAAATTTAGGTTTAACTTTAGGGTTAGCGTAAGGGTAAGGGTTAGGATAAGGGTAACGGTTAGGGTTTGGTTTAGGGTTAGGGTTAGGGGTTATGGTTAGGGTTAGGATTAGGGTTAGGGTTAGGGTTAGGGAAAGTGTTAGGTTTACGGTTAGGGTTAGGGTTTAGATAAGAGTAAGGGTTACGATTAGGGTTAGGATTAGGGATTAGGGTTATGGTTAGGTTTAGGGTTAGGGTTAGGTTAGGGGAAGGGTTAGGAAAAGGGTAACGGTTAGGGTTAGTGTTAGGGTTAGGTTTAGGGTTTAGGGTTAGGGTTAAGGTAAGGGTTAGGTTTAGGTTTAGGGTTAGAGGAAGGTTAAGTGTGAGGGTTAGGGTTAGGGTTTGTGTTAGGGTCAGGGTAGGGGTAAGGGTTAGGGTTAGGGTTAGGCTTAAGGTTATTGTTAGGGTTAGGGTAAGGGTTAGGGTTAGGGTAAGGGTTAGGGTAAGGGTAAGGGTAAGTGTTAGGGTTAGGGTTAGGGTTAGGGTTAGGGTTAGGATAAGGGTAAGGTTTAGGGTTAGGGTTAGGGTTAGGTTTAGGGTTAGGGGTTAATGTTATGGTTAGCGTTAGGGTTAGGTTTAAGTTCAGGTAGGGTAAGGGGATTTATTAGGGTTAGAGTTAGGGTTAGGGTTAGGTTTAGGGTTAGGGTTATGTTTAGTGTTAGGGTTAGGGTTAGGGAAAGGGTTAGGATTACGGTAAGGGTAAGGGTTAGGCTTAGGGTTAGGGTTAGGGTTAGGGTTAGGTTTAGTGTTAGGGTTAGGGTTAGGGTTAAGGTAAGGGTTAGGGTTAGGGTTAGGGTTAGAGTTAGGGTTAGGTAAGGGAAAGGGTAAGGGTTAGGGTTAGTGTTAGGGTTAGGGTTACAGGTTGGCGTTAGGGTTAGGGTTACGGTAAGGGTCAGGGTTAGGTTTAGGGTTAGGGTTTGGGTTTGGTTTAGGGTTACAGTAAGGATAACGGTTAGGTTTAGGATTAGGTTAAGGGTAAGGGTTAGGTTTAGTGTTAGGTTTAGGGTTAGTGTTGGGGTTAAGTTTAGGGTTAGGGTTAGGATTAGGGTAACGGTTAGGGTTAGGCTTAGGGTTAGGGTAAGGGGAAGTGTTAGGGTTAGGGTTAGAGTTAGGGTAAGGGTAAGGGTTAGGGTTACGATTAGGCTAGGGTTAGTGTGAGGGTTAGGGTTAGGGTTAGGGTTATGTTTAGGGTTATGTTTAGGATAAGGGTAAGGTTTAGGGTTAGGGTTAGGGTTAGGGTGTAGGGTTATTTTTAGTTTTAGGTTTAGGGTTAGGGGTAGGGTAAGGCTAAGGGTTAGGATAAGGGTAACGGTTAGGTTTTGGGTTAAATTTAGGGTTAGGGGTTATGGTTGGCATTAGGATTAGGGTTAGGGTTAGGGTAGGGTAAGGGTGAGGCTTAGGGTTAGGGTTAGGGTAAGGGTAAGTTTTAGGGTTAGGGTTAGGGTTAGGTTTAGTGTAAGGATAAGTGTTAAGATTAGGGTTAGGGTTAGGTTTAGGGTTAGGGTTAGGTTTAGGGTTGGGGTTAGGTTTAGGGTTAGGTTTAGAATAAGGGTAATGGTTAGGGTTCGGGTTAGGGTAAGGGTTAGGGTTAGGGTTAGGGTTAGGGTAAGGGTAAGTGTAAGGGTTAGGGTTGAGGTTAGGGTTTGTGTAAGGGTAAGTGTTACGATTAGGATTAGGATTAGGGTTAGGGTTAGGTTCAGGGTTAGGGTTAGGGTTAGGGTTAGGTTTAGGATAAGGGTAAGGGTTAGGGTTAGGGTTAGGGTAAGGGTTGGGGTAGGGGTAAGGGTTAGGATAAGGGTAACAGTTAGGGTTTGGGTTAGGGTTAGGTTTAGGGGTTATGGTTAGGGTAAGGATTAGGCTTAGGGTTAGGGTAAGGGTAAGGGTGAGGGTTACTTTTATGGTTAGCGTTAGGATTAGGTTAAGACTTAGGGTTAGGGTAAGGCTTAAAGTTATGGTTAATCTTAGGGTTAGGGTAAGGGTAAGGGTTAGGGTTAGGGTTAGTGTTAGGTTTAGGGTTAGTGTTAGGGTAAGGGTAAGTGTTAGGGTTAGGGTTAGGGTTAGGGGTTAGGGTTAGGGTAAGGTATAGGGTTTTGTTTGGGGTTAGGGTAAGGGTAAGTGTTAGGGTTAGGGTTAGGGTTAGGGTAAGGGTAAGGGTGAGGTTTAGGGTTAGGGTGAGGGTTAGGTTTAGGGTTAGGGTTAGGGTAAGGGTAAGGCTTAAGAAAAGGGTAACGGTTAGGGTTTGTGTTAGGGTTAGGGTTAGGGGTTAGGTTTAGGGTTAGGGTACTGGTTAGGTTTAGGGTAGGGATAAGGGTTAGGTTGAAGGTTAGGGTTAGGGTACGGGTTAGGTTTAGGGTAGGGATAAGGGTTAGGTTGAGGTTAAGGGTTAGGGTTAGGGTTAGGTGTTAGGGTTAGCGTTAGGGTTATGGTAAGGGTAAGGGTTAAGGTTAGGATTAGGGTTAGGTTTAGGGAAAGGGTTAGGGTTAGGGTAAGGGTTAAGGTTAGGGTTAGTGTAAGGATTAGGGTTAGGGTTAGTGGTAGGGTAAGGGTTAGGGTTAGGGTTCGGGTTAGGCTTAGGTTAAGGGTAGGGATAAGGGTTAGGTTGAGGGTTAGGGTTAGGGTTAGGGTTAGGGTAAGCGTAAGTGTTAGGATTAGGGTTAGGTTTATTGTTAGGATAGGGTATGGGTTATGGTTAGGGTTAGGGTTAGGGTTAGGTGTTCGGGTTAGGTTTAGGGTTAGGGTTAGGGTTAGGGTTAGGGTTAGGGTAAGGGTAAGTTTTAGCGTTAGGGTTAGTTTTAGGGTTAGGAAGGATAAGTGTTAGGATTAGGTTAATGTTAGGGTTAGGTTTAGGGTTAGGGTTTTGGTTAGGGTTAGGTTTAGCATAAGGGTAAGGGTTAGGGTTAGGGTTAAGGTTAGGGTTTAGGTTTAGGGTTAGGTTTAGGGTTAGGGTTAGGGTAAGGGTAAGGTTTAGGATAAGGGTAACGGTTAGGGTTTGTGTTAGGGTTCGGGATAGGTGTTAGGGTTAGGGTTACGATTAGGGTTAGGGTTAGGTAACGGTAAGTGTGAGGGTTAGGGTTAGAGTTAGGGTTAGGTTAAGGGTTAGGGTCACGGTAAGGGTTAAGGTTAGGGTTAATGTTAGGGTTAGGGTAAGGGTAAGGGTTAGGGTTAGGGATAGTGTTAGGTTTAGGGTTAGTGTTAGGGTAAGGTTAAGGGTTAGGGTTAAGGTTAGGGTTAGGGGATAGGGTTAGGGTTAGGGTTAGGGTAAGGGTTAGTGTTAGGGCTAGGGTTAGGGTTAGGGAAAGTGTTAGATTTAAGGTTAGTGTTAGGGTAAGATAAGGGTAAGGGTTAGGGTTGGGGTTAGGGTTAGGGGTTAGGGTTAGGGTAAGGGTTAGGTTTACGGTTAGGGTTTGGGTAAGTGTAAGTGTTAGGATAAGGTTAACGGTTAGGGTTAGTGTTAGGGTTAGGGTTAGGGGATAAGGTTAGGGTAAGGGTTAGGTTTAAGGTTAGGGTTAGGGTAAGGGTAAGGCTGATATTTAGGGTTAGGGTTAGGGTTAGGGTTAGTGTAAGGGTAAGGGTTAGGGTTGGGATGGGGTTAGGGTTAAGGTTATTGTTAGGGTCAGGGTAAGTGTTAGGGTTAGGGTAAGGGTTAGGGTAAGGGTAAGGGTTAGTTTTAGGGTTAGGGTTAGGGTTAGAATTAGGGTTAGGATAAGGGTAAGGTTTAGGGTTAGGTTTAGAGTTAGTTTTAGGGTAAGGGGAATTATTAGGGTTAGGGTAATGGTAGGGTTGGGTTTAGGGTTAGGGTTATGTTTAATGTTAGGGGTAGGGAAAGGGTTAGGGTTACAGTAAGGGTAATGGTTAGGCTAAGGGTTAGGGTTAGGTTAGGGTTACGGTAAGGGTTAGGGTTAGGGTTAGGGTTAGAGTTAGGGTTAGGGTAAGGGAAAGGTTAAGGGTTAGGATAGGGTTAGGGTTAGGGGTTAGGGTTAGGGTTAAGGTTATTGTAAAGGTAAGGGTTAGGGTTAGGGTTAGGGTTAGGGTAAGTGTTAGGTTTAGGGTTAGGGTTCGGTTTAAGATAAGGGTAAGGGTTAGGTTTAGGGTTAGGATTTGGGGTTAGGGTTAGGGTTAGGTTTAGTGTTAGAGTAGGGTAAGTGTAAGGGTTAGGATAAGGGTAACGGTTAGGGTTAGTGTTAGGGGTTAGGGTTAGGGTTAGGGTAAGGGTTAGGTTTAGGGTTAGGGTTAGAGTAAGAGTAAGGGTGAGGGTTAGGTTTAGGGTTACGGTTAGGGGCAGAGTAAGGGTAAGGGTTAGGGTTAAGGTTAGGGTTAGGGTTAGGGGTTAGGTTTAGGGTTAGTTTTAGTGTTAGGGTAAGGGTAAGGGTTAGGGTTACGTTTAGGTTTAGGGTAAGGGTAAGGGTAGGTTAAATGTTAGGGTTAGGGTTAGGGTGAGGGTTAGGGTTAGGGTAAGGGTAAGTGGTAGGGTTAGGGTTAGGGTTAGGGTTAGGGTTACTGTAAGGGTAAGTGTTAGGATTAGGGTTAGGGTTAGGGTTAGGGTTAGGTTTAGAGCTGGGGTTAGGGTTAGGATTAGGTTTAGGATAAGGGTGAGGGTTAGGGTTACGGTTAGGGTTAGAGGTTATGGTTAGGGTTAGGGTAAGGGTTAGGGTTAGGGTTAGGGTTAGAGTTAGGGTTAGGGTAAGGGAAAGGTTAAGGGTTAGGATAGGGTTAGGGTTAGGGGTTAGGGTTAGGGTTAGGGTTATTGTAAAGGTAAGGGTTAGGGTTAGGGTTAGGGTTAGGGTAAGTGTTAGGTTTAGGGTTAGGGTTCGGTTTAAGATAAGGGTAAGGGTTAGGTTTAGGGTTAGGATTTGGGGTTAGGGTTAGGGTTAGGTTTAGTGTTAGAGTAGGGTAAGTGTAAGGGTTAGGATAAGGGTAACGGTTAGGGTTAGTGTTAGGGGTTAGGGTTAGGGTTAGGGTAAGGGTTAGGTTTAGGGTTAGGGTTAGAGTAAGAGTAAGGGTGAGGGTTAGGTTTAGGGTTACGGTTAGGGGCAGAGTAAGGGTAAGGGTTAGGGTTAAGGTTAGGGTTAGGGTTAGGGGTTAGGTTTAGGGTTAGTTTTAGTGTTAGGGTAAGGGTAAGGGTTAGGGTTACGTTTAGGTTTAGGGTAAGGGTAAGGGTAGGTTAAATGTTAGGGTTAGGGTTAGGGTGAGGGTTAGGGTTAGGGTAAGGGTAAGTGGTAGGGTTAGGGTTAGGGTTAGGGTTAGGGTTAGGGTTACTGTAAGGGTAAGTGTTAGGATTAGGGTTAGGGTTAGGGTTAGGGTTAGGTTTAGAGCTGGGGTTAGGGTTAGGATTAGGTTTAGGATAAGGGTGAGGGTTAGGGTTACGGTTAGGGTTAGAGGTTATGGTTAGGGTTAGGGTAAGGGTTAGGGTTAGGGTTAGGGTTAGAGTTAGGGTTAGGGTAAGGGAAAGGTTAAGGGTTAGGATAGGGTTAGGGTTAGGGGTTAGGGTTAGGGTTAGGGTTATTGTAAAGGTAAGGGTTAGGGTTAGGGTTAGGGTTAGAGGTTAGGGTTAGGGTTCGGGTTAGGGTTACAGTAAGGGTTAGGGTGTGGTTTAGGGTTAGGGTAAGGGTAAGGTTTAGGGTTAGGGTTAGGTTTAGGATTAGTGTTAGGGGTTAAGGTTAGTGTTAGGATTAGGATTAGGGTAAGGGTTAGGGTTAGGTTTAGGGTAAGGGTAAGTGTTAGGGTTAATTTTAGGGTTAGGTTTACTGTTAGGGTAGGGTAAGGGTAAGAGTTAGGGTTAGGATTAGGGTTAGGTTTAGGGTGAGGGTTAGGGTTAGAGTTATGGTTAGGGTTAGGGTAAGGGATAGGGTTAGTTTTAGGGTTAGGGTTGGGGTTAGGGTTGGGCTTAAGGTTAGGTTTAGGGTTAGGTTAAGGGTTAGGTTTAGGATTAGGATTAGGCTTAGGTTTACAGTTAGGGTGAGGGTTAGGGTTAGGGTAAGGCTAGTGTTAGGGTTAGGGTTAGGGTTAGGGTTAGGTGTTAAGGTTAGTGGTAGAGTTAGGGGAAGGGGAAGGGTTATGGTTATGGTTATGGTTAGAGTATGGGTTAGGGTTACGGTTAGGGTTTGATTTAGGGTTAATGTTAGGGTTAGGGTTAGGGTAAGGGTAAGGGTTACGGTTAGGGTTAGGGTTAGGTTTAAGAATTAGGGTTAGGGTTAGGATTAGGGATAGAGTTAGGGTTAGGGTAAGGGTTAGGGTTAGGGTAAGGGTTAAGTTTAGGGTTATGGTTAGGGTAAGCGTAAGGGTTACGGTTGGGGTTAGTGTTAGGTTTAGTGTTAGGGTTTGGGTGAAGGTAAATGTTAGGGTTAGGGTTAGGGTTAGGGTTTAGGGTTAGGGTTAGGGTTAGGGTAAGTGTTAGGGTTAGGTTTAGGGTTGGGGTAAGGGTAAGTGTGAGGGTTAGGGTTAGGGTGAGGATTAGGGTAAGGGTAAGTGTTAGGGTTAGGTTTAGGTTTAGGGTTAAGTTTAGGGTTAGGCTTAGGGTAAGGTTAGGTTTAGGATAAGGGTAAGGGTTAGGGTTAGGGTTAGGGTTAGGGGTTAGGATTAGGTTTAGGTTTAGGGTTAGCGTTAGGGTAAGCGTGAGGTTTAGGATAAGGGTAAGGTTTAGTGTTTGGTTTAGGGTTATTGTTAGGATTAGGGTTAGAGTCAGGGTTAGGGTAAGGGTTAGGGTTAGGGTAAGGGTTAAGTTTAGGGTTATGGTTATGGTAAGGGTAAGGGTTACGGTTGGGGTTAGTGTTAGGTTTAGAGTTAGGGTTAGGGTGAAGGTAAGGGTTAGGTTTAGGGTTAGGGTTAGAGGATAGGGTTAGGGTTAGGGTTAGGGTAAGGGTTAGGGTTTGGGTAAGGGTAAGTGTTAGGGTTAGGGTTAGGTTTAGGGTAAGGGTAAGGGTTAGAGTTAGGGTTAGGGTTAGGGTTAGGGGTTAGGGTTAGGGTTAGGGTAAGGGTTAGGGTTAGGGTTAGGGGTTAGGGTTAGGGTTAGGATTAGGGTAGGGTTTAGGGTAAGTGAAAGGGTTAGGGTTAGGGTAAGGGTAAGTGTTAGGGTTAGGGTTAGGGTTAGGGTAAGGGTAAGGGTTAGGTTTAGGGCTAGGGTAAGGGTAAGTGTTAGGGTGTGGGTTAGGGTTAGGGATTAGGGTTAGGTTTAGGGTAAGGGTTAGGGTTAGATTTAGGGTAAGGGTAATGATAAGTATTAGGGTTAGGGTTAGGGTTAGGGTAAGGGTAAGGGTTAGGGTTAGGTTTAGGGTTAGGTTTAGGTTTAGGGTAAGTGTTAGTGTAAGTGTTAGGGTTAGGGTTAGGGTTAGGGTGAGGGTGAAGATAAGGGGAAGGGTTAGGGTTAGCGTTAGGGTTAGCGTTATGTTTAGGGTTAGGGTTAGGGTTAGGGAAAGGCATGGGTTAGGGTAAGGGTTAGGGTTAGGGATAGGGTTAGCGTAAAAATTAGGGTTAGGGTTAGGATAAGGGTAAGGATGAGGGTTAGGGTTAGGGTTAGGGTTAGTGTTTGCTTAAGGTTAGGGTTAGGGTTAGGGTAAGGGTGAGGGTTAGGTTTAGGGTTTGGGATAGGGTAAAGGTTAGGGTTAGGATAAGGGTAAGGATAAGGGTTAGGGTTAGGGTTAGGGTTAGTGTTTGGTTAAGGTTAGGGTTAGGGTTAGGGTAAGGATGAGGGTTAGGGTTAGGGTAGGGTAAGGGATAGGGTAAGGATTAGGGTTAGGGTAAGGATTCGATTAGGGTTAGGGTTAGCATTAAGGTTAGGGTTAGGGTTAGCTTAAGGGTAAGGGTTAGGGTTAGGTTTAGGGTTAGGTTTAGGGTAAGGATTAGGGTTAGGATAAGGGTTAGTGTTAGGGTTAGGATAGGGGTAAGGGTTAGGGTGAGGGTTAGGGTTAGTGTTAGGGTTAGGGTAAGGGTAACGATAGGGTTAAGGTTAGGGTTATTGTTAGGGTAAGGGTAAGTGTTAGGTTTAGGTTTAGGGTTATGGTTAGGGTTAGGGTAAGGGTAAGGGTTAGGGTTAGGGTTATTGTTAGTTTTAGGGGTTAGGGTTAGGGTTAGTGTAAGTGGTAGGGTTAGGGTAAGGGTTAAGGTTAGGCTTAGGCTTAGGGTTAGGGTAAGGTTAAGGGTAAGGGTTAGGGTTAGGGTTAGAATTAGGGTAAGGTTTAAGGTTAGGCTTAGGGTAAGTGTAACGGTTAGGGTTAGGTAACGGTAAGTGTTAGGGTTAGGGTTAGGTCTAGTGTTAGGTTTAGGATTAGTGTTAGGTAAGGGTAAGGGTTAGCGTTAGGGTTAGGGTTAGGGTTAGGGTTAGGGTTAGGTTTAGTGTTAGGTTTAGGGTAAGGGTAAGGTTTAGGGTTAAGGTAAGGGTTCGGTTCGGTTTAGGGTTAGGGTTAGGGTATGGGTAACGGTTAGGTTTAGGGTTAGCATTAAGGTGGGGTTTAGGGTTAGGATTAGGCTTAGGGTTAGGGTTACGGTTAGGGTTAGGGTAAGGGTAAGTGTTAGGGTTAGGTTCAGGGTTAGGGTTAGGGTAAGGAGAAGGGTTAGGGTTAGGTTTAGGGTTAGGGTTAGGGTTAGGGTTAGCGTTAGGGTAAGTGTTAGGGTTAGGATTAGGTTTAGGGTTAGGGTTAGGGTAAGGATTAGGGTTAGCGTTAGGGTTAGGATACGTCTTAGGGTTAGGGTTAGGGTTAGGTTTAGGCTTAGGGTTAGGGTTAGGGTTAGGGTTAGGATTAGGGTAAGGGTAAGGGTTAGGGTTAGGGTTAGGGTTAGGTTAAGGATTAGGGTTAGCGTTAGGGTGAGGATAAGGGTTAGGGTTAGGGTTAGGTTTAGGGTCAGGCTTAGGGTTAGTGTAGGGGTAAGGGTTACTGTGAGGTTTAGGATTAGGATTAGGGTAAGGGTTAGGGTTAGGATAAGGGTTAGCATTAAGGTTAGGTTTAGGGTTAGGATTAGGCTTAGCGTTAGGGTTAGGGTTAGGGTGAGGGTAAGGAATAGGATTAGCGTTAGGGTTAGGTTTAGGGTTAGGGTAAGGGTTAGGGTTAGGGTTATTGTTAGGGTAGGGTAAGTGGTTGGGGTAGGGTTAGGGTTAGGCTTAGGGTTAGGGTAAGGGTAAGGGTTAGGGTTAGGGGTAGGGTAAGGGTTACGGTTAGGGTTAGGGTTATGTTTAGGTTTAGGGTTAGGGTTAGGTTTAGGATAAGGGTAAGTGTTAGGGTTAGGTTTAGGGTCAGGGTTTAGGGTTAGTGTTAGGTTAGGTTTAGGTTTAGGGTTAGGGTTAGGGTAAGGGTAAGGTTAGGATAAGTGTAACGGTTAGGGTTTGAGTTAGGGTTAGGGTTAGGGGGTAGGGTTAGGGTTAGGATTAGGGTTAGGGTTACGGTAAGGGTAAGGGTGAGCGTTAGGGTTAGTGTTAGGGTTAGGGTTAGGGTTAGGGTAAAGGTTAAGGTTAGGGTTATGTTTATGGTTAGTGTAAGGGTAAGGGTTAGGGTTAGGGTTAGTGTTAGGTTTAGGGTTAGTGTTAGGGTAAGGGTAACGTTTAGTGTTAGGGTTAGGGTTAGGGTAAGGGTAAGGGTTAGGGTTAATGTCAGGGTTAGGGTTAGGGTTAGCGTTAGGGTTAGAGTTAGGATTAGGGTTAGATTTAGGGTTAGGGTTAGGGTAAGGGTAAGGTTTAGGGTTAAGGTTAGGGTTAGGGTTAGGGTTAGGTTTAGGGTTACGGTTATGGTATGGGTAAGGGTTAAGTTTAGAATTAGCGTTAAGGTTAGGGTTAGGGTTAGGGTTAGGCTTAGGATTAGGGTAGGGGAAAGGGTTACGGTGAGGGTTAGGGTTACGTTTAGGGTTAGGTAAGGGTAAGGGTTAGGGTTAGGATTAGGGTTAGGGTTAAGGTTAGGTTTAGGGTTTGGGTTAGGTTTAGGGAAAGGGTAATGTTTAGGGTAAGGGTTAGGGTTAGGGTTAGGGGTAGGGTAGGGTTAGAGTTAGAATTAATGTTAGGGATATGGTTAGGCTTAAGGTTAGGGTTAGGTTTAGGGTTAAGTTTAGGGTAAGGGTTAGGGTTAGGGTTATTGTTAGGGTAGGGTAAGTGGTTGGGGTAGGGTTAGGGTTAGGCTTAGGGTTAGGGTAAGGGTAAGGGTTAGGGTTAGGGGTAGGGTAAGGGTTACGGTTATGGTTAGGGTTATGTTTAGGTTTAGGGTTAGGGTTAGGGTTAGGTTTAGGATAAGGTAAGTGTTAGGGTTAGGGTCAGGGTTTAGGGTTAGTGTTAGGTTGGTTTAGGTTTAGGGTTAGGGTTAAGGTAAGGGTAAGGGTTAGGATAAGTGTAACGGTTAGGGTTTGAGTTAGGGTTAGGGTTAGGGGGTAGGGTTAGGCTTAGGATTAGGGTTAGGGTTAGGGTTAGGGTAAGGGTAAAGGTGAGCGTTAGGGTTAGTGTTAGTGTTAGGGTTAGGGTTAGGGTAAAGGTTAAGGTTAGGGTTAGGTTTAGGGTTAGGGTTAGGGTTAGGGTTAGGGTTAGTGTAAATGTAAGTGTTAGGATTAGGGTTAGAATTAGGGTTAAGGTAAGGGCTCAGGTTAGGGTAAGGGTAAGTTTTAGGGTTAGGGTTATGGTTAGTGTAAGGGTAAGTGTTATGATTAGGGTTAGGATTAGGGTTAGGGTTAGGGTAAGGGTTAGGGTTATGGTTAGGGTTAGGGTTAGGGTTAGGTTTAGGATAAGGGTAAGGGTTAGGGTTAGGGTTAGGGTTAGGGGTTAGGGTTAGGGTTAAGTTTAGGTTTAACTTTAGGGTTAGCGTAAGGGTAAGGGTTAGGATAAGGGTAACGGTTAGGGTTTGGTTTAGGGTTAGGGTTAGGGGTTATGGTTAGGGTTAGGATTAGGGTTAGGGTTAGGGAAAGTGTTAGGTTTACGGTTAGGGTTAGGGTTTAGATAAGAGTAAGGGTTAGGGTTAGGGTTAGGATTAGGGATTAGGGTTATGGTTAGGTTTAGGGTTAGGGTTAGGTTAGGGGAAGGGTTAGGAAAAGGGTAACGGTTAGGGTTAGTGTTAGGGTTAGGTTTAGGGTTAAGGGTTAGGGTTAAGGTAAGGGTTAGGTTTAGGTTTAGGGTTGGAGGAAGGTTAAGTGTGAGGGTTAGGATTAGGGTTTGTGTTAGGGTCAGGGTAGGGGTAAGGGTTAGGGTTAGGGTTAGGCTTAAGGTTATTGTTAGGGTTAGGGCAAGGGTTAGGGTTAGGGTAAGGGTTAGGGTAAGGGTAAGTGTAAGTGTTAGGGTTAGGGTTAGGGTTAGGGTTAGGATAAGGGTAAGGTTTAGGGTTAGGGTTAGGGTTAGGTTTAGGGTTAGGGGTTAATGTTATGGTTAGCGTTAGGGTTAGGTTTAAGTTCAGGTAGGGTAAGGGGATTTATTAGGGTTAGAGTTAGGGTTAGGGTTAGGTTTAGGGTTAGGGTTATGTTTAGTGTTAGGGTTAGGGTTAAGGAAAGGGTTAGGATTACGGTAAGGGTAAGGGTTAGGCTTAGGGTTAGGGTTAGGGTTAGGTTTAGTGTTAGGGTTAGGGTTAGGGTTAAGGTAAGGGTTAGGGTTAGGGTTAGGGTTAGAGTTAGGGTTAGGTAAGGGAAAGGGTAAGGGTTAGGGTTAGTGTTAGGGTTAGGGTTACAGGTTGGCGTTAGGGTTAGGGTTACGGTAAGGGTAAGGGTTAGGGTTAGGGTTAGGGTTTGGGTTTGGGTTAGGGTTACAGTAAGGATAACGGTTAGGTTTAGGATTAGGTTAAGGGTAAGGGTTAGGTTTAGGGTTAGGTTTAGGGTTAGTGTTGGGGTTAAGTTTAGGGTTAGGGTTAGGATTAGGGTAACGGTTAGGGTTAGGCTTAGGGTTAGGGTAAGGGGAAGTGTTAGGGTTAGGGTTAGAGTTAGGGTAAGGGTAAGGGTTAGGGTTACGATTAGGCTAGGGTTAGTGTGAGGGTTAGGGTTAGGGTTAGGGTTATGTTTAGGGTTATGTTTAGGATAAGGGTAAGGTTTAGGGTTAGGGTTAGGGTTAGGGTGTAGGGTTATTTTTAGTTTTAGGTTTAGGGTTAGGGGTAGGGTAAGGCTAAGGGTTAGGATAAGGGTAACGGTTAGGTTTTGGGTTAAATTTAGGGTTAGGGGTTATGGTTGGCATTAGGATTAGGGTTAGGGTTAGGGTAGGGTAAGGGTGAGGCTTAGGGTTAGGGTTAGGGTAAGGGTAAGTTTTAGGGTTAGGGTTAGGGTTAGGTTTAGTGTAAGGATAAGTGTTAAGATTAGGGTTAGGGTTAGGTTTAGGGTTAGGGTTAGGTTTAGGGTTGGGGTTAGGTTTAGGGTTAGGTTTAGAATAAGGGTAATGGTTAGGGTTCGGGTTAGGGTAAGGGTTAGGGTTAGGGTTAGGGTTAGGGTAAGGGTAAGTGTAAGGGTTAGGGTTGAGGTTAGGGTTTGTGTAAGGGTAAGTGTTACGATTAGGATTAGGATTAGGGTTAGGGTTAGGTTCAGGCTTAGGGTTAGGGTTAGGGTTAGGTTTAGGATAAGGGTAAGGGTTAGGGTTAGGGTTAGGGTAAGGGTTGGGGTAGGGGTAAGGGTTAGGACAAGGGTAACAGTTAGGGTTTGGGTTAGGGTTAGGTTTAGGGGTTATGGTTTGGGTAAGGATTAGGGTTAGGGTTAGGGTAAGGGTAAGGGTGAGGGTTACTTTTATGGTTAGCGTTAGGATTAGGTTAAGACTTAGGGTTAGGGTAAGGCTTAAAGTTATGGTTAATCTTAGGGTTAGGGTAAGGGTAAGGGTTAGGGTTAGGGTTAGTGTTAGGTTTAGGGTTAGTGTTAGGGTAAGGGTAAGTGTTAGGGTTAGGGTTAGGGTTAGGGGTTAGGGTTAGGGTAAGGTATAGGGTTTTGTTTGGGGTTAGGGTAAGGGTAAGTGTTAGGGTTAGGGTTAGGGTTAGGGTAAGGGTAAGGGTGAGGTTTAGGGTTAGGGTGAGGGTTAGGTTTAGGGTTAGGGTTAGGGTAAGGGTAAGGCTTAAGAAAAGGGTAACGGTTAGGGTTTGTGTTAGGGTTAGGGTTAGGGGTTAGGTTTAGGGTTAGGGTACTGGTTAGGTTTAGGGTAGGGATAAGGGTTAGGTTGAAGGTTAGGGTTAGGGTACGGGTTAGGTTTAGGGTAGGGATAAGGGTTAGGTTGAGGGTAAGGGTTAGGGTTAGGGTTAGGTGTTAGGGTTAGCGTTAGGGTTATGGTAAGGGTAAGGGTTAAGGTTAGGATTAGGGTTAGGTTTAGGGAAAGGGTTAGGGTTAGGGTAAGGGTTAAGGTTAGGGTTAGTGTAAGGATTAGGGTTAGGGTTAGTGGTAGGGTAAGGGTTAGGGTTAGGGTTCGGGTTAGGCTTAGGTTAAGGGTAGGGATAAGGGTTAGGTTGAGGGTTAGGGTTAGGGTTAGGGTTAGGGTAAACGTAAGTGTTAGGATTAGTGTTAGGTTTATTGTTAGGATAGGGTATGGGTTATGGTTAGGGTTAGGGTTAGGTGTTCGGGTTAGGTTTAGGGTTAGGGTTTTGGTTAGGGTTAGGGTTAGGGTAAGGGTAAGTTTTAGCGTTAGGGTTAGTTTTAGGGTTAGGGTAAGGATAAGTGTTAGGATTAGGTTAATGTTAGGGTTAGGTTTAGGGTTAGGGTTTTGGTTAGGGTTAGGTTTAGCATAAGGGTAAGGGTTAGGGTTAGGGTTAGGGTTAGGGTTTAGGTTTAGGGTTAGGTTTAGGGTTAGGGTTAGGGTAAGGGTAAGGTTTAGGATAAGGGTAACGGTTAGGGTTTGTGTTAGGGTTCGGGATAGGTGTTAGGGTTAGGGTTACGATTAGGGTTAGGGTTAGGTAACGGTAAGTGTGAGGGTTAGGGTTAGAGTTAGGGTTAGGTTAAGGGTTAGGGTCAGGGTAAGGGTTAAGGTTAGGGTTAATGTTAGGGTTAGGGTAAAGGTAAGGGTTAGGGTTAGGGATAGTGTTAGGTTTAGGGTTAGTGTTAGGGTAAGGTTAAGGGTTAGGGTTAAGGTTAGGGTTAGGGGATAGGGTTAGGGTTAGGGTTAGGGTAAGGGTTAGTGTTAGGGCTAGGGTTAGGGTTAGGGAAAGTGTTAGATTTAAGGTTAGTGTTAGGGTAAGATAAGGGTTAGGGTTGGGGTTAGGGTTAGGGGTTAGGGTTAGGGTAAGGGTTAGGTTTACGGTTAGGGTTTGGGTAAGTGTAAGTGTTAGGATAAGGTTAACGGTTAGGGTTAGTGTTAGGGTTAGGGTTAGGGGATAAGGTTAGGGTAAGGGTTAGGTTTAAGGTTAGGGTTAGGGTAAGGGTAAGGCTGATATTTAGGGTTAGGGTTAGGGTTAGGGTTAGTGTAAGGGTAAGGGTTAGGGTTAGGGATGGGGTTAGGGTTAAGGTTATTGTTAGGGTCAGGGTAAGTGTTAGGGTTAGGGTAAGGGTTAGGGTAAGGGTAAGGGTTAGTTTTAGGGTTAGGGTTAGGGTTAGAATTAGGGTTAGGATAAGGGTAAGGTTTAGGGTTAGGTTTAGAGTTAGTTTTAGGGTAAGGGGAATTATTAGGGTTAGGGTAATGGTAGGGTTGGGTTTAGGGTTAGGGTTATGTTTAATGTTAGGGTTAGGGAAAGGGTTAGGGTTACAGTAAGGGTAATGGTTAGGCTAAGGGTTAGGGTTAGGGTTAGGTTAGGGTTAGGGTAAGGGTTAGGGTTAGGGTTAGGGTTAGAGTTAGGGTTAGGGTAAGGGAAAGGTTAAGGGTTAGGATAGGGTTAGGGTTAGGGGTTAGGGTTAGGGTTAGGGTTATTGTAAAGGTAAGGGTTAGGGTTAGGGTTAGGGTTAGAGGTTAGGGTTAGGGTTCGGGTTAGGGTTACAGTAAGGGTTAGGGTTTGGTTTAGGGTTAGGGTAAGGGTAAGGTTTAGGGTTAGGGTTAGGTTTAGGGTTAGTGTTAGGGGTTAAGGTTAGTGTTAGGATTAGGATTAGGGTAAGGGTTAGGGTTAGGTTTAGGGTAAGGGTAAGTGTTAGGGTTAATTTTAGGGTTAGGTTTACTGTTAGGGTAGGGTAAGGGTAAGAGTTAGGGTTAGGATTAGGGTTAGGTTTAGGGTGAGGGTTAGGGTTAGAGTTATGGTTAGGGTTAGGGTAAGGGATAGGGTTAGTTTTAGGGTTAGGGTTGGGGTTAGGGTTGGGCTTAAGGTTAGGTTTAGGGTTAGGTTAAGGGTTAGGTTTAGGATTAGGATTAGGCTTAGGTTTACAGTTAGGGTGAGGGTTAGGGTTAGGGTTAGGGTTAGGGTAAGGCTAGTGTTAGGGTTAGGGTTAGGGTTAGGGTTAGGTGTTAAGGTTAGTGGTAGAGTTAGGGGAAGGGGAAGAGTTATGGTTATGGTTATGGTTAGAGTATGGGTTAGGGTTACGGTTAGGGTTTGATTTAGGGTTAATGTTAGGGTTAGGGTTAGGGTTAGGTAAGGGTAAGGGTTACGGTTAGGGTTAGGGTTAGGTTTAAGAATTAGGGTTAGGGTTAGGATTAGGGATAGAGTTAGGGTTAGGGTAACGGTTAGGGTTAGGGTAAGGGTTAAGTTTAGGGTTATGGTTAGGGTAAGCGTAAGGGTTACGGTTGGGGTTAGTGTTAGGTTTAGTGTTAGGGTTTGGGTGAAGGTAAATGTTAGAGTTAGGGTTAGGGTTAGGGTTTAGGGTTAGGGTTAGGGTTAGGGTAAGTGTTAGGGTTAGGTTTAGGGTTGGGGTAAGGGTAAGTGTGAGGGTTAGGTTTAGGGTGAGGATTAGGGTAAGGGTAAGTGTTAGGGTTAGGTTTAGGTTTAGGGTTAAGTTTAGGGTTAGGCTTAGGGTAAGGTTAGGTTTAGGATAAGGGTAAGGGTTAGGGTTAGGGTTAGGGTTAGGGGTTAGGATTAGGTTTAGGTTTAGGGTTAGCGTTAGGGTAAGCGTGAGGTTTAGGATAAGGGTAAGGTTTAGTGTTTGGTTTAGGGTTATTGTTAGGATTAGGGTTAGAGTCAGGGTTAGGGTAAGGGTTAGGGTTAGGGTAAGGGTTAAGTTTAGGGTTATGGTTATGGTAAGGGTAAGGATTACGGTTGGGGTTAGTGTTAGGTTTAGAGTTAGGGTTAGGGTGAAGGTAAGGGTTAGGTTTAGGGTTAGGGTTAGGGGATAGGGTTAGGGTTAGGGTTAGGGTAAGGGTTAGGGTTTGGGTAAGGGTAAGTGTTAGGGTTAGGGTTAGGTTTAGGGTAAGGGT